>OX465580.1:140862998-141382998 GCA_950022655.1 Alentia gelatinosa | reverse complement strand
CTCTGTGTCCCTCTGTCTCTGTCTCTGTCTGTCTCTCTGTCTCTGTCTGTCTCTCTGTCTCTGTCTGTCTCTGTCTCTCTCTTCATCTCAACCCTGGAATAAATGTCCATAGGCTTAACATTGGGAACTCGTTCTTCATGCCCCTACAAGTATTGCAGTCCGTTCTCCGTGGTTTATATTCTGTGTGTTTTTCATTCTTTTAGTGTGTACAGGGGTGAGATAAATACAGAAACCAACTATAATTATTTCCCCTATTTTTATTAGATAATTATTTCTTTCTTCTACAACAGGTGTTTACAGTCTATCTACTGGAACCATGCCTCCGATTACAAGTCTACAATCACATCCTCAAACCGGGATGTCCTCCAAAAAACGCAGGAAGAGGAGGAAAAGTGGCAGCAACTCACATGAAACCGCTACAACGACAACGAGTGGCGTGTCAAAGTGCACTCAACTACCACCAGGGGGCTCCCTCGAAGCATTGACGAAACACATCAATAAACTCCTACCCCAGGTATGTATACGCTCTCCAGAGGTTACTAAACTTCCCATTATTGCCCAGGGAAACACAAGTTCCGCTCGCGACTGACTGGGCACACCACGACCACATGAACTATAGTTTTCCCATTTATATTTGGAGAACCTGAATATAATTTTGGATTAATATGTAGAAATAGCTGAGATTTCGATTTCTGACATCGGATTTCCAATTTGAACATTTATAAAAACCGTTACACTGAATAATTGTGGGTTACGGTTCAAGGGTCTATCACCATACAATGTCGGCAACAAGCGAACACCGGAACTTGTAAACAGACTAAATTATGGGATACCTCAATAGGGTCTATAGATTTGCAACCAACCCCTGTCCTTGCTGAGCTACGATATAGAGGTTGGTCGGGTTAAATCACACACGGTATCTGCTGTGTGCCCCTCAAACCAGGTAATTTTATTCTATGTGTTCTCTGAAAGCACACATACTTAATATGAAATATTCAAAAGTAACAAATTAAAAAAAACTAAGGTATATGTTCATTATATTTTGAGAAAGAAATACACAGGAAAGGATATAAGATAATGAAAAATTGGCTTCCCAAGCAGTACATGTATATAAATTCTGGGAGGAAAGTAACAGACATGTCCCTGTAGTGGGTCAAGGTGGTGTAATGTGAAAATTAGTTACCCTGCAAAAATCTTGTTTTATCGCCCACTAGTATCTGGTGCGCATGCGTGAACATGCGCAGTGTTGAAGTCCATGATTGGAGAGTGAGAAATTCATTGGTTCTCGATTCCCTAGATTGTCAGGATTAAGCGTAATCTCTGTTAGGAGTTGAAGTGCAATTTGCCAATATTAAGAACGTCATAATGAAAGTAATAACGTAATTTTATGACATTTAACAGCCTATTATAGGAGAAATATTTCCAACTAACTTCTATAGTGTAAAACTAGTATGTTCAATAGTCCGTGAAATTTGACTGGATGTAGCTACGCGAATTGAAAATTGAATTTTATATCTATAATTAGAATGATATATGCAACATATGGCCTGGAAAGAGAGGATCACAAAGATATTTGAATTTTAAAAATCGGTCAAGTAGTTCAAGAATTATGGAGGAAAGTCTAGTCAAATTAAGATTGAATGTGAGGAACTCAAGTCTATAGAAAACAGTAGAAGGGCATAGCACCACATAATGATTAGTACAGATGAACAGATTTATTACAATAACTCTCTAGATATTGACGATAGGAACATGATATTTAGCATACAGGGGTATTTTCAAATGCTGAATACAATGGAGATATTTATTTTCATGTATATTGATGACATCTTTGTTAATTTGCATATTAATAGGGAAATCTGTAATAATGATGCATAAATTTTGCACAAAAAACCCAAATAATACTCCTCTCTAATCTAAATCGCATCACAACGGCCACAGATTTAACCCGACCAGAGATAACGTTCTGTAAGGCCTGGCGTCCACCTACTACGATAGAAATTTAGACCTACCGATATGGCATCAATACAAAAAGTCAATATCGGAGACATATCAGGAAGGTGCGAAATCGTAGACATATGTCTAGACATCCCACTTCACCACACATTGTAAGGGTTTTATCTGTGTCTAATCGCAGGGACGTGGTCAACTGCCCCGATATTAGCTGACCTTCCGACGCGATTTTGATCTTTTATCGGAAGGTGCATCGTAGACCATATCAGAGCCATATCGTAGTAGGTGGACGCCGGGCCTTACTCTGGCGGCCAGTGTAGGGAATGTGCAACCAGCTACACAATGTCTCTCTCATGTTTCTGGTACACAGAACCAGAAACCCATGAAACGGCTGACACAACTAATTTAAATGATATCCTACAACTCACAGTAGCGCCACCTTGTGATTTTTTAATATTGATCAAAACGCGTTCGTTGTGATTCATTTTAATGCTATAAGTATGAAATATAGCATGATTTATTAAGGAAATGTACTGAAAAAGATGAAAATAAATAATAGATACGCTACAAAAAAGCCAGTGTGCAGACAGCTTTTATACCGTACACTAGCGACTTCGTCGCGTCGTATCACTGTATAACTACAGTTTTAAATTATAATTTCGGTATGGATAGAAACAAATCCTAAGGATAAAAATAGATCTGTGTAGAGAAACACAAAAAAAGAGAGGCAGGATTCAGTTAAGTACTACACGAGAATCTCACTCTCGTGGCCCTTCAATCTCCAACCCTAGGTCTGGTTCACTTTGTCTCTGTGTACGGCAGCAACTCCAAGCGGATATCACAAAATTCTACCGTTTTAGATATAGTAGGTAATCAAACACTCGTACGGTGACCCCTATTTTAAAAGTAGATTTGTGTTCTACGACCCTTTGAGATTATTATATTCAACTACTTTGAAAATTACTTTAATTTTCAAGGTAAATTATCCGATATGGCCATAAAATGGGTATGAATAATGTATACAGGTGTTACAATTCATCTGTGGTATTTGCCTTTAGACAAAACCACCAATTAAAAAAGTACATTTTTATTTTTATATAAATACCCAAATCTTATCTCAACGCTAGTTATAATGCACTCTCTTGCACAACAACAGTGATATTAAGTACAACAACAGTCATAACAGTGTATACAAAAATAGAATTTTTAATAAGATATCTAGTCTACTTGCTGCTATATACAACGCTGTGCCTACACTTGGACACCAAAAACATAGTCCAAAATGATATACCCTATAATATGGAGGTTGACTTCTTGATTATATTCGCTAATGCTCGGGTATGACTACGCGTCAACCACTGGTGTTTTACGACCACCTGTCCACAGAAGCATCGGTTAGTGTCAATGTAAAAGACTGTGGTGTTTAGATTTAGGCCCGGCGTCCACCTACTACGATAGAATGGTAGACCTCCCGATATGGCACCAATACAAAATGTCAAAATCGGTGCCATATCGGGAAGGTGCAAAATCGTAGACATATGTCTAGACATGCCAATCCACCACGCATTGTATGGGGGTTTTATCGGTGTCTAATCGCAGAAACTTGGTCAACTGCCCCGATATTAGGTAACCTTCCGACGCGATTTAGATTTTTTATCGGGAGGTGCATTGTAGGGCATATCGGTGCCATATCGTAGTAGGTTGACGCCGGGCCTTACACTACCATGTGAACAATATATTTATGTGTAATCCTTGTTTGTTTGAATAGGTCGATGACGGGGCATCTCAATCCACAGAGGAACCTAGCGTTAGTAAGTATCATAATAATAAAATGCAGTGTTGATATAAAACAGTCTTACCATCGCCACACATCCTACAAGACGAGGTGGGGTTGACATTATTTACATAAAGAGTCTGAGTTACTGTAAATAATGTCAAGCTTATCGAGCTTTGCAGGATGTGCGGTCATGATATGTTGTTCTAAATCTATATATGAAATTCCTAATATCTTACCATAAATTGAAATTGAAAACATGTCAAAGTGAAAGTCTATAAACTGTCAACGTTTCAAAGTTTTCTGTATAACAGTTTATCCTACCCCTAATATAAAATCCCATAGTCTTAACATTGACTTTCTGTATGCGCCCGTATGTCGCATACGGACTAAAAAAAATCGCTCCTAGGAGCGTACAAAAAATGGACCAATCAGAGATCAGCAGCTGAAAGTAGTTCCAAACACCTTCAGAGCAGCAAGGAGAGCTATATGGAGGACTTCAGAGAGTTTTTATCGTGTCATCCTCACATAAAAACATCGTTCGTAGGGGGTAGGATAAAATCAAAACCTTATTCGTTTTAATCTGGGCTCCCGTATGCGACTCCTGGAGTTTTCACTCCAGATATCACTCGGCTCCGCCTCATGATATCACTACGCCAAACTCAAGTCGTCGCATACGGGAGCCCAGATTAAAACTCATCCGGTTTTAGGATAGTACTGCACAGGGTGCTGTACAGTATGTAGGGAGCAGTGGTACCTGGGTTCTCCACCAGTGTCAATAGTAAGCTGAATGAATGACTCCAAGGCTTTGTCCCGTCCTGTTACAAGCTTTATTGCTGGTGTTACTGCAATGCACTACAATAGTCAGACTGATGAGAATACATGAAGATCAAGGTTAAATGCTGGCTCTGCGTTTACGGCGTGGAAGCTACCATGTTGATCGTAACCAAGGGTCACTTCTCAACGGCATATCATGTAGAGCCAGCATGGTCAGTTAGGCCAGTTAGGGCCACCTGACGGGCATCATAGGAACTATAACTATTTTATATAAGCAATGCATGGCGCTTGCATCGAATTTCTAATTATTTGCAAGATTTTTTCTGAATAATTAGTCAATAGGTTAGTAGTAAATACAACATTACCATGATTTGGATCAGAGTGGCTGTATTCACCTTGTAGTTGACACTACACAAAGAAAATACAACCATGTAGATCCAAATCATGGTAATTTTGTGTTGTCCCTTTACAGGACTTCCATAAAGGCTAAATAATCTTATCTCTCACAGGCACCTGCTTACAGGATGTGCAAGAAACACGAAAAGACTCTGAAACGCAAACAGACAGACCCGTTACACCGCAACCAGCGAATGTTGACGAGGACACACCGGAATCAGCTACCAGTCACCATGGCTACAGTTCACCATGGCCACAGACGTCAGAAGGGCTGTTTGACCCCTTTAAAGACCTCACTGATCATCTAGACGAATTTATACGAGATAAAAAGTGTTTCGGTAAGTTTGATAACTTCGCTTTTCTTAATCTATAGAGCAGGTACCTATTGTGTTATGCTGCATCTGTAAAACATCTGAGAAATGTATGTCTAATAAATTTTTTTAAAAAAATCCTTCCCCTGACCCAACGAATGCATCAGTAATTATTAATGGATTGTTTGTTGTGTGATTTTAGCAAGTGTTTTCTGGCTTGCCATAGAGGGGTTAGCCTTGTTTCACGATCATCCATACTGTTACTATCGAGTGTAGTACCTGGGTTCTTCACCAATGTTACTATCGAGTGTAGTACCTGGGTTCTTCACCAATGTTACTATAGAGTGTAGCAAGATAGTGATTAAAGGAAGATAGACACTTGGATTACCTCTGCAGTAGGTTTATTTTATGGCTGTACTCGATGGCTGACCAGAACATAATGGCTCCCACACCATGTGTGTGAGAGCAGCATGTGGGAGAGGGAGGGGAGGGGAGGGGGGCTGTTACACAGAATTCCCGCTAGGTGGCATCATTGAGATTATAGGAATCTTTGAATGAGAATGACGACTTTGACCAACACTTCTTAGTTTTTTCTATAGCACATATGATTAATGCCGCTTCCAAGGCAATACAGTTTTGAATGTTGACCCTTTCGATCCTACCAGAGTATAACAGGGAGCTGTTTCAAAAGTCGGGAGGGTGCTAAATGAGAGTACTCACAGCCAAAGCGAGAGCTCAACAACTGAACTTGAAGTGTCGCTGTCGAGGTGGAGGTGCCGCTCGCTATTGGGTATTGGTAGCGGTTTTGCTGCTGCTTTGATTCAAAGTGCCGCTCGCTGTTGCCGGCCTCTCCCTCTGAAATGTGACGTGCCGTTGGCGAGACCTCACTCGACATTTTAAACAGCTCCCTGATTTGCTGTAGTTATTTTCTTGGTCTCTGCATGGCAGTAAATGTCACATAAAAAATATTTCCACTTTCTTTCCTGACTGCAACTGGTTTGTCTGATTTTATTATTTTGTGAGGAAGACAACAAAAACTTATTATCATTTGTTGTAAAAAAACTCTTCCGGTGGATAAAATCAGGTCCCCGATTTCAGCCGATTGCACCGATTTCATCCGAATTAAAAAAAAAATTATCATCTGTTCCCTGATAATCATATGAATTTGCTGTAACATTTTAAAGAGAATCTGCCACCATTGAGACCTTCTCTCTCTTGCAGACACAGACCACCTTTCCCGAGAAGAGGAGTTGGAATCACTGCGGCAGACGATTGCCTGTAAAGTGTGTTTAACGAGTCCGGCGAGAATTCTCTTCCTCAGCTGTTCTCACTTAATCTGCTGCGAGGCCTGCTCCAGTCGGCTCACTAGGTGTCCAGCATGTAGGGCTGTTATACGCAGTAGACTGCAGGTTTACATGCAGTAAATGAGGAAACGTCCTTACTGTGGACGAAACGATTCATGTTTGAGGTCGCTCGTCGATTTCATACGGCCTGACGCCATTGGCAGCAGGCAGCAGGAAATCAATGACTGACCGAGAACTCCATTAAGGGATGATTCCACCAACACGATGAATTTCCCATGGTATATCTTGTTATATATTACAGTGTCGCGATGTGTCATACCTCCTTTGTCGTGAGATATATCACGCACGATGATATGTGTACTTTTTCACATTGTTTTGTGTCTATTTTGGTGCTCCAACACCACGACACCTCAAGATGCATCACGGCAAATATGCATGTGATTATTCAACACCTAGCAAGATTTAGGAAGACAAACAAATCGTGGCTAATCTCGCTATATCTTGTGTGTTGGTGGAATCAGCACTTTAAATGCTCCTTTATGGTCAGTAATCGGCTGAAAGGAACACACCGTTACAAGTAGCTGAAGACGATTCTTAAGAGCCTGTTCCACTAGACCGGCTGACATCGTGTCTTAAAACCCTCTGGGGAAATATCAACAGTTGGTGCTGCGCATTATCTCACCCCTGGTACAAGATTAGCCATAGAAATAACATTAGGAAAAAATACTCAACGATCACCCTGGTAAAGTGACAATACTACGCCATGGCCATGGCGTAGTGAATGTGAGATGACGTCATATGGATTTGCTAGGTATATTTGAACTATTCCGATATTCTGATGCTATCTAATGTCGTAGAAAGGGGTGAGATAAATCCAGAACCACACTCAAATCGTGAAATAGACTTAATCGTCACTCGGCCTGACAGTCATTGACTGCACAAGACCACTGCACGGTTGCCACATGGCGATTATATCTACACTATTTATGGATGAAGTGTCGTGAGACAGAATGACGAAAGATCTATATAAAAAAATATATACAAAAAAGGGGTGTGAAGTGGCCCTTAAAGACAAATGCTGACCAGTAAATTCTAAATTCTATTGATTTTTGCAAATAACTCTGGATGATATAAGTTTCATATATCAGTAAATAGAGAATGCAAAAAAGGCATGTCACCATGCTAACTTCTGTGGGAAGGCCATCCGAAAATGTAAGTGCTTAACTATTGCTGTCTGTAGGAAACAATATTTTGACTTCGTGGCTGGATGACACTGATGTTCTATTGTTATCTTCAAATTATTCTGGATTCTGATAGTTTGGAACATATACATATACGAACATATACGAATGAAAAATGCTAAAGAAATGCTTTATCACCATGCTTAGTTCTGTGGGAAGGCCATCTGAAGAAGCTAAGTGCTTAAGTATTGGTGTCTATGGGAAACTGCAATATTTTCATGAAACCAGATGACAGAACCAGTGTAAAATTTAGTTCTGAGTGTAGACATAGAAGGCACTGCGATACCTACCTGCATTTGTCTTTAAGGCGTATGTTATATTATCCTACCCCTAATAAGAAAAACGCCATAGGCTTAACATTAGATTTGTTTATGTCGCTACTTTCTGAAATTCAAAAATCGTTGAAACGGGGTAGGATAAAAACTAGACGCCACTCGTTTGAGTTTGAGTTTATTGATGTAACTCATTTTGTTGGCTTTGTAACCTCACTCGTCTTCGACTGGTGAGATTATGGAGTCAACAAAATGTGAGTCAACAAAATGTGTGACATCAATAAACTCAAACTCAAACTCGTGACGTCTCTTGATATTCTATGGAATGGTAGAACAAGCAACTCACATGTGAAGAAGGACATTTCAGAAACTAGAACGTAGGTTATTATCGAATGCCTGCATGATTTGTGTTTTTGTATCTATCAACATCGTTTAGTTGCTCAGGGTAAAGTAGAAGAGTAAAGTGTTTGTTGGAAGAACTGTTAAAAACAGAATTGAGTAAACAACAACAAAAAACGACAAACAAAAAAACAGTATTAAGAGAAAACGTGGTTACTGAGTCCGAAGGGATGGCCATTCGAGGTCTTTTGATGCCATAAATACGTCCCGATGCTGCAGGCAGAGGGACTTTATTTATGGAATCAAAAGGCCGAGAATGGCATCCCTACGGACTCAGTCACTACGTTTTCTTATTATAACATACCTAGAAATCAAGAAAAACACAATTTTTTATACTTATTTATGTAGATTTCTACCTGAGACATTCACTAAGGGCACAGTGCGCCCGAATATTCACTACAGGCGCAGTGCGCCCGAACATTATTTATACTACACCCCTAGTCGCGGGCAGTATTTCATACACGTTCGCCCATAGGTATGTGATAATATAGTGCACAAAGCTACTGTTGCTTTCATAGGTTTCATAGCTTAGATTGAGTTAAAAGTGATACCATAATCACATTTATATGTTTATATGAAGTTGTGCAATAAAAAATTACAAAATGGAAATGTATATGGAATCATTTTATATGAGATGTGCCTCTCTAGAAATTAACTCTGCTTCAGTAGGCAGATCAAATAAACATAGATGTATTATATACATAAATATACTGTTTCTAGTGGTATTTGTTAAACTAAATACTACATTTGTAACTTATGGCTCAGTCACACCGGGATTACGGAAGCCTACCGGAAAGAAACGGAAGAAAAAAATGGTCATCCGTTGACGTCCGCTTTCTTACGCAACTCCTTCGTTAGACCTCCGTATCGCTCCGTTCACATCCGTACACATCCGCAGAGGTCCGGAAGAGGTCCGTCAAAGTTTTCAACATGTTGAAAACTTTGAACAGAGAGGTTACGGAAGAACACTGATACATTTTCCATTACTCTTCCGTTACTCTTCTGTTTTCTTCCGTTTCTTTCCGTTTCTTTCCGTTTTCTTTCCTTTTTCTTCCGTTTCTCTTCCGATGCTCTTCCGTTTCTCAGCCGTGGTTTTTTTTCCTAACGGACACGTTACGGATGTATACGGATGGCAACGTATGTCAACGGAAGCCTAACGGATGCTTACGGAAGCAATGCGGATGTATAACGGAAGAGAAACGTAAGACTTGCGGATACAAACGTAAGAGTTGCGGATACATACGGATATAAACGGAGAAAAACGGCAGAATAACGGTAAGGGAATGGAGGTATTTCTTGGGGTACGGTTGCGTTACGGAAGCATTACGGAAACCTTTTTCACTATATATACGGTACAATTTCTGATAGATCCTCATTCTCCTTCTGCACATGAGACCGTGAACATCTACCTTGCAGCCCACATCATGGAAGAGGATACTCTGGAAGACATTATGGCTTCTGCTGCAGTGCTGGAAGCAGGTCTCAAGCTTGTACAAGCTGGTTTCGACTATATAGAAGTTGTGAAGAAGCTGAAGAAGAAACGACGACGGAAATGCTGGTCTAAGGCCTGGCTCGGTGTTGAGAGGCGACGGCAATTCGGATTATATGATCAGTTGATGCAGGAGCTACGACTGGAAGACAGCCCTGCCTTCATCAACTTCATGAGGATGCCGCCTGCTATGTTCGATGAAATTGTGAGACGTGTGGGGCCTCGTATCACCAAGGAAAGCACCAACTACAGGAAAGCACTAGAACCAGGGCTGAAAGTGGCCATCACACTGCGACACCTAGCATCTGGTGCCAAGTACTCGGATATGCGGTATGGTTGGCGTGTTCCTCACAACACCATATCCCTCTTTGTTCCAGAGGTGTGCCAGGCCATTGTAGATGCATTTCTTCCCGAAGTTATGCCCCCACCAACTACTAAGGAGTTCTGATCCAACATCGCAGATGGCTTCTTGGAACGATGGAACCTGCCGCATGTCCTTGGTGCTTTGGATGGAAAGCACGTCTCCTGCAAATGTCCACCGCGATCTGGGTCTACATACTTCAATTACAAGAAGTTCTTCTCCATAGTTCTTCTAGCACTTGTGGACTCAGAGTACAAGTTTGTCTGGGCAGACATAGGTGGCCGTGGTGCAGCATCCGATGCACAGATTTGGAATGCGTCAGAACTGAAAATGTCCATCGACCAAGGTGAGATGGAGCTCCCGGACCCGGATCCACTGCCGAATGACACGGAGGATGTTCCCTATTTCATTGTGGCGGATGATGCCTTCGGTCTAAGGACTTATCTACAGAAGCCTTTCAGCTTGAGAGGTCTGGATCGGGAACAACGTATATTCAACTACCGTCTCTCCCGTGCCCGTCGTGTGGTGGAAAATGCCTTTGGTATTCTGGCCAACAGGTTCCAGGTGCTGATGTCAACCATGGAGCATCGACCAGAAACCATCCGCCTAATCGTCACCACCTGCATGGTCCTTCACAATTTGATGCGGATACGCTACCCCCGAATACAGAACCATCTACTCGATGTGGAGGACGACGATAATAACATTATTCCTGGAGAGTGGAGACGTGGGCGGTGTATGGAAGACTGTATCACTGTTCAAGGTCACAACCGGGACAACCGTGATGGAAAGAAATTACGCAATCTCCTGAAACACTGGACAAACTCATCTGCTGGCATGGTCCCCTGGCAAGAGAAGATGATATGAAGAATGGTCCTCTTCAGGGCCAACACAACGGTCCTTTTCAGGGCCAACACAACGGTTCTTTTCAGGGCCAACACAACGGTCCTTTTCAGGGCCAACACAACGGTCCTTTTCAGGGCCAACACAATGGTCCTTTTCAGGACTCCCTTTATTTACAAAGGTTTTGGTCGAATCTGAGGCTTCTTAACTTTTGTTTTTCCGATATTCTTCTTTGACTTTTTTTTTTTCTCTTTCCTTTTACTATTACTTTCCATAGTATTACTGTTGTGTCTGGCATTACTATTTTCTCTATCTTCTTCTAGAAATGTATTTCTTCCAATTATTACTATGTACTGAAATAAAGAGCCACACAGAAAATTTCATGTAAAACAAATTTATTCAGAAGGACAACAGGTGTATGCACTCTGAAAAACGGGAAAATCTACAAGGTAAAAACGTATATACATGTACAACAGTTCATGAGTTTCCTTTTGGTGCTGGTGAGCTTGCAAGCATATCTGTAGGACTTGTGTCCAGTCCACCAGGTGTGGGCAATGAGTAGCCTGAAAGATTCAGACTAGTGTTGAAGGGGGGCGGAGAGTTATCAAGTGTGAGCAGTGCTGAGTTTATCATGATGCTGGTGTTGCTGATGTCCTGTGATAGATTTCTGAGGACTGTGTGTGCTGCAGTACCTCCTGTGTCTTCTTCTGTGTCTGCTGCGGCTTTGAGGAGAGAGACTGCTGCGGCTGTGAGGAGAGAGACTGCTGCGGCTGTGAGGAGAGAGACTGCTGCGGCTGTGAGGAGAGAGACTGCTGTGACTGGGATGACAGAGACAGCTGTGACTGGGATAGAAGAGACTGCTGTGACTGGGATGGAAGAGACTGCTGTGACTGGGATGGAAGAGACTGCTGTGACTGGGATGGAAGAGACTGCTGTGACTGGGATGACAGAGACTGCTGCGATTGGGATGACGACTGCGACACAAGGGGTAGCTGCATGTACTTCGACATGTATGCCGGAGACTGGCTCCCCCACAGAGAGCCCTGCTGCATGATGGGGGTGGTTTCTCTCCATTGATGCGGCATTGGCTGATAGTCATACTCGGGCACAGTCTGCAATTGATGGTACTGCGTCTGGTGTTGCGGCTGGTGTTGCGACTGGTGTTGCGGCTGGTATTGGGGCCGGTGTTGCGCCTGCTGTTGCGCCTGCTGTTCTCTCCTGCGTGTTTTCCAGTCTCTATTAAGTTTGATAAATAAATCCTCAAACTCGAGGAATTCATCATTGGTTACTGTGCGGCATACCTCTTTAACCCAGTTGAGGAAAGCGTTTCGCTCACTGGGTTCTTCTCTTGTGGCGATGCGGGAAGACACTTGACTAATCTGCTCCCTCGCTTCTAGCAGAGTATTTCGAATTTCGGCCATGACCGGCTCAACAGATGCTGCTGTTTTTTGAGAGGTGGTGGGGGAGGGGGAGGCTGCAGCATTTACTCCCCCTATGTCATCCGGAGGGACTTGGTCTTCTCGTGCAATGCGCTCGGCTTCTCCCAAATCACCGCGTGCTTCAGCCAGCGCTTCTCTCACCTGTAATTATAAGAAGTGAACACCTATAAGTTAATTGCCTCAATCATTTGGCATCTATAATATTTATGCATAGTACAGTGGAACCCCATTTCCGGAACACCCCACTTCAAAATCGTGGAGTAATGTGCATTTATACAATTATCTATACAGTTCTATATAATTACTACGCGTCAACCTCTCATGGTTCAAGGCCACCTGTCCACAAAAGCATCGATTATTGTCTATTAAAATAGTAGCTGTCTTTTGGATGTTGTACTAGATTGCATGAAGCTAATGAAATACTCACATTTTGTACTGGTTTACGCCGGTGACGGATGACACCATCGAGGTACTTAAACCGCTCCAGGACCCACTTCTCCCGGTACGTGAGGACCCGGGCACCCTGGCCGGACTTTGTTGAATGAAGTTTTGTGTTCCAATCTCGCAAGTCAATGTACCACACCTTGAGTTCTTGTACTGAAAAGAGAAAAGTGAAGGAGATATTAAGAAATATTGTCTATATTTCTTTCCAGGTGAGCAGGTTGGTGGGTACAAGTAGCTGAGGGGGCTAGAATACCAATGGGATGTATGTATAAGGGTATAAAAATTGGATTAATTTTAAAAGATATCTTCCAATATTTTACAGAAAGTATTTTAAAGTTTTCTATATGGGTATATGAGACTATATAAAGATTGAAATATAATTGAAGAAAAATGCACACCCACCTTCAAGACCTATTTCTTCCGCTTTTTCTGCCCACAGTCTTTCCTTGAGAGGCCGGTTCTTGAAATCTTTGTTCTGAGGACACCACAGGCAGGGGTGAGCCTCCACCCATTCAATGATATCGGTCTCCCGCTGTTCATCTCCCAACCGTATGGTTTTCTGCCGATGCCCTTTTTTTTTCTTGTGTGTCTCTTCTTGAGGTGTACTTTGTGAGGCTGTGGAGGAGGAAGAGGATGTCCTCCGGCGCTGTAGGGGTGGAGGTTTTTCTGAGGAAATAAGTGTGGCAGCAGCAGAAGCAGCTTCCTCATCTAGTTCATGTTGAAATTCACTATGTACTTCCACTTGTACTGTCTGTGTGTGAGGGGCAGCTGGGGGAGCTGGCCTGGACTGGGAGGGGCCAGGGGCTCTACTCTTCGCCTTTGATCTAGGCATGGTGCACGTTGAGTGGTTGAAGTGTAGTAGTGTTCTCTTCGAAGTCCGAAAGTGGTCTGAACTCTGACCTGGGGTGCCTCTTTTTATATAGGAACTCCGCCCTCCGTTTTCTTCCGTTCCCTTCCGCAACTCTTCCACAACCTTACGTTACTCTTCCGTAAATATCCGTTACTCTTCCGCAATTTTACGTTACTCCTCCGCTGGCGTCCGTTGGCGTCCGTTACTCTTCCGTACGACTTGCAGCTGCTTCTGTTTTACATCCGTAATTGTCCGTTAGTCTTCCGCAACTCTTCCGCAACTCTTCCGTGTTTGTACGTTACTTGACCGTTTCTCTTCTGGTGCGTTGCATCGGGGGCCTCCTTCCGTTCAACTTTTGCCTACGGAGGCCACCGGATCACGCTCGAGACGTCCGTTTTCTTCCGTAACTCTTCCGTTTCCTGGTGTGACTGAGCCATTAGATGCCAATGGGTGCCCTCTACAGAGACTCTTAAAGGCATATCGGACAATTTGGCTTGAAAATCAAAACCCATGTCAATTTCCTGATAATTTAAAAAGATGATCTATAAGTGTTGTAGAATACATATCTAACTTAAAAATGGGGGGTCGCCATGCTAGTTTTTGATTTATAGGTCAATATCATGATAATTTTATATACGAATATATAGAAATTCTAAAAAGTATTTTTTCACATAGTAAAACCCATGTCATTTTCCCCAAACTTTCACAGAATATAATACATATATAGTACTACTTATTTAAGTCTAAAAAACGGTAGGTCATCGTCCTTATTTTTGAATGAATTGAAGAAAACCATATTTTTCAGTGCATTTCCTATATAAATCAAGCAAATGTAAATTGCTCTATTTTACTGATTAAGATTTGATAAGCTGGACAAAATGTTAAAGATTTACTCATTCAGGATTAGAATGAATCCCAAGAAACCAGTTTTGACCAATAATTGACATTATCAAAAAATCACCAGGTGGTGCCACTGTGAATTGTAGGATATGCCTTTAAAGTATTAGAGGTGTCGGGGTCGGGTCAGTCTCGCGGCGGTCCTTTCGCTCTTCACAAGAGGGCGCGGGATGTCAGTCCCTGCTGTGTAGTGATTCGGGTGAACCCATGCACGTAAGTGTTATGTGGTCGCCCAGATTACGTAACTCGGCCTGTATACAAGCCAGGTTCACAGTAGGTCAGCAGGCATTCATGTGCATTCTCTCTGAGAAGAGTGAATCCTTGGGCTCCTCGTTTGTTTCTCCAAACACTCTCAGTGGTTAGGTGAGTCCAGTACTCCGGTATCTAGATAAGCCTCCTCGGCTTTACTTGGCACACCGTGCTAAGGTACGGTACTTTGGTGGTGATCTAAACTGGATCACCTCGGGAAATAATTAATAAACATTCACTGTTTATTAAACTTCAGGAGTTTTGTTTAATAGGTTTGTTCATACATACCGAAAGGACCGAACAGACCTATGTGATAGTACATAGGGTGGCATATTGCAGGGAAGGGGTTTCTATATGATCTTTTCGAGGATAGCCTATCCTCTGTAAGGCCAAAGCCAGCGACTGCTAGAAAGGAAATAGAAATATGTAAGGTGTGATTTTTTTAAAAAGATGAAAAAGTACCAAGTATGCAAAGTAGTGCATTGGTGGCCAGGCATTAGATAAATGTTTATCCTGCCCAGGACTGAGCTGGTAACTGGATTCACAACCATTTAAGCTCTGGCACCAGCATAAATTCGGGCATTTTGAAACTAATTTAAATTCTCATTGCCTTCTCTCAAAGTAAGGAGAAAAGAAAACTCCAATACTTGTAATTGTATTTTCAGCATTCAGCTATCCTTTACCCTTGACCTTACCTTCACCATTGCCCAAACCCTATTACCATAACCATTACCCTTAGCCTCATCCTGACCCTCTTACCATAACAATTACTCTTAACCATAGTCTATCCATTACCCATAACCTTACCCTAACCCTCTTACTCTAACCATTACCTTACCCTAAACCAAACTTTTAACCTTATCTTACCCTAACCCTCTTACCATAACTATGACCTTTAGTGTTATCCTGACTGTTACCCTAAACCTTTTCCTGACCCTCTTACCATAACAGTTACTCTACCCATTACCCATAACCTTACCCTAACCCTCTTACACTAACCATTACCCTTAACCTTATCCTGTTACCGTTATCCTAACCCAAACTTTTACCCTTAATCTTGCCCAAATCATTACCCTTTTACTTTATCCATTATGTAGACTTATTTCAGTCAATTCTTTTTTAGGTTTTCGAATATTTTATAAACAATCTCAAACGGTGATCATATGATTCTTTCATTTCCATGTTGTTTCTATTTTTCAGTTACTTCTTTCTATTTTACTGTACCCTTTGACAGTTGAGAAGGATATATGTGCTGAAAATTGCGTGCTTGGCATAAGGAAGGAGTTCCTCTTTATCCTACCTCTAATAACAAACTCCATAGGCTTAACATTGGGTCGCGGTATTCGGTCTGGAGTTCAAAAAAATGAAAAATATCACTAGGTAGGATAAATTCTAAAACAAACTCGAGTTAGTCATTAAAGAAGAAACCAACAAGTTTTGGTCAAAGTCGTCGTTCTCCACGAGTTTGATGCGGAGTGATATAAACGAGGCGACAGTATCAATATCACATATCATTCAAACGAGTTGGAGAATGACTTCTTTGACCAAAACGAGTTGCTTTCTGTATTTATCTCACCCCTGTACACTCTAAACGAATGGGGGATACACAGGATATAGACCATGGAGAACGCACTGCAATACTCCTAGGGGTATGGAGAATGAGATCCCAATGTTAAGCCTATGGACATTTATTCCAGGGGTGAGATGAGTTATTGTTCATCGCACTCCGGCAAGATCGCGTATTACTGCTCTCGGCTTCCCCTCGCGAAGTAATACGCGATCTTGCCGTCGTGCGATAAACAACAACACGACTAACTCTTGTTTGGTTTCTCCATATTACGGGAGGTATTTCTGTGTAAGTTTGGAGTGAACTTTTCTTAAAGATTTTCACTTTTCATGGCGACTTAAACACCCAGTTTCTCTTCCCATTCACAGTTGAGTGAATGGTATGTAGTTTCTTTCTTATAGACCCTATTGAGGTATCCCAGAATTCATTCTGTTTGCAGGTCCCGGTGAGCGCTGGTTACCGACGTTTTATGGTGATGAACCTTGAACCGTAGCCCGAAATTAATGCAGTTTATCGGTTTTTATAAATCTTCAAATGGGAAATCCGATGTCAGAAATGGAAATTTCAGCTATTTCTACTTGTAAATCCGAAATTATATTCAGGTTCTCCAAATATTAATGGGAGAACTGTGGTTCATGTGGTCATGGTGTGCCCAGTCAGTCGCGAGCGGAACTTGTATTTACCCTGGGCGATAATAGGGAGACTAGTAACCTCTGGAGGGCGTATTTGGTTGTTACAGTCAGATTGCCATTTGTTCATTGTAAAGTCTCTATCATATCAATGTGTGGAATTTTCTGTACTGAGATCCAACTTCATAGTTTTCTTTGCTGCTCTGTTTGCCTCATTTCTCTGTTTGAGATCATTTCTGTCAATTCCTATGTGGCTTGGCAGCCAGCATAGAACTATGTCCTTCTTTCCTTTCTTCAAATATATGAGCTATGCGCCCTATTCATGTCTATGGAGAATTGATATTGTTACGTTCCAAAATATCTGTATGTGAAACCATACAGATTCTATCCCTTGGCCTAACTAATTATGCTGGCTCTACATAATAGGCCACTAGAGGCGACCCTTGGTTACGATCAACATGGTCACCCCCATGTGGTAAACACAGATTTTATTCTACCCCATCACATGTTTTTAACTTCATATGTCACCTGTGGCATATAAATATTATATGGCACAACCGTGGCATACAGTCACTCCATGTTAAGTCTATGGAGATTTATATGAGGGGTAGGATAAAACCCTGATCTCAATGTATTCTCATCAGTCCAACTAGTGTAGCGCATTGCAGTAACGCCAGCAATAAAGCTTGTGATGGGACGAAGCCTCAGAGTCATTCATTCAGCTTATTAATCACACCTGATAGTAATAATATCAAGATATTGTAACAAAGAGGTGATGTCCCCCAAAGAGAAAACATTAAACAAATAAACACATTTATTATATTCTTTCCTTTATTGGCATCACTCACTACTGAGTAAGGTAAATACAGTGCAATTAGGAATTTAAAATATCCAATCACCTAATCGATACCACATAGCTATTGCGCATTTACAATGTTATCATAACCTATACAATCTTTTTCTCCGCTTTACAAAATAAACAAGAGACTATATACAACCTTAGCATCGATATCATTACTGATCACAGGGTGACTTTATATCCTTAAATCTGACCCACAATCATATCACAATTCCAAGGATCTCCCTTGCTTACTAAATCCAGTTTGACACTGTTAAAATAAATATCACAGTTGGCATTGCAATGACGACGTAAGTTTTTATATGACTACTGGAGTTGTGGAATCAGTGGTGAATTTTTGTTGTCGTTCAATCACATCGTTGACATCATCTCCTTCCCTGAAACAGAAAATAGGAAGAGTTGTCAGTATAGATTAGAAACATTATCAAGAAACGTCATAAAATTCCATATGGTTGTTTATATGGTGTGAGTTGTCTTCATGGAATGATATCATGAAGCGGAGCTGAGAGATATCTGTAGTAGAAGACAATTTGTTTGTTTGTTTGTTTGCTTGTTTGTTTGGGTAGTTTAGCGTCCAATTTGTTCAATTAGACTTACTTTGGGTTTGATTGAATCTATGAGATGAATGTAGGTAGAAATCTCACTCCTACACGTTTACCGAGATGAGAGTTCTTTTACTTCCCACACCACATAGACATGTTATGAGAAGGATTGGCCTTTGATATAGGTTTCCCACGTTCAACAAATTAAGGGGAATTGAAAACTGGCCACCTATCGGACTTTAAACCCACCCACCCACACCAAAAGACAACATCGTAGGCCATTTAAAAACAAGCATGCCAACCAGACAGCATAATGCCCTACAAATCTTATAAACTCAATCTTATAAAAAGCAAATCTTATAAGAATGTTATAAATAGATTTTGATATTCCAGACCACCTCAGTGTCATAGTTATGTTTCTGGTTAAAGGGCTGGTTCCACCAACACGGTGGATTTGTCTTGGTATATCTTGTCATATCTTAGTGTGGCGATGTGTCATACCTCCTTTGTCGTGATAAGTCGCGCATGATGATATGTGTACTTTTTCACGATGTAGTGTTTATACTTTAGTGCTCCACCACCGCGACACCTCAAGATGCATTGCGGCAAATATGCACGTGATTATTCAAAACCTAGCAAGATTTAGTAAGACAACCAAATCGTGACTAATCTCGCTATATCTTGTGTGTTGGTGGAACAAGCACTTTATATCTGTGCGTCAGGGAAGCTCCTTACCAGCGATGTTGCGGCGGGGCCTGATGATGCCCTGGCCGGCGGGCGGGCGGTTGGACACCCACTTGACGCCGGCATTACGACCGCCCTGGGGGGCATTTCGGCCACGGTTGTCGTACTCATGGGCTGTCAGGATGGTGGCGTGGACGGGCAGGTAAAGGTGGTCCGTCTCCGTCACCACCTCCACGTTGTGCGACATCTTCCCCACACCGCTGTCACCTGTCACACCCACCGCAATGGCGTAGAGCTCCAGTGTCAGCTCGGCCTTCATCCCTGCTGCCACCTGGTGAGAAACAAGAGAATACGGTTTGAAAATCTAATAAAAGAATATCATTTTAAAATTTTTACATTTTTCTAAATTTACTCCAGATTTTGGTGCTGTAAATCATGATTGCCTATGCATTATAAGATTTATTGATGGAAATTGACGAGGCGTTATAAAGTTTCTTAGGTCTCACAGAAAGGTTTTGCATGCTAACCAGAGGGTGAAATAAAGACCCTACACTGCAGCCTCTATATTCAGGACCCTACTGTCTTTTGCCTCTCAATATAAAGAAAATTGATGGAATAGTATAGAGGAAACCTATGAAAGTTTAGGGTCAGAGCTCGTATCCCATCACATAGTAATTCACAAGGTGAAGCCGCGTGAATTATGTAGCGATTCAAACAAGATGGGATCAAGCTCTGACCCTAGACTTGAATATGTTTCTGAATTTATCTCACCCTTCACAATGACTAATGGGCTAACCTTTGTGACAAAATCCCCCTAAATATTCAATGGGCATTGGGTACAAATTCCCAATATAAAGCCTATGGGAAAAAATACCAGGGGTGAGATAGTAATAAACAACTTACCGGTCCGGGTCTGAAGAGCACCCTGAGTCCAGTGGAAGGTGGGGGCTGTTTGACCTTGAAGCGGCATGCGTCGATACCTGTGTTTTTAAGATGCACAGGGAAGGCGTATGTGTTGCCCTCCTTCAGGACACCCATGTCCACATAGTTGGGCAGCAACTCGAACCCGCGCATGCGCGACAGCGTATGGGTACCATTGCCTGTGGCGCCGGCGACGGAGGAGGTGAAGACATGCCGCCGGACGGGCTCCTCCACCTGAGCAAACTGTGGAGCACACGAAACGCTAACATTAAAATCGTGAACAATAAAAAGCATAAAGAGACAACCCTTTAGACTCAGAAATTGTTTGTTTGTTTGGGTAGTTAAATGTCCAATTTGTTCGATTAGACTTACTTTGGTTCACTTTACTAAAATATGCATATCCTGTTAGAATAACAAGGTACGCTGCCTGGTTGATCCAGGCATCTTACTCTTCTCGATTAAATCGTATCGAAAATCTGTCATTCCTTGAGATAGTTGAGAATTTCTCTCTTGCCAGTGTTATGGAAAACACAGTGCATTGCGGTTACATTATTTAGGAATATCTTTCCGCTCTTTTTTGTAGCCTGACAATGTAGTACGAGATGTTTTCATTCAGCAGAGTGTTGTATTTCTGGCACACAGGTGCTACTACACCTCTTTGGAGGTTCCCATGTGTCAGTTTGGTGTAACCAGTCCACAGACGGGTCAGTTTCACCTGTTCAGTTTGTGTCAGGTTGTCTTTCCTAAAGTTTCGGCAAGTAGCCACTACAATTCAGAAATGAGTGATAGATCATGGTAGAGGTACTTTACCCGCTCGTTGGAGAGGGCGTTGGGGCGACCGTTCTGGTTGATGTAGGCAGGCACAGCGACTGGCTCTTTGCGAGGGGCTCCAACCACATTCACGTGAAGGGTCCGGTTCACCATGGGGTCCATGAGACCGTCGTCTGTGGGTGGCTTCGGTATGCAATACGCCTCTGTCAAGAGCAACAAGGAACGTGGCCAACATTGTCAAATATCTCTACATATAAATCAGGAAAAAATAATAAATTCCAAAATAAAAATATATTCACAGAAATGTTACTGTTAAGCATGAAAGAAATGAACAAAAATTGCTATACAATTCGCATTACTATCCACATGTAAAAATTTGAGAAGAAACTGAATAAAATTCCCTTGAAACCAAAAAAATTAAAAAATATATGTACTACACCCCTAGAAGTGAGTCGTATTTCATAGGTATGTAAGAATATGAAATACATACTCTTTTCTTCCTGGGGTTGCTCCGGGATGCTGGGGTAGACCTGCGGGGCGTGTGATGAGGAAGGCGTCTCAGACGGCACCTGACGACACAGAGCCTCCTTCGGGGTGGGAGCCCCTGCAACCAGAGAACCAAAGAAGGGTAACTTCACACTACTTTGACCTTCACGCAGCCAAGGTTGACTGGGCCATTGTGATCTGCGAGCCTAGCTGTGATCCTGACTATATATACAGTCAGGTTACGTAACAAGAGGCGACCCCGTAGCACCTGCGTGCATGGGTTCGGCTCTTTTACTCACAGCCAGGGGCGGACACGACACATCCTCTACCGAGAAAGAAACAAATCACCACTCGATCCCCACATTACCCCTCCCAGCTTTTACCCAGCGGAGGAACAGTGCAGACTTCAGTGCAACTCCTGTAATGCAAATCATGTTCATGTTGGTTCGTTGTGTTTTACACAATAAGAACTGCCAGGGACATATCATAATGATAAGGATGACAAATGAGCAGAAAACACAGTAATAACACAAAAAAAACCAAGGTAATACACAATTCACCCATACCACAATTCACATATAAGTGGAAATTTATAGAAAAAGATAAGGAATAAAAATTCTGGGGCCTGTTTTTCAGACAGCGACGTCTTTATTTGTAGTGATCACAAAAGAGTGACCAGTTGGGCGACCAAACCAGTGATCATGGCCAAAAAGTGTTCCTCAGACCCGGTCACTGTTCAGCTGTTATGATCACTGTTGGTCCAAGGCCCATTCAAAAACAAAAGCATGTCTCACATGTATATTACTCAACAGAAAATTGTGAAATTTGGGAATTAGATAAAACAGATATAGATTATTCATCGCAGTAAATATTGTTTAATTTGATACAGTGGAAGTGTATAAAATGAAATATGCCACCATTTGGGCTAAATGGTCACCAACTGGTCACAACTCTGGAACCCAAAACAGTGACCAGATAGTTTACCCCTCTAAATGGTCGCACATGTTATGACGACTTATCTCTGGAACCCAAAGGTCCCCAAACGGTCACTAACTGGTCACTATAGGAAATGGTCACGACTAAAAAACAGGCCCCTGGCCTATTGTCTCCTAGACATTATTAAAAGGGTGATATCTAAATGAACTGAATTTTGTAGCAGGGATCTGGTATAATTGACAATGTATCTGCAATTAAAATAAATATTTTATCAATCAAAAGAATATATGGGTGGATGATTGCATTACTGGATAGTTGGATAGATTTAATGATGCTTGGATTGCATGATGGGTCACTTGATCAATGGATGGATGGAAAAATCGATGAATCCATCAAATGGTGAAAGGATGACTCAGTCGATCAATATGGGTAGAGAGATTGATTGATTGATGGATGATAGATGGATATATATTTGACATGATGGTTGAATCAATCATGTGAGTGGTGAAATGATTGATCAATTGATTGACAGATCAATGGGTGAATGATGGTTAATCAATCGAAAGGAAGGAGCAGTTGTTCAACTTCTGGAGTTGGTTGGTTTGATTTAACGTCCAGTTAACCATTAAGGGTTCTTACCAGACTTTATCAAGGTTCTTTTACACCATAAGGGTGGTGATCGAATCTATGAAATAAATTTAGGTAGAAATCTCACCCCTACACATTTACCGAGGTGAGAGTTCTATTATTTCCAACACCACATAGACATGGTATGAGAAGGATTGGTCTTTTATACAGCAGTAAATCTACCACTGCTGGGGGTGAAGGAGAAAGGTGGCTGTAGACCATACCACACAGACATGGTATGAGAAGGATTGGCCTTTGATATAGCAGTAAATCTACCACTGCTGAGGGTGACGGAGAAGAGTGGCTCTAACCAACAACCATGGGATTACAAATCCAGTGCCTTAACCACTGAGCTAGCTCCCCACCTCCAACAACTTCTACGGAGACGAAAGAGTGGATGAATGTGCGAATAGAGGCAAGGATTGATAAATAGATTGATAGGGTGGAAGATCTATTAAAAGAGAGAATCTATTGATTGACCAATGGAGAGATCAAAGGGTTGTTGGGTGAGTAGATGTGTCAATGGATTAATCAAAAGGATGGGTGTACTGATCAATCAATGTGGGACGGTAGAATGGATGGATAAGCAGATAGGTGGATGGAATGATGAATTGATGAATGGCTGGATGGATCATTGATTGACTGATTGATAAATTGATGGGTGGATGGTTCAATAGCTAGATTCTTTGATGGATTACACTTTTGTAAACTTATTTCAGTCAATTCTTTTCAACAATTTTATAAACTATCACAGAGACGTGTCTTTTCCAAAAAGCCGATTATATCTTACTTTGTCATGGCCTTAAACAACATTTTCGTAAAATTATTTTTCAAGTATTTTTTTCTACTAGAGAGGTAGGTGCACTTACAAAGCACAGGACAATGGTTCAGCTTCCACACTACCAAATCATGATATCTGATGATTACGGCAAGTGATGTTCATTTTGCACCCCATTCACTTGGAGATGAGACGTGAAGTGTAGAGTATTGTATCATTATTTGTAGCACTTTTCACATTTCCAGTGTTGAATCTACTGTGCGCAACATTGGCGATGTTTTCATGGCCGTTGACGTCACTTACCAAAAGTAGTACATCGGCAAAGTGGAAACTTCCCCATTAAGTCTGTCTTTAAAAACATCTTCGATGATCTCGAAACATACAAATGAAACAATAGAATGAGGGTCCTGACCCATTGAGCTCCCGACATGCTCTGACAAACAATCCAACACGCTTCCGACACACAACAACACAGAATTTTTCAACCATCCAACACAGATGCGATGCAGGAATTTTGTTTCATAGGCATGTCATAGTCGTGTCGTAGTGTGTTGCAAACAGTGGGTGAAAGCGCTCACTTGATGATATGAGATTTTATGAGATGCATAGACACTATCATCACATTTGTTTTCGTTTAATGCACATGCTTGTGTTACGCGCGTCTGAACACGATGCGAGGCACTCTTGGGAGTTGGTGCTGGGGTAAAATAACTGTGTTCTATTAGTCTCACCAGTTTCACACACTTACAGTGGCTGTTAGTTCATCTACTTTTCTAATACACACATGTCTAACACATGTTATTCTAGCACAACATTAAAATATGGAAAATGAATTAACTGAAAAAAAAATAAATTTGGAAATAGAAATACCTAAAAAAAGCTTTTAATTTCTTTTTAAAATCACAATATATAAAAATAATCTATGACTAGATTAAAAGCAACTTTTTGTTGTGGTCTGCTAAGATGATATAATTTTGATCATCAAACATAATTTTTGATGGAACTGAATATCTCTATTTTATGTCGTAAGTCATCTCTGTTCTGATTTTTGTCCTGCGGCTTGACATATTTCTAATACAAGGTCCATGATTTGTTTATATCCCAATATTTAATCTATCTGAGGAAACAAGGATATCTAAGGTTATCGAAATCTGTTTCGCAGGAAATATCATAGGTCTGTCTTTAGCCAGAAAAGGGGGTAAGATGTCTAAAAGAATGCAGAATTAGATCTAAGTCAGGTCAGGTCAGCAAGGGGCAAGTCTTGTCTGGGTAACTTAAAATGTTAATCGGGAAAAATCGAGGGGGGAAATCCAGCCTTTTCGATCCCTCCAGCAATTCAGCAAATTTGTACCGATGGCATCAAGGTACTCAAAATTTCACTACATCGAAGAAGTGGTTGAATCGCGAAGGTTCGAAAAGGCCTTTCTTTTCGCTGTGGATAGCATTGCATGCCTATTCACAACTCCTTGATCAAGGCCCTGTTGAATAATCTAGGCTCATACATGAAAACCCTTTTCTGTACCTCGTACAAGGGTTAATGTTTAATGATAATTAAGTTTGTTCACTGAGACAGTCTTAGCCATCCATAAGGTCATCCATAAGTGTTGAATTAAGTTGACCCACATTGTCCCGGGGTCTCGTTGGCTTACAGAAAAATTTTCTTCATGTACGAGCCTAGATTCTTCAAGGGGCCCCTGGTAGTTATTTCAGACACACCATGCTAGAGAGGGAGAGGCTTATTCTGGGTGCATGCACCACACCAAATGCCACGTACCTGGCCGCTCAACGACCAGCGCCATGGGTATGGCGTGAGCAGGGGTGGGGTTCTTGGGGCGTAGCGGGGCCGGGGAGCCCTGCCCCGCAGCGTGCGCAGGGGTTGGGTTACCGGGCCTCACGGCGGAAGGGGTACTGCCAAGGTCTAGAAACGAAACACTCACGTTTAAACTGCTGCTCAATCTAATTTTTTTTTTTTTTTTTTTTTTTTTTTTCAATCTAATTTTATGAAAACTCTTTTACTTTTTTCCTTATGTTTGTAGAACAGAAACCCATTTTATCTCACCCCTGGTATTTGCTCTGTTTTTGCCCTGTTCTCCAACTCATTTGAATGCTACGCGATATTCACTCAGCTGTCGCCTCATTCATATCACTGCGCATCAAACTCGTGGAGAGTGACCAAAACTTGTTGGTTTCCTCTTTAGTAATAATTCCCATTTAAACAACTGGTTGTAGACACAACTGAGAATCTATGAGTATAACAATCCAGTTGGTTTTTAGAATGAACTATCACATGCTCTACTCATCCTAGTACTCTAAAGATGTAAGAAGCAGAAAATCCTTTCTGGAGTGAACAAGATGCTTGACACAGAGATACATGACTACGATATGATCATTAAATAGATGCATTAAGTGCTGGTTCCACCAACACACAAGAAATTTGTCACGATTTGGTTGTCTTGCTAAATCTTGCTAGGTTTAGAATAATTGTGTGCATATTTGCCGCGATGCATCGGTCTGGTTGAGCACCGCTGCCACTTTCCTGCAGCGATAGATCGCGGTATGTCAGCAACAGGTCTTGAGGCATTGCGGTGGTGGAGCACCAAAATATACACACGACATCGCAAAAAAGTACACATATTATCGCGCGACATGTTGCAGCAAAGCAGGTACAACATATTGCTACACTGTAAGATACAACAAGATATACCAAGATATAACACGGCAAATCAATTGTGTTGGTGGAACCAGCGCTTTAGCATGCATGGCTGACTACAAGATCATGCATGACTGACTATGCGTCACGGGGGAGACATGTACCTCGGATGTAGGGAGACTCCGGGGCCGAAGCCCGCTGCTGGACCACCTCCGGAGAAGTGTTGATGTCAGATCGGTCACTCGTGTGGGATTGCTGCGATGCGTTTACTGACGTGTCTGCAGTTATCAAATGAAAGCTTCTTTATATTACACACGAGACGGCGGTTGGGGAGCTCAGTCGTTAAGGCTCTGGACTTGTAACCTCAATGTTGCGGGACTTTGTCAGTTCGAGTCCCACTGCAGCCATTCTTCTCCTTCATTCCCAGTAGTGGTAGACTACTACTACATCAATGGCTAGTCCTTCTCATACCATGTCTATGTAGTGTGGGAATTGAAGGAACTCTCACCTTAGTAAATATCTAAATTCCTCTCATAGATTCGATCACCACCCAACCAAAGTAAGCCTGATAGAATTGAACGTTAGACTACCCAAACAAATGAGGAAACATGTGGGAGACATACCCCTGGATTTGATACATCCCAATTTGAATCTCCATTTTTTAACTCTTTATTTCCTGTTTTGGGGGGTCCCTGCTCAGATTTTCAAATCTTTTTTTTCCTAGTTCAAATCTTTATTCTGAAATTCATACTCCTCTTTTTTTTTTCTTTTTTTTTTTACTCTTTCTTCTTTTTTAACTCTTCATTCACACTCATTTTCAATTTGTTTAGACTCTTTTATTTGTTTCTTTCGATTATTCACCCTCTGAACTACATTTTCTCCTGATTTTCATGCTTCTGGAAATAATAGAGGATTCGAAAGAGAAAGATCCTGAACCATAATCCACTTCAGCATTCAATAGAGTATAGAAATCCAAGGGATAAGAATGGTAAAAAATATCTCCAGCTGGGTTTTTCTCAAGGATGCAAGGCATAGTTACAAAACCATCGGAAATAAAATCTAGAGGGAAAATGACTGGACAGTGTGGGGACTGGTCGTAAAACATGCTCAGAGCTGTGGGATGTGTATAATATAGATCAGTTAAGGAGACTGGACAGTGTGGGGACTGGTAGTAAAACATACTCAGAGCTGTGGGATGTGTGTCTATAGATCAGTTAAGGAGACTGAACAGTGTGGGGACTGGAGGTAAAACATGCTCAGAGCTGTGGGATGTGTGTATATAGATCAGTTAAGGAGACTGGACAGTGTGGAGACTGGTAGTAAAACATGCTCAGAGCTGTGGGATGTGTGTCTATAGATCAGTTAAGGAGACTGGACAGTGTGGGGACTGGTCATAAAACATGCTCAGAGCTGTGGGATGTGTGTCTATAGATCAGTTAAGGAGACTGGACAGTGTGGGGACTGGTCGTAAAACATGCTCAGAGCTGTGGGATGTGTATAATATAGATCAGTTAAGGAGACTGGACAGTGTGGAGACTGGTAGTAAAACATGCTCAGAGCTGTGGGATGTGTGTATATATATCAGTTGAGGAGACTGGACAGTGTGGGGACTGGGCGTAAAACATGCTCAGAGCTGTGGGATGTGTGTATATAGATCAGTTAAGGAGACTGGACAGTGTGGGGACTGGTAGTAAAACCTGCTCAGAGCTGTGGGATGTGTGTATATAGATCAGTTAAGGAGACTGGACAGTGTGGGGACTGGTCATAAAACATGCTCAGAGCTGTGGGATGTGTGTCTATAGATCAGTTAAGGAGACTGGACAGTGTGGGGACTGGTAGTAAAACATGCTCAGAGCTGTGGGATGTGTGTCTATAGATTAGTTAACGAGACTGGACAGTGTGGGGACTGGTAGTAAAACATGCTCGAGCTGTGGGATGTGTGTCTATAGATCAGTTAAGGAGACTGGACAGTGTGGGGACTGGTCGTAAAACATGCTCGAGCTGTGGGATGTGTGTCTATAGATCAGTTAAGGGGACACGAGAGGACTCATTCGCTTTCTGAAAATCAAGATATTTGACGGCCTGATGGCACCTTTCGCTGGCCTCTTGGTGGACTGGTGCTGCCACGATTCATTCAAGGCATGGTTTGGTGAGGCTCATTTGTGAACAATTTTATTTCTGACCATTCTAAATAAAAATCTTGAAAAATTTTGATACCTGTAATTCATTAGAAACTTCTATTCTATTCCAAAACACATGGTGAGGAAAAAGGAGAGTTGAGGGACAGAAAGATATTTGAATTTGTTAGATATTATCATGATATACAGTAGAACCCCACCTAACGGACACTTGGCATTAAAGGACACCTTTGATAGGAACAGGTCCATCTATTAGATGTTTATTTTAACCCTGTGTAAGCGGACGGGTAAGTGGACACTGTGGCCAGGAATGGAGGGTGTCCACTCATGCGGGGTTCTACTGTATACGTAAAGTGACGATATGTATACAAAGTTGCAATATTCTTTACAAAGTCTACACAGTGACTATCTTTACACAGTGACTAATTCACGAAGAAGTGGACAGTTTAAGTGCAATAATGTAGAGAAGTACAGCAGAGCTACGTTAACAGGTTACTCAATCAAGGGCGTGTTCCATTGGGCCGCTTACACAACCACAAGAGAGCATCAAGCACCGATCAAACAGGGGCTTATAATCAGGTGGTTATAGCAATCGGTGTAGTGGGGGAGACAACACATTCATCGGAGGCAGCCACACAGCGATGTGACGGGTGATGGCCCATAAATCCTAATAAATTAGCATTTGCTGTTGGACTTTGAACTCCCCTGTGGGTTTGTACACTATTATGTTTGGCAGATGCCCGATGCGTTGGATTCATGGCCAGCCCAATGGAATACCCGATTTAATTGGATCACTCTGCATCACTCCGCACTTCTTGAATATGCTACCCCATTCAGTGAGGCACCCCGTGACTCTGACCAAATTGTTTAGAACAGAATTCTCCTTTTCCTCAGTCATTATTCTCTATTTTTAGAACAGCCTGCAACTTAGACCACTTAGAACTTTACTCTTAGAACAGCGGGCATCTTGTCCAACAGGGTCCTACTCTGGTGTAAGAATTGGATAATTAGAAAAAAAAATCCAATTCCTTTGAGTACAGCAGAACAATGCGTAAGTGGACACCCTCTGCTCCCGGCCAAAGTGTCCACTTTTGTGGGGTGTCTGCTTACGCAGGGTTAAAATATACATCTAATAGATGTGACTATTCCGAGCAAGGTGTTCCTTAATGTGGGGTGTCTGCTTACTTGAGGAGGGCTTCTACAGTACTTCCATAGTTCTTGATAACTTCATGAAATTATGAAAATTGTGGAGTCAGAGTATATGATACAGTAGGATATTAAGAGTGATTAACTTTTTTAACGAGGTAGATGTGTACATGATAAAAGGGAATGCTGCAACTCGGTTTGTTCTACATTTTGAACTGGTAAGCCTTGATTTGCAGGGATCAGCGTCTAGAGAAGTTACGGATAAATAGAAGCATGACTCAAACCTCCAGCTTTGTGTGCCGAGAACACGCTTACCTGGGTTCTGGTTGTCGGGTGTGGTGGCTGTCTCACTCGTGGCTCGCAGCGCTCCTGAAGCAAGCTGTTTGGTCAGCTGATCAATATCTGGGGCCTGCGAGATTAAAACTGTATACTTAAAGGAGGTTTTATTCATGGAGAGAAAGATGTTTGAAAACAAGGATTTATAACAAAACAGAAACTGTCTTCTAGATAAACAGATTGTGCGGAGCAATTTGTGATGAGAGACATGTGTGGAGAGATTCATGTGGAGAGATTTGTGAGGAGAGTCTCGTATGAAGAGATTTGTGTGACGAGATTTGTGTGGGGAGATTTATATGGAAAAAAATTTGTGGAGAAATTCCTGTGGAGGTAATCACGTGGAAAAATTCATATGGAGAGATTCATATGGAAAGATTCCTGTGAAAAGATTAGTATGGAGAGACCCATAAGGAAAGATTTGTATAAAGAGACTTGTGTGGAGAGATTAGTGTGGAGAGATTTGTGTGGGAATACTCGTGTGGAGAGACCCGTAAGGAAAGCTTCGTATGGAGAGACTTGTGTAGAGAGATTTGTATGTAAAGACTCGTGTGGAGAGATTCGTATGGAGATATTCGTAAGGAAAGATTCGCATAAAGAGACTTGTGTGGAGAGATTAGTGTGGAGAGATTCGTGTGGAGATACTCGTGTGGAGAGACCCGTAAGGAAAGCTTTGTATGGAGAGACTCGTGTGGAGAGATTTGTATGTAAAGACTCGTGTGGAGAGATTTGTATGGAGAGATTCGTAAGGAAAGATTCGCATAAAGAGACTTGTGTTAAGAGATTAGTGTGGAGAGATTCGTGTGGAGAGACCCGTAAGGAAAGCTTCATATGGAAAGACTCGTGTGGAGAGATTCATATGGAGCGATTTGTGTGGAGAGATTCGTATGGAGAGATTCGTATGGAGAGATCCTTATTGAGAGATTCATGTGGAGAGACTTGATTAAATGATGTCACAATAAAAAAAATCTGAACCTGTCCCAGCAATATAAAATTTTAAAAACAACAGATCAGCTAAAGACATTATTTCACAATTTCCAGCGATTCAATATTTTCCAACTTCAACTTATTTTAAACATTAACAAAGAAAATCAAAGGGGAGCTTGAAATAAGATCATTACTATCTGAAGACAGAAGCGTCGTTATTCAAATTCATAATGACCTAGTTCGCAGACACAGTACATAAGGACGTTAATTGAATGATGCAAAAAAATACATAAAATTTATAAACTCATTGTGACCAATAAAGAAATTTAATTTTAAAAAACTAGTCATATGACAATATCTTATCTTAGATGAAAATGATATTTACAACAGTGAAAAGGGGAAACAAAGAGGTTGTTCTATCTATAGGTAGTCATATTAAATAGGACTGTGATGCACTAGGCTAGCCGAATGATAATGGTAAGTCAGTTTAACCCTTCTAATAGCGAAACCCGCGAGAAACTTGATGAAGTTTAGATACAGGCACAAATGGATTGCACATTATTACCATAGTGATTTTATACACAGATAAATTGTCTTAACGTGTACTTTAGATTATTGATTCTAAAATTTTAATTCGTTTTTGGTTCCTTAAGTGAGATAATTATAAAGGCTTGATTCCATTTACCCGAATGATGTCCCGATCCTGCTCACGCCATGTTCAGTCCCTATTCAGATCAGGGTTAACGCAGCCCCCCGATTACAGCCTGAGTGGTGAGTGGCACCAAATCCGGCCAAATGGAATCAAGCCTCAATTCTAAATCATTTACGATGTGTTCTCGGTAGGAAGGGATCCCAGTGTACTGATATATTACTCCTTCACTGTGAGAGGGTAGGTAAGGAAGGCGCTAGACCTACGTACTAAGTAAATAATAAATTAGCAGGTAAGCTGTGACAGTCGGACTACGGAAACCTACCTCGGGTTCGTCTCTCCACTTCCAGAAGCAAATGAATTATTATTATTTAGTATTAATATTCATTGATGATGAAATATCTAAATGAGTTATAGTTGCAGATTCTGATTGGCAAATACCAAAAATTTACAATGCTACTTTATGATGAATTTCCTTGCTTCACTTCCTCTTATTTCATCTCTATTTTTCATAAAACAAGCTTTCTTTTGCTCTCATTGATAAAAGATGTGAATTCTTTTCGCGTGGGTTATTACATTTCTTTGAAAATGATTTAAGATGATATGCATATTTACTTGATAAGACCAACAACCTTCATCAAAGGTTAAATCTCTTTAGAATTCAGTCTCCGCTAACCTTAGTAACATGAGTAAAGTACCTCAACATACCTGGAGGCATAAAAAAAAAAAGTTATTTTTATAATTTCTAGAAACTCTTATAGATTCAGCCATGGAGAGATAACAACCTGGAATCTACTCCTTCGTTCAGCACTGAAATAACCATTTTTCCTATAATTAATTTTTTTTTTTTAATTAATCAATGTTAATGTATATATTTTCATAAATTCCTACTCACACATGTTTAATCTAAAATGAACATATATATGGCAATAACATATATATTATATACAAATGTAGTCATATATATATATATATATATATACGATATATAGTACAATTATAATATTTATTAATTCATTAATTACCTGTGCGAGGAGGAAGGCCTTGCCGAGCTCACTGTCGAAGTACTTGGGTACGTCGTGGTTACGCAGTGTTTTCAAGTTCTCCTTCTCCTCCGCCACTTCTCGCTGGTCTCTCTCCCAGTCCGCGCGTGAACGCTTTGGCTGCGGGGTAGGGCAGGCCTCCGGCAGAGTTTGTGTTGTGCACTTCTCGTAGATGTGTTTGGCGTTAGCTGTAAAAGAAAGAGCATATTAATCAAATGTTAAAATGAATATCGAGGAATGGAGTAGAATAAAGAAAATTAGTATAGAGTACATAGCATACCCAGTTTAAACTTCTACTAGACTTACTTTGTGACAGAGTGGGCATGGGCATAAAAGTTGGAATTTTGACATTGAGATTGACACAATTTTGAATATTCGAACCAAACAAATGCTGGGAGAGTGAGACATGAAGGTGTAACTTTAGAGAAAAAATGGGCTGCAGAGTCGAGGTTGGGTTCTCAGGGGTTGAGATTTACGTAACACTAGATATTAGAAATAACATAAGCTAGGAGAGTGAGACATGAGGGTGTACCTTCAGAGACAGAAGAGTTGTTTGTCAGTTTGTTCGGCTAGTTTAAAGTCAAATATATGTCCTTACATGGAGATGTGGAGGGCTGTGACATAGAAATTGGGTTTTTAGGGGTTAAGATTGACACAACATTAACTATTAGAACCAGGCATATGCTGGGAGAGTGAGAAATGCTTGTGTACCTTCAGAGACAAGACGGGCTGCGGCGGCAAGGTTGGCAGCTGTCAGCTTCTCGGCCTCAGTGCGCGGGTCCTGGACCAGCAGGTTGGAGCTGTCTTCTTGTCGCGAGCAGACAAACCTGGCGTACTCCCGCATGCCGTTCTCCAGACTGCAAGCAGAGATAGGTGAAGATTTGTATATTTCTATTTTAGTATATGATTTCTAATTTATTGCTCATAAGAACTTCTTTATAATGAATCTAAAATAATTGATTTATCATAAACAAAGGATAATTTGGCAATGCTTTTTTCCACTTAGAAATATGCTCAGAGATCCCTTGCTTTTTTTTAAATTAAAAAGTCACCACATCTCAGTGCTGGGGCCCACTTCAGGGAAGGCGACATATGACTAATTTGTGGATATTGCAAAATTTTTAGCATAATGAATGAAGATCTCGAAGTTTCAGATATCAAAAAATTATCAGTAAACTTGCATACGTGCCCAAAGCTACACAGTATGCATGACTACCAAAGGTCCACTGCCACTACATAAAACCACCAAAAGGTTCCCATCAGGCAAGTTTCATCTAATCTCCAACATAGACATTAACATTTGATTGTGACTTTAGAAGATTTGCCTGTTGGGCATCTGACAGTGGCCAGCTGCATCACATAGTACATGACAAAAAAAACAATTGATAAAAGAAAAATATAAATTTCAGTAAAGAATTAGAGTCTAGCATACCTCGTACGCAGTTCCTTGGAGACTGGCTTATACTGCAACAACTGTCGGACCTCAAGTATATTGGGGCACTTGAGGACTGGCTGGCGCGACTCGGAGCGCACGATGCTGCCCACCATGAGCCCCTGACCCACATTGGTGCCGAACTGTGGCCCGTCCTTCTTGTACTCGCGCGGGGGGAGCGTCTTGAGGTCCCTGGAGGTGAGGCCGGACGGGATGATGGTCTGCTGCGAGTACGGTCGCAGCCATCTGTCCGAGAAGCCGCGTACGTGAGGTTTCATGACGGTGATGCCAACCACGCCTGGGTAATCCTGTTACAGAGACGGAATGGGTTTGTTGAACTGGCTAAAAACTGGTGTCTGTATTTCTACTAAAACCATCAACCACTGCAGTAATTGTTTTATCAAGATGTGTCAGGGTCGTTAAACTGGCTCGGGCCTGGTGACTCTATTTCTACTAAAACCATCAACCACTGCGGTAATCTTTTTATCGAGACAGGTGGGGTTTGTTAAACTGGCTTGAGCCTGGCGGCTCTATTACTACTAAAACCATCAACCACTGCGATAATTCATTTATCGAGAAGAGTGAGGTTTGTTAAACTCTCTAGAGCCTGGTGACTCTATTTCTACTATCGCTACCAAACATGCTCAGCTAGTCTATTTACAGAGATGAGATCAGTTTGCTAAAGTGGCAAGAACCTGGTAACACTTTTTACTAACACCATCAACCATAAACTCAGGTATTAGACATGAGATGGGTTAGTTAAACCCGAGAGAACCCGGTGACTCTATTTCTATCAACACCGCCAACCATGCTTTGGTAATCCTTTTATCGAGACAAGTGGAGTTTGTCAAATGGCTATTTTTCTCACCACTTAGAGACAAGTAAGAATCATATGCCTTTGAGAAGAGATCTAGCACCTTAACCAAGCTTGGAGGCTAAGTTGTCGGGGTGTCTGCCTTGAGCATGAAAGGTCGGGGTTTGAATCCTAGTCAGGTCATAACAAAGACTTTCACAAAAATGGTAACCACTGCTCATTCGGCTTAACACTTGCAATTTTAATGAGGATTGGGCGGGCTAGGTTTCACTGAATAACATCTAGTGACGACCTACTTACGTATAGGGCCCAAGCGGAAGAATGGCTGTGTCGCTGAACTCAGTGGTTGTACACACGATATTCCCACAATAAAATTGACCCCAAAAAAAACACCAAAAAAAACCCTAGCACCTGTCAGAAATTATGTGCCATCACGCCAGGGAAACTTAACGGGAGAGACGCATACCTGAAGCGGGTCCATCAGGATGGCGGTGCTGGGATCATCCTCCGCTGTGGCAATGTACTCCGCCACGTCTTGGTAACGGAGTAGCTCCGTCCCGCTCCCATCACCGTGCAGGAGGAAGAGTCGTGGAGCATGCTGCTTGTAGTGTACCACATGGCGCATCGCCTCCCCGCAGTCCTCTGCGCTAGCTTGAACATCAGCCGCAGCTCCACTGAGACTCACATTGGTGTCGCCCGTGTGACGCACTGTGAATTGGTTTCCCTCATTGTCCACCGTCTCCACGATGGAGTCAGCGAAGTGCCGGAACAGGTAGCGCATGTCCATTTCAGGGTTGTGCACCTCGATGTCGTTGTTGGGTCGCGGAGTGTAGACAGCTGTACCATCAGTCTCTGCCTGAAATAGAAATAAAAATATCAAACTTATTTAAGATTTACTTCATTTAATATATTTGCTTGCTGCAATTAAGATTCCCCTCCATTCATTTAGAGAAGCAACTAAAAAAAAAAAATGCATATTTGAAAATATCTGAATATAATTGTTGAAAAACTGAACCTACATCCCATGGATTTTAAACTGGGCCGTAAGGATTTAAAACTAATTTGTTTTGATCTCAACCAGTGGCATATGGATTTTAAGCTGGAAAATGTGAAAATACGGACAGCCCTAGATTTAAGTTATCATTATGGCATATGGAGCAGCAGTACATTACAACAAGAGGTATATGACAATTCATCTCAACCCTGGTATTTTTTCCCCATAGAATTAACATTGGGAACTAGAATCCAATCCCTATTGAGTATTTACAAAAAGATACCCAATGGGTGATTATGTCACAAAGGTTAGCCCATTAGTCAATGTGAAGGGTGAGATGAATTCAGAAACCTATTCAAGATTAGGATCAGAGCTTGATCCCATCTTGTTTGAATTGCTACATTCACGCTAAATTCATGCAGTTCTGTCTTGTGAATTACTACGCAATTCATACTAGATGGGAAATGAGCTCTGATCCTAAAATTTCATAGGTTTCCTCTATAAAACCAGGGGACTGACCTGGAGGTAGCCACCGCCATGGTGGTAGATGTCGTAACTGCCTGCAGGGTACGCATTGATCACTGTGCCAGTACCAAACTCCACGCTACATTCTGTGCTCCATGTGTCGAACTTGACGGTCGCGAATCCGGGGCACTCCACATGAACAAAGCGCACTTCCCGGGTCTCCATGACTGGCTGCTCTCCTGATGAAAAGTCAACAGACGTGAGTGTCAGATGCACTGACCGTTTCCTTATCAATAATAATTAGTTTGACCTTCATATTACCGGTATATTTGATGTGATTAATAGATGTACTGAAACATCCCATTGTCAATATTGCTAATATTATTGGTATAATTGACATTAGCAACAGATGGACTGGCCCATTTCCTCTTCAACAAACCTCATTTTGACCTTGATATTACCAGTATAATTGATAGGAGCAATGGATGTACTGAACCATCCCGTTATCAACAAGGCTTAATTTGACCTTGATGCTACCGGTACAATTAATGTGAATAACAGATGTACCGAACCGTCCCATTATCAACAATCCTCAGTTTGACCTTGATGCTACCGGTACAATTAATGTGAATAACAGATGTACCGAACCGTCCCATTATCAACAATCCTCAGTTTGACCTTGATGCTACCGGTACAATTAATGTGAATAATAGATGTACCGAACCGTCCCATTATCAACAATCCTCAGTTTGACCTTGATGCTACCGGTACAATTAATGTGAATAATAGATGTACTGACCTGTTTCCTTGTGAGACTCATCTGTGGATGGTAGCTGCACCTCGCGCGTGTAGGATGTGATACGTGTGCCGTCTGCGTGCTCCACTACGACGGTGCCATCAGGGTGCGACACGCACATCACGTGATCCTCCCGCGTCACCAATGTCTGAAACCAACGTCACATCTATGTCAATGACCAGTCTCTAACAAGGTCACAGTCCTCTATACTGCATATATATAGAGGTTCAGACAGTGGCTGATGCCATTTTGCCGCTTAGGTCAAAACATGTATCCTGGCATCTATTCTGAGTGTATGCTGGTACCACTTACAAGAACTACCCTGTTTTCAAACCCCAAAATCAAGAATATTTAAGGTGATCATGAAAAAGCTTGCAGCGACTGCTTAAATTTTTCTTCCGTAAAAGTGACTTTTGAGCACCCTAAGCAAAGAGAGTGATAAATGGATAATAAAATACTGCTCCTCACCTGTTTGGTGTGAGGATCGACCGCCTGGCAGACGAGTGCATTCTTGATATCCACTGCTGAGCCGTCAATGGTATGAGCGAGCCGCGTGCCGTCCGGCATGGTGGTCACCCACTGCGGCTTCTTGCCCGTCTCCTCCTCGGCCTCAGCCGGAGCTTCGGTCTGCTGCGCACTCTTACGTCCACGACCTGTGGGATGTGTGTATATAGATCAGTTAAGGAGACTGGACAGTGTGGGGACTGGTAGTGAAACATGCTCAGTGCTGTGGGATGTGTCTATAGATCAGTTAAGGAGACTGGACAGTGTGGGGACTGGTAGTAAAACATGCTCAGAGCTGTGGGATGTGTTGTCTATAGATCAGTTAAGCATCCAAATGAGTCGAGTATTGTGTATTTAAAGAGAGCGGTTCTGGATTTATCTCGCCCCTTTCAATGACATCAAATAGCATCAGGATGTCAGAATAATTCAAATTACTTCGCAAATCCAGTTGGTCAATAGCGTATGAGTTCATCTCACATTCACTCCGCCATGGCCATGGAGTAGTATTTTTTGGGGGTGATCATTGAGTATGTTATTCCTATGTCTAAACTTGTACCAGGGTAAAGCTAAACAGTATTACCTGTCAAGATAAAGATGCTTACCTTTCTTGGTGGGCGTCTCAGCGCCGCTCTTAGCGCTGCCCACGCGCTGCGGAGAAGCTGCGCGAGACGACGCGGCTGGAACGGGAAGTCCCTCAAGGACACTGACCCTGCCGTCTGGGTAGAGCAGCACGGTGCTGCCATCTGTCATGTAGCGGATAACGACACCGTCAGAGGTGATGAGTCTGCTGGTTTCCTGCAGCGCAGTTTTACGCATCGATTCACACTGCTGGTGTCCCGCTGTCTTGAATGGGTAGAGCTGGCGTACTGTGAGTCGCCGGTCCTCTTCTGTGCTCGGGTTGATACCTGCGCGCACATAGAGTAAAGGGAAATTAATATCTACAGTACAACCCCGCTTAAGGGGATACAATCCGTTTCGAGCAAAGTATCCCCTTAACAAGGGTGTTATGTACAACATGTAAGATAGCGAGAAAAGCAGTGTTTTATAGCAATGATGATCGTATAATAGTGACTGTTCCTGTTGCACAATCGAATTATCATATCTGCGCATGTATGGCATAGCTATATCCAAATGGGTCTTAGACCATCAGTGATCGTTTCAAACCAACAGGTCTATGCAACACCTTGTCTATGAAACACCTCCTGGATGATATTTTTGTTCATCGAAATGATAACTTACCAAGAGCGCTTTCCAGTTGGAAGCTGACATAGAGACCGTCGGGGCATGTGATGTACAGCTGCTGGAAGGACTGCGGGATGACCTTCTCCTTCTCCTCCACCTCCTCCTCGACGACCTCATCCTCCACGGCCACGAGTGGCTCGGGGGTGCTGCCCTTACCCTTCTCCTTACGGCTCTTCGCTGGGGACTCAGACTTGGGGCCCGGCGATGGGCTGCGGGGAGTGGGCAGGGTGGCCGGTGCTGTCAGCTCCTTCTTAGCTGAAAACATCATAACCGCTTTAGTGAAAAAAAGGTTTATGTTTACATGTTACTGTGTTTATATGTGATAAATCATCGATGAGGTAGCATGAGAAATATTTACAAAATTCTTTGTTGTTCCCGCAGTGTAACATTAGAATATTGAGGAGTATGAATATCAGAGAATTTTTCCGAATTAATGTCTAATCGAAGAAATATTTACAACCTGTACATTTTTTTATCCAAAGTTGTCTTTTTCTTTCAAAATAAAAAACCAAACTATTCAGACAATACCTCATAATTACACCAGTGTTGAAACATTTATTCTAATGTCTTTATTTTATACTGTAATTTGGTGCAAAAAAAATTCAGAGATTTAGGTAATCTACCAAAATCAACACAATTTCAATTAGTTTCTCCTTAATTGTGGTGCTTCACTAAGTTATCATTCAATAAATTATCAAGTTATTTTAGGACCTTGTATTCTTGTATAAATACGATCGTGATATAAAAATATTTTCATTGGGGTGTTCCATTTCCATGGTGTCCCCTATACTGGGTGTCCCATTCAGGGTAGGGTGTCTGATTTCCATGAGTGTCCCTTAATAGGGTGTCTCATTCAGGGTAGGGTGCCTGATTTTTCAATGGGTGTCTCTTATATAGGGTGTCCCATACAGGGTAGGGTGTCTCATTCAAGAAAAACATTCTAATAAATACAATCATAATAGTATAGATGAACATGCACAACCAGAACTACCCATGTCCTCATCAGCCTCAAAACATAGCATTAGAGCCCGCAAAAAGTTCAAAGATATTTCTGAAGCAATATACTACTAAGAGAATGAAATGAAAAGGAAATAGTATTGTAACTCAAATTATAGCACATCCTACTGGTATGTTAAATAAATTATGGAATTTAAATATGCAACCATGGTTTTGTAGAGAATCTATTCCTGTTATTATCAGCAATGAAAATAAAATGAAAGGCTTTACGATTTTATGAAAAAAAAAATACCGGGAAAAGTGTTCAAACAACCAAAGGGAATAGAAAGCTTGAAAAATCGTGAAATTGAAAAGGAAAGAATGCAGTTTTTTTCTGAAAATGAAGGTAATTCAAGGCTCTTCACTCGGTGGTTCCACACTTAGATTTCGTGGTCGTAATCAGAAAACAAAGCATATTGGCAGCCACGGCTGAGGTATCAGCCTTTTCTACTTACCCTCAGCTAATATATCTACCTCCTCTGTTTCAATCCCTTCACAGAAATCAATTTGTTTTCAATAAAAAGTCTCTAATAATACAAGCGACTATAAACTAGAAAAATATTCAAGAAAATCAATACTAATTTGACTATAATATACTGAAATTTAATCAAATTAAAAAAAATCATTGAGATGTTCATAGTTGATCTGGTTTATTTCACATAACTGTGATTAATCTATAAACGATGGGGGAATTACAAGTCAAAATATATATAGAATTTTTGAATATTTGGTGAGACTCTCATACTTTTTATTTATAATTTGCATTATTTTAGTTTTGTATCTAATCTTGCAGGTCAAAACAATATCAAAACAGTATAACACAACTTTAAAACTATCAAATATGGAAGACATTTCTAATGGATGCCAAATAAATTAATGTACATCTGATTTGCTGACTATAATTAGTTGCAAAGTCTTGTCAGGTACCAACAATTATACCTAGTGATCTGTCTTCTGTTGTTATGATATCTAAAATTAATTACTTATTAACTGGCAGAAAAATCTTTATTGTCACACAATTCTATGTAAGAGTCTTGTGTAAAATATACTTTAGTTTGAAAAAAAACCCTTTGTTAATAGTTGATTTGAGGTATTTACATAAATCTGAAAATTAAAAGTCTTGATTGCAGAAGCCCTATGGCTTAATATCAATGGTACAGAAACATTGTCAATGAAATATCATTGGAGGAGTGGGATCGAATTTCATGTATCAAGCATAAGCCAAGTCTTTGATTGAAAACATCCAATATACAATGATAAATAAAGGTTGATAATTGATAACTTGTTCTGTGGCTCTCATTTATTAACTACATAACTACTCATAGTAAAACAAGACAGTGCTAGATGATGCAGGCCTTCCATCAGCCTATAAAGACATTGACATCCTGATTTTCTCCGATCCAATTAAAGTGGATGAATTCGTCAGATTGTTTGTTGGTTTGACTTAATGTCAAGTCAACCATTACAGGTCCTTTCTAGACTTTCTCAAGGGGATGAATTTAGGTAGAAATCTCACCCCTACACAATTATCGAGGTGAGGGGTTTATATTTTTTCACTTCCCACACCACATAGACATGGTGTGAGAAGGATTGGCCTTTGGCAGTAAAAAGACATTGATTGACATTTATTTACCTGAAGTGTCAATGTCCTATAGGCTTTCGGTGATATGACACCTGATATCCACCACTGCAGTTACTCTACCAGTTGCTGGGTGTGATGTGAACTATTTTACTGTGCCTGAGCTGTACAGGTGAATGATCAGAAGTGTTATGATGGGAGAGATGTGATTGCTCACCTTCGTCTGGTGAACCAGTCGGCCCGTAGGTACTGAAGGCCAGTGACATGCCATCTTTGAAAACTGTCGTCAGCGACCCAAACCGTCCAACCTCAGGCTTCATCGGATCTGAAATAACAACAACAAATTAATATGATGATGATTTTTTGTTGTTTTTAAATGGACATTGAAACTAATATGTGTTTTCACGGGGCCTGGCGTCGAGCTCTTTCCCAACGCAAAATTTTTTCCAACCACGGATTCCGTATGGAAGTCCAATGGAACGAAGAAATTATACACATAAGGACATTGAAACTAAAATTTCAATAAGAATTTTCGAAATACTGTGGGAATAGTTATAGAGTGGACAATAACTAAAAGAGCATAGTTTAGGTAGTAATAGCACAAGACGTTGGTTAAATTTGACAGTGATTCAGATTAAGATAAAGAGAAACTCTTACTGACCTTGTTTCTCACTTTGTTCATTATCTGCCTTCTCCACTGTATTATCAACCTGATCGTCTGCCTCTTCCTCAGCGTCAACTCTCGGGTCGAGTACATGCACCATGAACTGGTGGCCATCCTTAAGCACAGCCGTATTCACACTCACTGTACCTGAAATAGATTTAATGCAGAACCAGATATATTGTACGAGTCACAAATTTAACGTGAACTGGTGGCCATCCTTAAGCACAGCCGTATTCACACTCACTGTACCTGAAATAGATTTAGCGCATAACCAGATATATTGTACGAGTCACAAATTTAACATGAACTAATGGCCATTCTTCAGTTTGATTTTGCTGATTTGACATCTTCAGTCCAGCTTTTCTAGCACCCATTGGGCCTTCAACAGATGTTAGATATGAAGAATAACCAGATTTAGCTTACATGTCATTTATGTCATATATTTAACATAAATTGATGGCTATATTTCACCACAGTCACTCTTACACCCACTGTGCCTTAACCAGATATCAAGCAGTCAGATATATCTTACATGTTACGAGTCACATATTCAACATGAGCTGGCTGCTGGATGTCAGAGGTTATACAAGAAAACCATCGATGAATATATCAAACCGGCGATGAATAATCCTGATGATTTATCATTTTGAGGTTGATAGGAAAGCCTTACCTTGCACAAACTCTGTCTTGTTGACACGAATCTGGCCACCGTCAGCAGGGAACATGGTGGTCACGGTGCCTCCTACATGGATCATGTTGTTACCTACGTCGTAACCCATGAACTGTAACGTCAACAAATAAATACTCTTGTTAACTCTCAGTAAGTGACAGCAGGGAACATGGTGGTCACGGTGCCTCCTACGTGGATCATGTTGTTACCTACGTCGTAACCCACGAACTGTAACGTCAACAAATAAATACTCGAGTTAACTCTATGATACTGTCAGCAGGGAACATGGTGGTCACGGTGCCTCCTACGTGGATCATGTTGTTACCTACGTCGTAACCCATGAACTGTAACGTCAACAAATAAATACACGAGTTAACTCTATGATACTGTCAGCAGGGAACATGGTGGTCACGGTGCCTCCTACGTGGATCATGTTGTTACCTACGTCGTAACCCATGAACTGTAACGTCAACAAATAAATACTCGAGTTAACTCTATGACACTGTCAGCAGGGAACATGGTGGTCACGGTGCCTCCTACGTGGATCATGTTGTTACCTACGTCGTAACCCACGAACTGTAACGTCAACAAATAAATACTCGAGTTAACTCTATGATACTGTCAGCAGGGAACATGGTGGTCATTGAGCATTGAGATGGATCAAACTAAGATAAAGAGAAATAGCAAGCAGCACTATGTGAGATAAACTGGAGTAACATTAAAATTACCAAGCTCAAGGGCTAAGTGGTAGGTGTGTTCGCTTCAAGCATGGGAGGTTGTGGGTTCAAACCCTGGTCGGGTCATACCAAAGACTTATAAAAAATGGTACCCACTGCCCATTTGGCTTAACACCCACCATTAGAATGAGGAGTAGGGGGCTAGGGCCCAAGTGGAAAAACGGCTGTATTCTGTGATTGTACACACAATATTCTCTTAATAAAAATTGCTTTAAAAAAATCAATCAGCTCAAACAGTCATTAAATTACGTACCGGCCACTGTGGTTCTGGTGTTTTCGGTTCAGCATCCGGCGCAGGTTCTGTGTCCAGGTTCTCCTTCGAGATTCTCGATTTGCTGCTGCTGCGAGAGTTTGCTTTCTTGTCCTTCTTCTCCTCCTCTTTCGCGGCCTAGAGAGGAAAGAAAGCCAACTTGACACAGGCCTAGATTGAAGCCTGAACACTGCCTAGCGGGTTTACAGGGTAAGCCTAGGTATAAAAGATTTCCAGGTTTGTTCTTATTTTTGGTTGACCATTACAGGTCCTTTCGAAATTTTCTCAAGTTTCAGCTATTCTTACTGGTTCTTTTACACCACATGGGTGGTGATTGAATCTATGTGATGAAATCAGGTGGAAATCTTACTCCTATACATTTACCAAGGTGAAGGATTGTCAACCAATATATAACCTTTTCCTGTTCCAATTATCACAAAAAATAGATTTTTTTCTTAACGTATATTTCCTTGTGGATCAATGGATGGTCTCAGTGATAGAACTGACCTTCTTGTTGGCTGATCGAGCCCGCTTCTCGCCTTTAGCACGCTCGGCTTCTTCGCTCTCCGCCTTCTGGGCTTCCAACTCCATCTTCTGCGCCTTTAGCGAGCCTTCGCGAATGAACATGTTGGTGCTGGGCGGTCGCTCACCACTGCTGCCCCGCGAGGAACTCCGCCCGGTGCGACCTGCAGGCAGACACAAATTTCGAGGTTTTTATTTTAGATTGCTCGAAATGGTTCCCTCTATTAGATGTCTATTAGATGTTTAATTTAACCCTGTGATTTTGTTTCCTTATTTCTTCTATACATAAATAATGCATATTGTTTGTCCATAGATTAGACATAACCGACTATTGGATATTAAATCTTTGTAGGAAGACTTCAATTAAAACGGTAACACAGTAATCGTGTAAAAAGGTTTTCATCATTATCATACCTCACCTTGTGAATTACATAGTGATTCAAACTCGATGGGATAAGGGTGCTGACCCTAAACTGTCACAGAATTCCTCTATAGTACTCACTGGTGGCCTTCTTGGGTGACTTGGAGCGGTCGCGACCCTTGCCCTTGCCAGCCCCGGACGCAGGTCTGGAGGCGCTGGCATCGGCCTCTTTCTGGATACGCTCCACCTCCTTCGCGAGCATCTCTCCTTCGTACTTGGCCTCCTCGATGCGAGTCCAGTCCTCGATGGCTGCTGCCACGTGCTCCAGGTAGTTTCTGAGAGGTCAACCGAAAAACATCATATTCTTATTATCTCTACTCTTTAAAAAAATCCCACATGATTTCCAATTACACCAATAGAAAAATAAAGCTATACTTGAATAATTGCCTTGAACTAGTTCCTACTCCACCAGTAAAAAAATAAAGCACTACTTGAATAATTACCTCGAACTGGTTCCTATCACTGGCATATCTTAGACTGTATGACATCCTTAGAATGAGGAATTCTGTGATTGTCCACAGGTGTTATTGTTCTTCTCATAGCATGGAATCTTAGTGGGTATCATAGAATACACTTCAATGAAAGACTGACAAGGTGACTAACGAAGGTGTGAAACTGATGACTGCAGGCACAGAAATATACTACTGTTTGTTTGTTTGGGTAGTTTGACGTCCAACTTGTTCAATTAGATATATATGCTACTATTTCTCACTTTCTCATAGAGGACAGATGTTAGCTCAGTGGTTAAGGCACTTGACTCGCAACCCCAAGGTAGTCAGACTTTGTGGGTTCCAATCCTTCATCCCCAATAGTGGTAGATTTAATGCTATATTAAAGGCCAGTCCTTCTCATACCATGTCTATGTGGTGTGGTGTACAGCCACCATTCTCCTTCATCCCCAGCAGTGGTAGATTTACTGATATATCAAAGGCCAGTCCTTCTCATACCATGTCTATGTGGTGTGGTGTACAGCCACCATTCTCCTTCATCCCCAGCAGTGGTAGATTTATTGCTATATCAAAGGCCAATCCTTCTCATACCATGTCTATGTGGTGTGGGAAATAAAAGAACTCTCACTTCAGTGAATATGTAGGGGTGAGATTTTAACATAAATTCATCTCATAGATTCGACCACCTTCAAACCCAAAGTAAGTCTGATAGAACATATTGGACGTTAAACGGCGCAAACAATCAAACAACACCAACGAACCTGAAGCCGACGTTGGAGTGGAGGTTGGTCTGCCAGCTGACGGTGCTGTGTAAGGCCGAGTTGTGCGGGTTGTGCAGCATGAGGAACAGGGTCTGATCTCGCTTGTGGTAGTACGTGTCGATGTACGGATGAGTGTGAGAAGCCTCGCGCAGTACCTGGCCACGAGCAATAAGTGTTCATGAATTATACATTTTCTCATTCCCTGAATTTTCACATTTTATCTCTGGATATATCAAGAAAAAAATTACAAATATAATGTAATATATTAACTATATAAACATATTGTGATAAAACTTGTCTGGACAATAAGAGCAATAAGAGTTCATAAATTATACATTTTTTCATGACATATTATGACTTATTGCAAAATATTTATAATTTTTCATGACATTTTTAGGTCACACATGTTTGTTTTACTATATTAATATTTTTCATGACATATTTAGTACGGACAAGTTTTATCACAAGATGTTTACATAGTTGATATATTACATTATATTTGTATATTTTTCATGACATATCCAGAGATGGTATTGCATAAAACAAATTATTACGCGAAGCATCACGCAGTACCTGGTCATGAGCAATAAGTCAATATGTCATTAAACTATACTCACATAATTTCATGACATATCATCCAAACAAGATATTGCATAATATTGATATATTTTTCATGACATTTCTAGTTCGTGCACGTTTGTTTAATTACATTTACATTTTTCATGACAAATTTAGTACAGACAAATTTTACCATTTTTATTTTTAGCCCAAATCCCTGTCGTTTGTTAGTCGAGATGGAATTTTAGAAGTGATTCTTACAATGATGCAAGTCCCACCTTCTACTGGTATAGTCAACACACTATGGTTTAGATAACCGAGACATGTGATCGATATTCATTAAATGAGGCATGACGAACTCACTTGTTTGAGTACACTGGGCTGGAGGTGTTCGGCGAAACACCACTGGTCGAGACTCCGCTTCTGACCGTTGAGTAGGACGCCCATCATTTCGTCGACGGAGCGGGGAGTCTGAGTGGGCTGCGCAGGTGGTTTGTTTTCGTCACCGGGCTGCGGGACCATCTGCCCAAGGTCGTCACGCTCAAAGTGTACTACGAGATAAACACAAACCAACATGCTAAATCACAAATTTAATAAGAGTATTGTCTGGACCTATTCACAGTGTACCAGGTGATACAAAACCCTATTATTTCATGAAGTTTAAAGAAATACTGAGTTGCTCCTCTTCAAGTGCACAATGCAACCCGTAACTAGTTTAAGGCCAGTTCACACTGTGCGACTGGGAGGCTTGCGAGCAGTACCTCCAGTCTGAGACTAGAGGTACCGCACTTGAAACTGGACGTCCGAACGTACCAAAAATCAAACATGTTTGCGACTGGGCGTACCTGGTATACGCAGTCTCAGACTAGCGGGAACTCGTTTTGCAGTTTATACTGTTTGTTTTGCTGTGCTATGCACTCGAAGGTACGCCCAGTCTGAGTACACCTCAAAATGCACAGTGTGACCTGGACATTACCAATGTGACCTTATTGATCTCCCTGTCCCAATAAACCATATTTTCAATCTTTTGATGCAACAACAATTAGCCATATAATACATTACACAACTCAAAATGAGAGAATACAAGAGAAGGAGAAAGATAACCTTGACAAGTACAACTCAGGATGGGAAACAGGATGACAAGTGAGAATTCACAACCTGATCATGAAAGTGTAACACAACATATGGCGATTGACTACCCTATCATTTTAAAAATATACACCTTCAAGTTACAATTAGTTACCTGAAGATCTCCTTGAGTTGAGGTTGGAGCGGGAGTTGCTGCGCGACTTCAGAATGCCTCCTGAATTGGGGCGCGACTTCTCGTCAGGCGGAGCGGGGCTGGCTGCGGCGGGGGGAGCTGGAGCACTGGGTGACTTACTCCCTGTGTGACGACAAGAGGCGGTGTTTATACAGTATCAAAAGTTATATCAAGAAACCTAAAATCCAACTGACTTATATTTGGGGAGATTTTTGTTTCATTAAGATAGTTAATTTTGTAGTCATTAAAATGGCATTTTTTTCATCAATTTGGGGTATATGATAATAAGCAAACAAAACGCAATACTTTGGACAAAACGGTTCTTATTCTCGGTCAGCCGTCGATTTTATACTGCCTTCTGCCTATGGTGTCAGACAGTATGAAATCGACGACTGACCTCGAACAGGAACCTTTTTGTCCAAAGTAAGGATGTTTCCTAATATTACTTGGACACTTACGCTTCTTCTTGCCCCGGCTGCGGGATGCCCGGCTGCTAGAGGCTGAGGCGGGGCGGGGAGGCGGGGAGGGTGTCGGGAGGTCAGCCTTGGGCTGCAGGGCTTCCAGTTGTTGCGCCAGTTTGTCGGCCTCCACGGCGCCCATGTTTGGCACCTCCGGAGCTGCCAGCAAAATTCCCCACGTCATGAGGAAAATATCATTAATCGTAGTGGAATATAAACAAGAGGAGTATATGGACTGCTTATATATAGGTACAGGGATGTCAGTTGGGGTCAGAAAATAAGTGGCTATATCTCATAAGTGGAATTTGCTGTCTCAGAGACAATGATGGTCAGTGCAGTAAAAAATAAGAGTAAGATAATGAAAGAGACAGTGACGAGAAATAGAGAATGAAATATGAGATAGACATGAGACGGTACCTGATTGGACGGTATTGATGGGTATCTCAGAGACAGTAACAAGAAACAGAGAATGAAATATGAGATAGACATGAGACGGTACCTGACTGGACGGTATTGATGGGTATCTCAGAGACAGTAAAGAGAAACAGAGAATGAAATATGAGATAGACATGAGACAGTACCTGACTGGACGGTATTGATGGGTATCTCAGAGACAGTAAAGAGAAACAGAGAATGAAATATGAGACAGACATGAGACGGTACCTGACTGGACGGTATTGATGGGTATCTCAGAGACAGTAAAGAGAAACAGAGAATGAAATATGAGACAGACATGAGACGGTACCTGACTGGACGGTATTGATGGGTATCTCCTCCTCGTCTGGCACATCGGGCTGGTTCGCGAAGAGCGGGTAAGGATCGTCCCATGGGATAGTGGCCTTCTTCGCATCGGGCATGTTTAAAGTGCCTGTCTCGTCAACTGTCGTCTGCTCCATGTTTTCAAGCACAAACTGCTTAAACGCATGGTCGATCTCTGTAAGAGTCAGAGAGCGAATCGTTAGAAACAAGGAAATGGTCGCTCTCTGAAAGAGTCAGAGAAAAAATCGTTAGAAATAAATCATCAATTTAGATTCTAGCAAACTCTTCTTGTAAACAGCCAAAAACACATTCAATTAAAGAAGTTCTCTTCCTTGCTTTAGAACCTGGTTAGTATAGGGCACATAGCTATTGTGCTATGGAAGCAGCCATCTTGCCCCCGACGCTATCCAAAATACTAGGTGGCAGGACCAATTATCAATGGATTTTATCCAAAATATCTTTTGGGCTTGCCAGGGGGGAACTTTAGCCTCATCACATTATTATCTACAGATCATGACAACAGTGGTTGTCCCCGACTACAGTGGCGCTATCGCACAGTTTCCTGGCGGATGATAGCAGAACTAGCAACCACGCTGTGCCCTATAGAAATACAAAATCCATGGCACTCACCGGCTTTCGACAGAGACGAGGTGCTGCAGAAGTGGAGCAGTTCCTGGAGACGCGCAGCGCGCTCCCTGGCTGACTTGGCGGAGGAGCGGGGCATCCGAAGCGCGCTCATCAGGGGCATGCGCAGCAGCATCTCCTGCTCCACCTTGGTGTGGTCGAAGCCGTTGACCGTCTTGAGGTGGTGCAGTCGCCACGTGATCTCATCGTTGTAGTCCACCAGCAGGGGCTGCTTCGGACCCTCCTCATTTGTGATGTTTGTGCTCAGATCAGAGGCTAGTGCCTGCAGGGAATGTGCCACAAGATGTTAGACATGTCAAACTATTGTAAGGAAGAACGATTGTAACGATCGAAGGCAATAAAGACTTATACAAAAAAAAAAAAAAAAAAAAAGTTACCTACTATATCTAAAACGGTAGAATTTCGTCGAATCCGCTTGAAGTTGCTCCCGTACATAGAGATATAGTGAACCCTACCTGGGCCTGCAGATTGATCTACTTTTCTCGTAAGAAACCAATGAGATCGCAAAATTTCGCTGGTACCCCTTTCGAAACTCTGCTGGTTCTCCTATCAACCACCAGCCTAAGTATTTGTCCTTTTCAGAGCATCTGGCTCTGTGGAGCAGTCAGCAGGGTGTCAAGCTGGGAGTGCAGGTGATGGGGGTTCGAATCCCGCAGTCGCGAAAATCATTTCTCAAATTTTTCACTTGGCCCTACAAGAGCAAGTGTCTGTGTGGAGCGGTCATCAGAGCGTCCGTTTGCGAACGTGAGTGTCTGGGGTTCGATCCCCGCCCCCAGCAGTCTTACATCTCTTTTTTCAAATATTTTTAGAACTCAGACTCGACGAAGTCGCTAGTTCGTAGAAAAAACAGCACACTATTTCTGAAAAACATAGCTAATAAACAAAAAAATTAAAAAATAGTCAGATGAGACTTTTTGTCACTGTACTCAATAAAAGTCCAATCATTATTGAATTATTCAATGCCCAGTATATTTAACTCGGCTAAAAGGAGTGTTCCAATGACCCAACAAAGGAAACCTATGAAAGTTTAGGGTCAGAGCTTGTATCCCATCTCGTTTGAATCGTGTAGTAATTAACAAGGTGAAGCTGAATGAATTACGAAGCGATTCAAATGAGATGGGACCATCAAGGTGACCTTTAATACAAGCAAAGGTTGAACATGTTACAAAAACACTTCGTATAAAGAACCATAATACAATCAGATGTTGTTGTTGTTGTTGTTGTTGCTGTTGTTGTTGTGTACTCACGGATAACTCCTCTTTGCTGAGGGCCAGTTTGAAGCTGGCGTTGGTGATGTGTTCGGCCAGCGTCTCGTCCAGTCCGTCCGGGCGTACCGGATGTGGCGTCTCGCTAGGTGGCTCCTTGTCCTCGTCCCAGGCCACCACCTAGTGGTGACAGATGGTACTAGTGAGTTCACAACGAGGTTCTCCAACAGATATTCCCCAATCACAACAATTATCCCAATCTAGAAGACATAAAATTCTGACATATATATAATATTTCTATCATTTTATTGCCTGACACCACTGTCTAGTGCGTATTCGTCGGAACCATGTAAGTAACATTTATTTATCCCACCCCTAATATAAAATCCCATAGGCTTAACATTGGGTTTCCGTATGCCACGCTGACTGGCATACGGAGTTTTATATGCCACTAGTGGCATACAGCATTGTTATCACGTAATATTCCAAAATAGAGGAGATGGGGTAGGATAAAATCAAAACCTCATTCGTTTTAATCTTGGCCACCGCATTCCACTCCTGAAGTTTTGGCTCCAGACTTCACTCGGCTTGGCCTCATTAAGTCACTTTGCCAAACTCCAGTCGTGGAATACGGTGGCCAAGATTAAACCTCATACAGTTTTACGATAATACAATTTTATTAACAGAAATCTCCCGCTTACCTGTTCAAGCATGGCGTGCATGACAAGCGGCACGCTGATGCTCTCCTGAGGCACCGTGTCCATCGTCTCGTTGTAGAAACGCATGTCGATTTCTGGACGCACCGCTCCAGCCTCACCTTCAGCTAGCCCGAGAGGCGGGGCCAACGTCGCAGCCCCAGTCTGCGGTGCAGGTGTCGCTGATTGCTGAGACTGCGACTCTGGAGTCAACAATGAGAATGATTGTTAATTTGTGTAGATGGTGGATGACTGGGTTCTAATCTGAGACAATTATATGGCGATTTAATGGTGTTTTTTTGTTGTTGTTTTTTTTAAGCAAACTTTTCTATTTTATCCTTATGTTACATAGGTTTCTAATACTTCTCATTACTTCAGCCTTGTTGTGCTAGTTCATTTCCATTACATACCCTTCAATCATGCATGGTGCTTGTTGTTGCTCTACATTTTTTTTGTTTTTTTAATAATTTTAATGTTGTTTTGGGTCAATGTAGGGCTCAGAACCTGATAGCTCAATTTTGATTATTGTAGGTATGTGTAAAAGTAGTTCTAAGGGTTTGGTGGTGTAGTTTAAAAAAAAAAAGTAATATTTCTTTAGTGTTCCAAGCCACGGCGAAATTTGATAAGTTTTTCAAAATTGCTGTCATGTACTTTATATAAATATTTAAACAATTTATGGACTGATGAACATAAAAGGGTTACTTCAATTTTACTATGCGTAATAAACTTCAACCTTCTATTGAAAAAAATCCAATAAAACAATACTGAGGTCTGATATAAAATCTCAATCCCACCTAATAGAGTGTTTAATGTTTTAGCCATTACAAAATGTAGTCAACCTGAATGGACTAAGCGTGACCTTACACAGAAAGATCACTTTTAGTTTGAGTATGAAAAAGGAAAGGAAATTTATGAAAATTGGTGTTGCGCACAGGATTGATTTTTCATCTTCGACACGGTACTGGAGGCAAGATGAAGAACAATCCCCAGTTTATAATACACAAAGTTAGTGTCACGGTTTATCAATTTCAATAATATCAATAACAGCCCTAGCATCTCTAGAAAAAGTGGTAAAATCTTATTGTAAGGAAGTGTATGATGGAGGTAGATTCTAAATACCTTTAATTTCTAAAATCTTCTTTATTTTCATACAAAAAAAATAATGGGGTTGTTTTTGTGTGCTTTTCTTTCAAATAAAAAATGTATTCGGTTTTTTAATAAGTAGCTCTGGCACCTCTCTGGCAATTATTTATCATGTGAATCTTTGGGATAGGGTAGGTCTGTTTTTTTCTAAATTAAAAAAAGAAAAAGAGTGAAAATCACACAAAAAAACAGACACAGAAATTCTTTTTATAAAGAATAATAATTTAAATTATCAAAAATTAAAAAAATAGTAACAACCCTCTGGACTCCACCTATCAGCCTTGTGCATGAACTTTAATGTGAATAAATCCTACACATCTTCTACAGCTGCCTCCTCCCCACTACTACATGTGTGAGCCACCTGGTGCGCCACGTCACAAACACCTTCTCACTATGCGTGATAAGCCGTGTTACCTACCAGTAAAAAACTCCTGTTCTACTGAGGAGACAAAGAACGTCAACGACATTACCTACACCAGCCACACAACACTAAAACGGTAAATAGTGTAGTAGTAAAAAAAAGATGAATCAAAAGAATTCAAACCAACTATTTTTGGAAAAATCGAAAAAAAAGGTAAAATAGTTAATAATATCGTAAGAAATGTTAATAATAATATTGATGATAATAGTACATGTAATAGTAATAATGATAGTAATAATAATAGTCAAAGTAATAATAGTAATAATAATAGTAATGATAAGAATGATAATAATGATAAAAAGTACCATAGGTCATTCTTGATTTCTAAAACAAATATTAATTGCAAGAACAATATTTCATATCATTGTACCAAAATCTAAGTTTAAATCAACATATTTTCATCAATTTATAGGAGATTAGTGAAGTACACAGGTACATTAAATGCATATTTAATCTCAACTTAGTAAGTCACAGGAACGTATCATAATAGCAAATATAGGGCTATATAACTTTGTTAAAAGTGGAAAAATACAGTAGAACTCTGCTAGTTCGTTTGTCTGTCTGATTTTATGTCAGGTCGACCATTATAGGCCACATAGCTATTGTGCTATGGAGGTGGCCATATTGCCCTGGACGCTAAAAAAACACCAGGTGACAGGCCCAGTTATCAATGGATTAAATTTTTATTTTATTTTATTGGGGGTTTTTTTGTGGTTTTTTTTGGGGGGGGGGGGGTAGCCTCGTCTCATGATTATCTATAGATTAGAAAAGCAGATGACAACGGACTACAGTGGGGTTATCTTACAATATCTTGGTGGATGATGACAGAACTACCAATCACTCTGTGCCCTGTAGGTCCTGTCCAGACTTCCTCATTGTCTCAAGTCTTTACAATCATGGATTTTCCCAATGATTTTCAAGTGTTCCTCCAAGGAGCACGGAAAGGTCTGTTCACATCACTCTCTCACCGAGTAAACTTTTCAAATCTTTTCTAAATCTGGGTTTCCGTAAAGATGGTCAGAATTTCTTTCCTCTCAGTGTTTTGAAACACTTTATAACACAACTTAAAGGGACACCCTCCGTTCCGGGCAAAGTGTTCCCTTCAGCGGGGTGCCCCCTTAGGTCACTCAAAAAAACAACCTGTTTCTCATCACCGAGCGCATCAGAAAAACGATTTTAGAAGTTTTTTTGGGTTTTTTTTTATAAATAGATGGAAATTGATAGAAATTATGAAAGGTATGTGTATTTAGTATCAAATTAAAGCTTCTGATGCCAGGGATACATTAAATGTATAGCCAGTAAAAATCTGGAAACCCTGCGTAAGCGGCCAATTTGGCCCGGATCGGAGGGTGTCTGCTTATGCAGGGTTTTACTGTATGTCTGAAGCCCATTTTATGGCACTTCAAAGGCCATCTTTAATATAGCGAGAAAAAAAAAAGCAAAAAAAAAGCGCCCTCGTCATATTTTTCATGGCTTGGTGATGAGGAACAAGTTGTTTTTTTTGAGTGGCCTTAAGAAGGGTTTTCAGTCTGTCGATGGTTAGGCTATGTGGTATAAGAAAACCTTTATACACGTGATACTATGCATGGAGACACTGTTATAGCCACACAGACACCCCATAAACGCCTACAGGAGCCTACACAGGCCGTTGCCTGGTGTCTGATTGTCTAGACAATAACTGCAGGGTTATTAAGCAGGGTCTTCCCTTAATCAGGGTTAAAATAAACTCTTAATAGAGGGGAAAATGTCCCTTCCGAACAAAATATCCCCTTAAGCGGGGTGTCCCGCAAGTGGGTTTTTACTGTACACGTAGAACCCCTTATATCCGGAATACTGGCCCTCATAGCAGAGTTCTACTGTATATGAAGAGAAAAGATATAAACAGAAATCATTATCACAACATTGAAGACTTCCACTAAAAACAACATACAGCATATAAACATTGATTTATAACTGATTACTGAAGTCTTAGCAGATTGTTTCTCATACAAGAGATGAGAAGGTTAAAGACAGTCGACGAGACTGTGGCACGTACCATGGACTGCTGTGGCATCGGTGCCTCCAAGCACAGGCACGCGTAGCAAGTGGAGGTTCGCGAGGAAGTTCTGCCACTGTCTGCGCGCATCGAGCAGGTCGTACACCAGGCAAGCTACATCCTCGAAAAGAGCCAGCCCGAACTCCGCCTGGAGAATAGAGTATTCATATACAGACCCTGCATCACAAACTCTGCGGGGAGAGTGCAACCTTTATATATGAACAATACACCATAGTCCTAATTCTATTAGGAAAGTACAACCTTTATATATAAACAATGTTTGTTTGTTTGTTTGGGTAGTTTAACGTTCAATTTGTTCTATTAGACCTACTTTGGGTTTGATCAAATCTATGAGATGAATTTAGGTAGAAATCTCACCCCTTACAAAGGTGAGAGTTCTTTTAGTTCCCACACCACATAGACATGGTATGAGAACTACATACTATATTTATATCTGTAATTCTGTAATTTGTACAGCTGTTTCCTCGTGTTTGCCTGCATATTTCATGGAAGATCTGTTCTCAACAGAATGAAATAAAATGCTTTATAAAAAAAAAAGGATTGACCTTTGATATAGCAGTAAATCTACCACTGCTGGGGATGAAGGAGAAATGTGCCTGTACATAACACCAGATAGACATGGTATGAGAAGGATTGACCTTTGATATAGCAGTAAATCTACCACTGCTGGGGGTGAAGGAGAAAAGTGGCTGCAGTGGGACTCAAACCCACAAAGTGTGAGAACCTTGGGATTATGAGTCCAGTACTCTTTACTACTAAGCAAACTCCCCACCCTGGTCGCTTTAGTTATGCTTGCATGCAAGCATATCCGGTCTGCACCACGAGGAGGCAAGAATTTATTCGTACAAGATCTAGAGTTGTATTACCTTCTGTTCGGCATCCTCGGTGTTCTCTGGCATCTTGCTCGTCTTGACGATGTACTCCAGGCGAGCCAGGTCATTGAGCTTGGAACCCTCCGGAGCTTTCTGAAGCTGCGTGATTGTGTCTCGCCAGAAGACTTTCAGGTCCTTCTTCGCTTTACTTGCTTTCTGCTTTGCTTCCTCTTCAGCTACAGGTCAAGAAGTGGGGTTCGAATAAATGATACAAGGTCCCATTAACTTCCCATGTATATATAGGAGAAAAATTGTAGTTGAGCTTTTCTCTGAAGAGAATGCTGGGCCTTCAAAAATATGTGAATTTGAAAAAAAAAAAAAAAGTGAAAAATTAAGATGCAAGGAAACTATTTCTTCCTCAGCTGCATGCAAAGAAATTTGATTCAAATAGTCAGTATGGAAATAAGGTTCCATTCGTTTCTAATGACAGGTGTATAAAAAAGACAGACAAATTGTGGTTATAATGATTTTTTTCATTTTGGGTTGCAAAGAAAAGAGTGGGCTGTCCAAAACATTTCCACTTTTGAAAGGAAAAAAATAAAGAATTGTAAAAATTCACAAACACACAAACTGTTTATTGGGTGGGAGGCAGTTTATTGGAGAATGGAGAGTTATAGAGGTCTACAATATATAAAATGAGGGTATGATTGGATGGGTCGTTGTTCAATGAAATATAGAGAAATGAAATATGTTTAAATAAAGCAGGGCATCATTTCAGAAATGTAGTTGAAGCCACAGTTTGTTGAACACGCATGGGACGACTCGGCGAGAAACCTGTCTGCGCACAGGTTGGTAAGCGTGGTGCACTGTGCAGATTCTCAAACGTTTGCGTGATGGACCCACCTAGCACGACACTCGTAGAACACTCTGACTGTGTCATAGTTTAGCCCATTAGTCAATGTGAAGGGTGAGATAAATTCAGAAACCAATCCAAGTTTAGGGTCAGAGCTTGATCCCATCTCATTTGAATTGCTATGTGATTCACATGGCTTCGCCTTGGGAATTAATATGCGATTCAAACTCGATGGGATACGAGCTCTGACCCTAAACTTTCATAGGTTTCCTCTATATCATACAACACTTCTGCGAAACACTCAGGCTGCATAGCCTTTATTGTAATCATGTCGTGGGTGTGCCAGGTTGACGAACACACCACTGCGACACACCATTTTTTAAATTTTTTTTTAAAGCAATTTTCTTTTTTAAGGGGATATTGTGTTACAACACAATCACCGAATTCAGCTATGTAGCCGTTCTGCCACTCGGGCCCTAGACCCCTACTCCTCATTCTAATGGCGGGTGTTAGCCGAATGGGCAGTGGGTACCATTTTTGTGTAAGTCTTTGGTATGACCCGACCGGGGTTTGAACCCACGACCTCCCATGCTCGAGGCGAACACCCCTACCACTTGGCCACCGAGCTTGGTAACCATGGGAACATGTCGCAAGAGTTATCATTATACGTATCGTGTTAGGTGGATTCACCACTTTAACGTACATGGTGTGAACGTTTAAAGCGGGTGACAGAAAATCAATACCACCCAATATCCAGAGAAAATGCAGAACATGTAGATATTAACAGTTAAATTCAACATAATTGGCAACAGCAACAGAGCAAGTACCTTTATTTGTGCGAGTTGAGGTACGAGGTTCTGGATAAGAGAGTAATCAATGGATGGATGAATTCACTCTACAATATAAATGATTTTAAAAAATTGTTTTCACTATTTTTCATCATGAACCGATTCATGAATCGTCAATTTTACCAAGTATTTACCACGTACAGACACAGTATGCCTGTTTTCTTACTATTATATACCTTATAATTTTTTTCCATTCGCCTTTGGACATTTTGTAGGATTTGACCGCCGTTCATGCCCTGTACACCACATACATACCCCATGTGTGTTGTGCGGCCTTAGATATGATATGGCTAGGAGTGGGCGGAACACGCTGGTGGCCTAAAGCCTGTTTTTACAGGGAGAGGTGGGGGGAGGGGGGGTGTGCAGTTCTTGTTTTTTCAAGGGAATGACCAAAAAAATGTTTTTGCCGCCAACTTCTTGCGGGGAAAGTGGCCAAAAAGTTTTTAAATGTGACTTTGTAATAGAGAGATATATAGACTATATATAAGTTTAAATAGGAGATGTTCTGGGATGCCAGGGCGGTTGACAGTGAGTGACCGTGCTTAACCCAATTCGGGACCGTCGCTCGCCTGCATGCACCCACACACTCAGCACGCTTATACAACACGCTTAACATGGTTGACAAACGAGACGCGGTTGACGAATTAGCCTCAGAATTTGACTTTACGACATGAGCCGCAGATGGACGATAAATGGGACTGACCCTGGAGCTGCTCCTCTGTGAGCGGCTCGGCATCGGGCTGCGGCGGTGGTGGCTGCAGCACCTCGTAGTCGTCGGACACCACCTTGACGATGGAGTCCACATTGATGGAGAGCTCGGCGAGCAGCGGGATGAGATGAGGCTCGTGGAAACCCGACACGAAGATGTAGTGCTCGGGGCCATCATCAGGCTCGTCATCTGTGTGGCGGGTACGAGAACAGTTTTCAGTCACGAAACAAAGGTACTGCAGGGATGTCAGTCGCAGGGATGTTAGTTGGGGTCAGGGAATTAAGTGGGAATATTTTTCATGCGGAATTAACTGCCTCAGAGGCTGAGAAAACATGGACAACACATCAGTGTTGGCCATGGAATAAGGATAGGGTGTGTGGGGAGGTTAAAACCACTAATTTATTGACGACAATGAGGTTCAATTTATGCTATCATTGTTTCATACAATAAAAATTATTTTATATACTGGAAATGAAAATAAGGATTTCCTTGGAAAATTGGAAAACTGTCATCCCTGCAGTCGGGGTCACACGAAAAGTAGAAATATCTTTTATTTGGAATTTGCCGCCACAGAGACACTAACAAACATGGAAAATACATCAGTGTCAACCACAGAGTGAGGCTGAGGGTTTGTTTGTTTGTGGTTTAATGTCCCAGGGGACCCTGAAGGTATATAGGGACCATCGATGATTTCAACATTTCACTTTCGTAGACCTATTGAAGTCAATTCTTTTCAATGTTTTCAAATATTCTTTCTTTGGAATAATTTCAAACAACATTGTCATGTTGTTACAGTTTTTCAAGTACTTTTTACTATTTTCAAGTACTTTTTACTTTTTTTTTTATTATTCTATACAATTCACAGAACTCGATGGTAATTTACTATCTCGTTCTGTGAATTGTACAGCATGGTCAGGACGTTCTATATAAGTACTACTGATTTTGGTTTACATGGAACAGTTAACATTGATTACCAAAGATATAAATTTCTGGACCAATCAGGAGAAATTCCAAGCTACATACTGAAGTAAATACCTGCAGACAAGTTTTGTGTTTTTAAAACATTAAATAATAACTAATATTTCTTCAGATTTCTCAGACTATTCAAAGGTGAGAGTGAATCGGTATATAGATTAAAAATAAACACGTAATCTGTAGCCTACCTATGTATTTGCTGTCGGTGTCCTCGTCACCTCTTCGGCGCAGTTTGGTATCTCCTTTCGGTGATGGCGGTTCGGGGGTTTTCTTGCCACCCTTGCTGCCTTTTCCCGGTGACTTTGCTCTGTCCTTGTCGGCTTTTCCTCCTTTGCCACCTTTGCCTCCTTTCTCGGCGCCTCCACCCCCGGCAGGAGCCTGAAACAGAAGTCAGAAAATGTTTAAATCACTCTAAAAAATTAAGGATGTTGGAAGCCATCCCTGTGTAAAAAAATATACTCTACAGTATTTATTCAAACCATTTGTGAGAATGTAAAAGTAGATATATCACTGCCCCATGTAAACCTCTGTATGTGTTGTCCCAAACTAATATAAGGCAGAAAAGGGATATACAGTAGAACCCCGCGTAAGCGGACACCCTCCGTTCCGGGCAAAAGTGTCTGCTAACGCGGGGTGTTCGCTTACGCGAGGTTAGAATGAACATCTAATAGAGGGAACCGTTCCGAGCAAAGGTGTCCGTTAACGGGGTGTTCGCTGACGCGGGGTGTCCGTTAGGCTGGGTTCTACTGTATATCATCGTTTGTATTAGAAACATAATCTTTATTATACTCTTAAACTGTTGTCCCATATGTAGGGCCAATAGAAACCGGGGGAAGGTTCATTTAGACCGACCGAAGAATAGTCTCTTTATTGAATGCCTATGAAAAGACCAAATGCGTGTGAAGAAGAAAAAAGAAAGAATCAATAAAGAATTTAACCCCAAAAAAAGCTGTCAGAGTGCCTGAGAGAAGTACTATGAGAAAACGTAGTGAGTGATCCTGTAGGGATTACCGTTCGAGGTCTTTTGTCCCATAAAATATGTCCTGACACCAGAGACGGAGGGACATTGTATGGGATAAAAAGCCGAGAGCGGAATCGCTGTCAGTGTGCGTGGAAGAAGTACTAAAAGAAAACTCGGAGCACTTGTTTAAGGCTTGGCCAAACTCATTTCATTTACTGTAAATTCCTGCGTATGAGACGCGAACCAAACCCCTGGTGCATTTTATAGGATTCCCCCAAACTCGGGCTACGTCTTATATCGGGTTTTTCCTGAGGGCAATTGAGAATTTTGAGGGGTACCATTAGAAATGCCTTCAAATCAAAGGATATATATGAATTTAAAGTTTTATTATGATATTACTGCATAGTAATAGCGATAGAGTGCAGTTAGGCCTAGCCACGTATCATAATAGTAATACATATATACGCATATTGTCTATATAGAAAACATTTCTTTTTCAACAAACATGATAGGAGGTTTGGAGGCCGGGCTACACTGTGGGAGGCAGGAACCACATTTTCCCACTGGAAATGACAAGGTAAGGGGGCTTTTCGTGGGTAGCGGGGAGGGGGTGGGAGAGGGTGCATCTCATAGGATTTTCTCAAAGTAAGGGGGCATCTTATATGCAGGTTTTTACCCAAAACACTCAACCCAATGGTGCGTCTTATAGGATTTCTCCGAAGTCGGGGTGTGTCTTATACGCGAGATGTGTCTTATACGCAGGAATTTACGGTACCTGAATTATGTCCCGATCCTGCTCGGGCAACGTTCGGTCCCCAATAGGACCCCCTCCCCCCCCCCCCCCCCCCCCCGATTAGGGCCTGAGTGGTGATCACCACCAAAATTGGCCGAATGGAATCCAATTTTAATATTTAACTAAATGCATCATCAAAATTGGACAATACTTATTTCAACACTTAAATAAACATTTGAACCTCTACGATATAATCCAGCCAATATTTATAAGAAAAAAATCTCGCAAAAAAAAAAAGTTGTGTGCTTACTCAGAGGTGTTATAACCAAGTCATAATATCTTTTTAATTTATAATAAAAAAAAAAGTCACCTTTTTTTCCGCGTCTCTCCTCTTGAGATCCTTCTGCTTGACGTCGAGGAGTTTGAACTTGATGAGTTTGGCGAGTAAGGGGAGCGGTATGTCCTCTCCGGTCTCCAGGTGGTTCCGGCATGGCTCGCAGATCTCAGAGTTGGCCGGGGCCTCCTTCACCTTCCCTTTGTTCTTCGGGTTTCCCAGTTCATTCACCTGGAGTCAGAACACGGATGTCAGTTAGCGTCAGAAAATAATGTCATAATCACTGAGTGGAGATATGACAAGTCACTGAATAGGTGAATATCGTACGTTTCAGGACAACCGGCTGTCTACCTGTTTGTTTGACTGTTTGCCTGTTTACTTGTCCGCAGAAATGTGTCTATATCACCTGCTTAACTTTTATGAGCTAGTCTCATACCTCACAACTATGTAAATTTAATTTTCAGTTTTTGAATACAGCCCTGAAACTCTACGTGTGTGTTCGTGTCATCTCTCCACCAGATTTACAAGCTAGTCTCATACCTCACAACTATGTAAATTTAATTTTACGATTATGAACAATCTTGAAATGTCATTGTCTGGATCGAGAAACACGCTGTAATGGAAGACCACCTACCCTAGGTGAATTACTTTGCAAAAAAAAAAAAAAAAAAAGGTTGCACAAGCGTTTAACCCTTCAAGAGCCACACATAATTCACCATGTACCCATACTACAGCAGGCACCAGAACCAATAGTGGTGTCAATATTATTAAGATAAATTACAAATTTAGAATTTCCAGGAAATCTGTATTTTTCATCAGAACTTTCCGATATTTCAAAGACATACTTGCAACATTTAGCATAATATCTCACATAATTTTTATGATTCTGCGATAATTTTTCAAAAAGTTACAAAGGAACAAATACAGAGTGGTTCATCAATTCCATATGTGAATGCCATATGGCATTATCCGGCCCTGGCCAGGGGAATGCCATATGGCATTGTCCTGCCATGGCCAGGGGAATGCCATATGGCATTGCCCTGCCAGAAAGGGTTAAGGATCTATATTACAAAACAAGCAGGTTTACAAGTGTCGGGGGTATGCTTCCACCTATCTATCCTACTCCGGTGGATCCCAGCGCCACCTCCGGTGATGAGAATCCCCCGGGGTTCTTCGGTGTACAGAACATGGTCCTCTCCTCTCTGGCACAACCGGCCCAGATACTCATACTCACCACAATAAACTAGAAATAGTCTACATGTGGAATTTGCTACATCAGAGAGCCCAATAAAACCTGGTGGATAGGTTCAAACCAGTGCTTGTAGGTATAACACTTCATCTTACTCTCATCTCTTACTTTTTTTTTTTTAAATGAGCAATGCTCTATTTATTGATCCAGATACGATACAAGAAATATTACCATATAGAGATTACATGTGATCTATCCCTCGGCGCATAATTGTGTATCCCATTAGCAATATGTGATCTATTCATCTCTTACTTTCAAGTAAATGTATCTAATTTAGTCTGTTCAATTCATGTGTATTAATGTTTCATGGAAGAACTGTTTTCAACAGAATGAAATAAATTTATATAAAAAAAAAAAATTTAAATAAAATATAAAAAAAAGAGGCTCAATTGATAATATGGTGAGCCGGACGGAAAGTGCTCCTCTTACAACATTGGCCGAAACGTTGTGTCCAAACTCATGTACATACAACAAGTATCATTAAAAACCACCTACAATTTAAAATCAGGAGTAATTGGTTTTGTGACATAATCTACACAATGTTATTACAATTCCTATCACATCGTATCTTCATAAGATCCCATCAGCTCTTGAAGAAAACACCAGGGCTCGGTTGGCGTAACAACATATACCATCATTTTTTCCTTCTTTCTTTTTTTTGTCGTGCTGAGTAGTATTTATTAGTCACGTCTGAAATTCTGTGATCTAACATCACCGATAATTGTATTTGCTTTATATATTTTCCTCTTATTTGTGTATGTGTAGAATATTAAAGTCATATAACGGTATAGGTTCTAGGTTGGCATCTCTGTACACATTCTCATCTACCACTTAACGTATATCTGACTGACTTAATTGTTCGCACGGATGTAAAATGAACTCATTTAAACAGAAGACAACAAGGACACTGAGTTGACTCATAATGCACAATGGTGAGCGACACCAAACTGACGACGCAGAAATATGGTGACCTTCACCAATAGTTTATGAGACTTATCAAAAGACTGATAGCAAGGACCATCTCAAAACATCTCTTTGTAACTGTGAAAATATAAAGGAGAATAATACCGGTTAACCACAGATATCTTTACAGGATGAATAGATTGGCTCAGGAATAAATTTTGTCTTGGTGAAAATCGCCAGAGTCGTCTGTTTATTTGAGTAGAATGGAATTAGTCGTTTTCCTAGACCACTCAAATGTACAACCCTGTTTCTCATCACCAAACAATGAAAGATATGACGAGGGAGCTTTTTTTTCTGGATCAAACATGACTTTTGCAGTTTCATCAAGTGGGCTTGACAATAGGTGGCAGCACAGATTTATTGGTGGTGTAGGAAGCATGACAAGAGATATGAATACCATGGATTTTGGAAGATCTAGATACATAATACCACGTTGAATGCATCCCTGACATCATGAGCTTTAATTTGATACCAAATACGCAAACCTTTCATAATTTCTATTAAGGTCATCTTATTATGATAAAAAAAAGAATCTTCAAAAAAAAAAAAAAAAAAAAAAACCAACGTTTTTTTTTTATGCGCGCAGTGATGACAAACAAGTACCGCTAGGATAAATAAATGAATAAAAATGAATAAAAAGGTAGAAGAAGTCACCTGTTCGTAGAGCTCGTCCTTGGTGATGTGGCTGAAGAGTTTGCGGGCGCCGCCGTTAACAGACGCGGCCAGAGCCTGGATGTGGGAATAATCCTCCAACTTGTTTCCCACGACCCACACAACGGCAGCGTTCCACCCCTGAAATATTACATAACACAGTATTATACATCCCACATTGATTTGACTGAGTGTACGTCGGAATAAATCAAATTTGTAAAGATTTATGATTTTTGGGGGATTTTTATTTTTCAAATTTCAACCCTTCCCTTACCAATGGTGCCTCAAGCCACTCTCGTAGCTAGTGCAAATGATGCATCAAAGCATCATTATCCATTTCTGGTTAAAATGGCATTTATAAGTTTTTTCAGAGACTAGGTAAAACGACTTTATAGTGATAAATAGCATTTAATTTTGTAGTTATCACCGTGGAAACATTGACAGATAACTTTAAATACGGTGGAAAGAATCCATTTTCTCAACAGTTGTAACATAGGCCTGCACTACAGAGGTGGTCCTGTGTCAGGCATGCTGCGTCAATGTATTTGCATCTGATACATGCTCATGAGGATTCTAGACTACAATTCACATCATGTGTTCTATATGTGGTCCCAAACTAATTCCTCATCTAATAAAACACTTTGTTTCAAACAAAAATAACCTTTATTCAGTCTAATCCTGTGATTTTGGTTTGTAGGTATAGTTATATGTGGTTGAACCATAAGATCTCAAAGATGCAGAGTACATGCAATGTATATGTAGAAATAATTCTGTAGAAATGTGTAATTCTATTTTAATGAACAGATCCAGTTGTAGAGTTTGTTAATTTGGAACGTTGGAGTTTGGCTATGACTGTCTTCCATAATAGGAATATATGGTGCAAGAACCCTTTCGCCTGTCGTATTACATTCCATGTAACTTAGTCTAGATCTAGAATCTTATATTAAGCCAATGTTAAAATGGGCTAAGACAGAACAACCTCTAGATATAGATATAGATCTAGATCTAGTCCACCTGGTTTTATTGGATTGGCTTTCTTTGGTATGATAACAATTAACAGTTGCTACCAACGTTTTTGCCTTCAGCAGGGTTATATCAAGTTAGAGCCATAGATACTACTTTTTTTTTTTATCAGTTTGCATTGTACATGTAACTGATGAAACAAGTCATAGGTGCAGTGATTACTGAATAATTATTAGACCTCTAGATCTAGATATCTAGATCTACTGAATGGAATACAGTATCATGAGTATGGCACATGAACAACAATCGGTGTTACAATAAAGAATTAACTATGATATATGTGATAGCAACACATTTAGATTTCGAAGTATTGGTGTTGTTGATCCACAAATAATCAGATCATCAAGATATCACGAGTCCAAAATCTACCAAAGAATTGTCACATTTAACTGTCGAACCCGAAGTATCCCTTGCGACCTCGCTTGAAGTTGAACGTGAAGACTGACACAAGACAAAACTCACCTCTTCATATAATGGGGCGGAAAGAATGGCTTGTTCCCATTTCTGAGGTCCCGCCGATCCGGCACCACTCTTCGCTCTCTTCTTTGACATATCTGTCCAGTTATAATGTATCACAAGAAGTTGAAACCATTCATAAACTCTGACTATTTAATATCAGAGCCGGGCATCACATCAACATGCCGCCATTGTTGTTTACATCACCGTTGCTAAGTTCTTGATTTTGGTTGCTCAGGACACTGCGTCGCTCGTGTTGTATTTTCCGTTTTATATCACACGAGCGATGCAGTGTGCGCAAAGTATCTCCTAGCATATTCTGTGTATATCCTGAGTTTACGGCTATCGGTAGGATCTCCGCTTGGAGAGTGCGCGCAGGCGTAACTCATAGACGCAAGATGGCGCCGTATCCGGCACACTAGTTCTCCCGTATGCCGTCAGATGGCAGCACGGACCGGCGTAAATTCGGAAATTCTCCGTTAAGAAATGTGGGAAGCTGCAACAGTCAACTCCGGGCTGTCACTGGGTGCATTAAGCGTGCATGTGTCATGGTCCCTGAAGACGTTCAGACCTGCTTGTGACATACAAAGGATCGGGGTTGGATTTCTTACAAACCGCCCATTGAATAACCAAGTTACTGAATCCTGTTCTCGTAAGTAAGGAAGAGATTGCAGTTGTTTTTGTCGCCGATCCAACCGCTCGTATCTAGCCTGCGTTCTGTAAACACACACGGAGTTTCTGGATTCCAGACCTCGGCAACTTCAGAGGAGCCCTCCACCTCACTGGGAATACGTTGATGGCGTGGCGTGTCTAAGGATTACGTTTTTGTCGGGATCTGTGGTGTTTTAGGAGTGCAGACAGTGTCGCGGTAGAGCCCTAGATCGAGGCGGTATGGACCCCTCGTACCCCCCGGGACCGCCCAACGCCCAGCCGCCGCCGCTGGGCTTCGAGCTGCAGAACATCAACCCTCAGCCTCCCCCTGCCGTTGGTAAGTCGCCACCCGCTTATATCTCCCCTCTTTATCTTTTTTTTTTGTATTCAAAGTTCTGGCATCTATATATCGTTTCAGTTTTGCTCTAGGGGGGTTGAAGGATCCAAGATCTATGTTATGTGTGTGAGGGACCGTGTGTATGGATCTAGATAAATGAGAAACACTATAATAAAAGGTGATCGTATTTGCTATGTTGTGAAATCCCCCTCTCCACAATATAACTTGGCCAGCTAGAGAACTCGGCCAGGGACCAACAGGTCAGTAGGATGATGCATTAGCTATAATTAGTACAGCAGACCTGCACTTGACAGCTTGATTATAGGTTGTCTAGTAACATGTCTACCACAAGTATGTAGCCATGTTATAATTCACCGTTTATGTGTTTATAAATATAACCTAACCAACAACCATGCTCCATGTGGGAAGATACTCAATGGAGGAGGGGTAGAGTTTAGAGATCCGCCCCCTGTACAGTGAAAGGGGTGTGACCGACACCCCCACCCACCCTACTCCTCAACCCACCCCTACTTCCCAACCCTTCCCTGTAGATACATGCTGCACCACATCTGGTAACTATTTCTAAACACATTCCTTATCGTCCGAGCCTGCAAAACAACGTCTTGCTATTCAAGACCGGACCAACATTAATGTCGTAGGAGACATGATAAGTCAATTTTATAACAACAAAAAACATCTCCCCCCCTCCCCTCCACCTCAATATGTACTATTATTCTGATTGCTATAACCAAACTCTATCTTAAAAACTCATGCTTTTTTGTGAGAGATACTTTACACTAATAGTAATAATGATAATGATTAAAAATGATCAAGGTATAAAAATAAAAAAATACAAAGTTCCTAAAGCATAAGTAAACACAATCAAGAAGAATTTATATGTCAAGGTGCAGTATATAATTGATACATAGTTTGCTATGATGTACACTTGAGATTCAATACCAGATAGGTATAGGTCATTTATTTGATGCTATAAATAGGCCTGGTTAACCATGGTTTTATGTCATCCTTATAGAAAAAAGAGCCTAGTTATCTAACAATACATTATTCAATTGGTGTCAAACTACGTCCTTTTATAATGTTTCCCCAATTATTCTGATAGAAAACCATAAATATCATTGGGAGATCATGGGAAAACAATAAAACATAGCACGTATATAATAGCATGGTGACTAAGTAGCGTTGTGTCTTGTTTCCAATATTACTACTATTCATGTACATATACAATGTACATTTATTATATATGAGGACATGCCCCCATACCTCGCTCCTAAAAGACTGTGTAGTGAAAGCAATATACGGCGATACATACACAAGTGACTAACCAGTAAGCAGTCTTACACAACTATACACACACCCACATATCATACATGTAAATGGGATTATCTGACACTATTGTGCCTCTTGTGGGGCTTTCATTAATCGTCTCACTAAGCGATATAAATGCGGGACCTGTATCGCAATAACCACAAGTAAATAAATACGGGTTTTCACTATTGAGGTTGGGAATATATGGAGACATGGTTAGTGTGACTGAATGAAAGCTGTTCCGAGTTGTTCTGGTCGGAAATATTCACCGAGTTTGAAGAACGAGGTGAATATTTCCAACGAATACGACAAGAAACAGATGTAATTCAGTCACACTCACTGTGTCTCCTTATTATCATATTCCTGGATATAATTAAAAATTCATTTTAAAACTCTATAAATAGCAGGATGACAGTAGTCACATGGTACAGAGGGACGTATGAATATTTGTTTCGCCTTCGTCACTCAGTGACGAACGGTATTTGTACTCCTAGTCAGTAAAAGTGAGACATTCGCCCACAGGTGTATAATAATAGATAGACTTACTCATACATGTATTATTTATTTGTATGAATGGTGTCACTGCAATATATTTTACTCCCTACAAAGATATTTTGAACTAGATAAGTTTTATTTTGTGGAAAGACGGAGTCTGTTATGAAAACATATTTCTAATTAAACGAATTATCAGTTAAATTACCCAAAGTAACATATTTCCTCTATGCAGAGATGTCTTTTTTCCACTTTTTAAAAAGAAATCCACGTTTTCCTTTTTAGTATATGAATTTTTTGTCTTTGTGCAAGATAAAGAAAAATATATCCGAGCCTCATTCATGGCCATTCTATGGGGTTTGAACCTGCCCACACACCCGCACCCCAATGAGGTAGCTGAAAATTACTTGTTTTCCATGTTTTTATCAGTCTCTCTGAGGCAGAAAATTCCAAATAAAAAATATTTCTACTTCTTTCCTGACTCCACCATACATCCCTGTATATTAGTATTAGGCATGCGCTGACCTGTGAAGCCTCATGCAGGGAGCACGCCTCGTTTTGGCGTTACCTACTGGACGCCATTACAAGATGGCGCGAGCGTGAAATAGATCTATTGAGAGAAAGAAAGACTATGGCAGAGCTCGATCCACTATATTATAAATTTGAAAAAAACCCGGATTATTTATAGCAGGTCTTCATGTGTGTGTGACGTCCGTGTCCATACTTCGTGTGTCATAACGCCGCCGTGTGTGAGATTGGCTGCGGACCTTGTCGACACGAGTGAAGATATTACAGGATTATGTTGATAAACAAAGTGTAAAGCGCGCCGGTGGCCTATATCAACATCAAACAAAACATCAAACCAAATACCTACTTCAGTATCAGGAGGTGAACCCATGACATTTAAAAAAAACCATAATAATAATAATAATAATAATAATAATGATAATGATAATAATAATTCTTCTTCTCCTCCTCCTCCTCCTCCTCCTCCTCCTCCTCCTCCTCCTCCTCCTCCTCCTCCTCCTCCCCCTCCTCCTCCTCCTCCTCCTCCTCCTCCTCCTCCTCCTTCTCCTCCTACTCCTCCTCCTCCTCCTCCTCCTCCTTCTCCTCCTCCTCCCCCTCCTCCCCTCCCCCTCCTCCTCCTCCTCCTCCTCCCCCTCCTCCTCCTCCTCCTCCTCCTCCTCCTCCTCCTCCTCCTCCTCCTTATCATCATCATTATTATTATTATTATTATTATTATTATTATTATTATTATTATTATTATCATTATTATCATTGTTATTGTTATTATTATTATCATTATTATCATCATTATTATCATTATTGTTATCATTGCTATTATCATCATTACTATTATCATTATCTTTTTATTATTTTTTATTGTGATATTCTCGTGATATTCTCGCTTTACATATGGAGTGGGTCCTCACCCAGGAAATACATTGTAAAACAATAATTGTGAATTATGAGGTATATTTCTTTCAATATAATTTGTTGTCTAAAGACTTTATTAATACCGGAACAGTACATCTGTTATTCAACCGTTTCAAGCGTAGTCCCAGTTGAGGTATTTTACATACGTTCACCTTATATAATAATAATTATGAGTCATAAGAGAGCGTTTGGTGGACCGGAGTACTGCCGAGCAGCTGACGTCAGTCAACAAAGTCTCGTCTCAAGATTCTGTGCCGGGAGAAAAACAAGAACATGCTATATTAATTGCCGAACAAATCTCTCCTTTTGTATATAAAATATACATGTTTTCTGCAATGACTGGGCATTTATTGGGGGCGTGGAGGGGAGGGTAATTATTTTACATAATTCTTAAAAAATAAGCAACAAAAAATTCAGATAACTAGACATGCCTTGTCTGTGGGTCCAACAAACTTATGAGTAATATCGAGAAATGTTGCAATATTGTTGATATGGCGTGGGTTGTCTTCACGGAATGATATCATGAAGTGCAGCTGAGTGATATCTGTAGCAGAAGACAAAAAACACCATGTTAACAATTATATGAAATCGAGTGACGTTTAGATTTTATCCTACCCTGTCGCATGTTAAGTCTATGGAGATTTATATGAGGGGTAGGGTAATGGTCAGTAGTAGCCCGAATCTGTTAGTTCCTTTAGTTTTCACTGATGATGTATAAGGGGACAGAGCCATTGTTAGTTCACGAAGCAGTCACTAGGTGATCGGGGGACAAACCTGTATTCTGGCTCTTTGTTCTTACGAAATTCAACTGCCTTTCAATGTTTTACCATGGTTCCCTTGACTCTCTACACCCATCCTAGAGCAGGATGACATAATAATTAAACCCAAGACATGATATTTTCCATATGGAACACCACGGACTTGGAAGACCTGGATTGGCAACATAGGGGTGCTGGCCTATCTATCTATGCCTCGGCATTGTTCTCTAGTTCCCGTTTTTGCCACCAGGGTGGCTCCACCACAGCTCCAGAGTGTTTTCTGTCTTTAACCACTAAAAACTCAATAAAAGGTGCAGTAATATTTATCAACATATTTGGAATATAGTTTCAAAAGACCAGAAAAAGATTTTTCAAGTCTTGCTGGAAAGAAAACCATATTTTGACAGTTTTTTGCTGACCATTTCAAATACCATTGCTGGAGTGGTGTTTGGAGCTAAAGTCACCCAATTTGTGCCAATTGTTTGGAAACCCCCAGCAGACATAGGGCCATAAGTACAACTGTTCTGTGTAGGAACATAGCTGGAATCGACCAACAAATAGTTAATTAAGGCCTGCTAGATGGGTAATATTTTTAAAAGTTTGACTTTCTGTGGCTGACCATGTGAAAATGACTGATTTCTCAGGGGCGCTCAGAGCTAAAGTCACCCAATTTGTGCCAATTGTTTGGAAACCCCCAGCAGACATGGGGCCATAAGTACAACTGTTCTGTGTAGGAACATAGCTGGAATCGACCAACAAATAGTTCATTAAGGCCTGCTAGATGGGTAATATTTTTAAAAGTTTGACTTTCTGTGGCTGACCATGTGAAAATGACTGATTTCTCAGGGGCGCTCAGAGCTAAAGTCACCCAATTTGTGCCAATTGTTTGGAAACCCCCAGCAGACATGGGGCCATAAGTACAACTGTTCTGTGTAGGAACATAGCTGGAATCGACCAACAAATAGTTAATTAAGGCCTGCTAGATGGGTAATATTTTTAAAAGTTTGACTTTCTGTGGCTGACCATGTGAAAATGACTGATTTCTCAGGGGCGCTCAGAGCTAAAGTCACCCAATTTGTGCCAATTGTTTAGAAACTCCCAGCACAACCAGGACCATAAATACAACTGTTCTGTGTAGTAACATAGCTTGAATCGACCAACAAATAGTTAATTAAGGCCTGTTAGATCGGTAATATTTTTAAAAGTTTGGCTTTCTGTGGCTGACCATGTGAAAATGACTGATTTCTCAGGGGAGCTCAGAGCTAAAGTCACCCAATTTGTGCCAATTGTTTGGAAACCCCCAGCAGACATAGGGCCATAAGTACGACTGTTCTGTGTAGGAACATAGCTGGAATCGACCAACAAATAGTTAATTAAGGCCTGCTAGATGGGTAATATTTTTTAAAGTTTGACTTTCTGTGGCTGACCATGTGAAAATGACTGCTTTCTCAGTGGCGCTCAGAGCTAAAGTCACCCAATTTGTGCCAATTGTTTGGAAACCCCCAGCAGACATAGGGCCATAAGTACAACTGTTCTGTGTAGGAACATAGCTGGAATCGACCAACAAATAGTTCATTAAGGCCTGCTAGATGGGTAATATTTTTAAAAGTTTGACTTTCTGTGGCTGACCATGTGAAAATGACTGATTTCTCAGGGGCGCTCAGAGCTAAAGTCACCCAATTTGTGCCAATTGTTTAGAAACTCCCAGCACAACCAGGACCATAAATACAACTGTTCTGTGTAGGAACATAGCTGGAATCGACCAACAAATAGTTAATTAAGGCCTGCTGGATGGGTAATATTTTTAAAGTTTGACTTTCTGTGGCTGACCATGTGAAAATGACTGATTTCTCAAGGGCGCTCAGAGCTAAAGTCACCCAATTTGTGCCAATTGTTTAGAAACTCCCAGCACAACCAGGACCATAAATACAACTGTTCTGTGTAGTAACATAGCTGGAATCGACCAACAAATAGTTAATTAAGGCCTGTTAGATGGGTAATATTTTTAAAAGTTTGACTTTCTGTGGCTGACCATGTGAAAATGACTGATTTCTCAGGGGAGCTCAGAGCTAAAGTCACCCAATTTGTGCCAATTGTTTGGAAACTCCCAGACCACTTTGAGCCATAAATACAACTGTTCTGTGTAGGAACATAGCTGGAATCGACCAACAAATAGTTAATTAAGGCCTGTTAGATGGGTAATATTTTCAAAAGTTTGACTTTCTGTGGCTGACCATGTGAAAATGACTGATTTCTCAGGGGCGCTCAGAGCTAAAGTCACCCAATTTGTGCCAATTGTTTGGAAACCCCCAGCAGACATAGGGCCATAAGTACAACTGTTCTGTGTAGGAACATAGCTGGAATCGACCAACAAATAGTTCATTAAGGCCTGCTAGATGGGTAATATTTTTAAAAGTTTGACTTTCTGTGGCTGACCATGTGAAAATGACTGATTTCTCAGGGGAGCTCAGAGCTAAAGTCACCCAATTTGTGCCAATTGTTTAGAAACTCCCAGCACAACCAGGACCATAAATACAACTGTTCTGTGTAGGAACATAGCTGGAATCGACCAACAAATAGTTAATTAAGGCCTGCTGGATGGGTAATATTTTTAAAGTTTGACTTTCTGTGGCTGACCATGTGAAAATGACTGATTTCTCAAGGGCGCTCAGAGCTAAAGTCACCCAATTTGTGCCAATTGTTTAGAAACTCCCAGCACAACCAGGACCATAAATACAACTGTTCTGTGTAGTAACATAGCTGGAATCGACCAACAAATAGTTAATTAAGGCCTGTTAGATGGGTAATATTTTTAAAAGTTTGACTTTCTGTGGCTGACCATGTGAAAATGACTGATTTCTCAGGGGAGCTCAGAGCTAAAGTCACCCAATTTGTGCCAATTGTTTGGAAACTCCCAGACCACTTTGAGCCATAAATACAACTGTTCTGTGTAGGAACATAGCTGGAATCGACCAACAAATAGTTAATTAAGGCCTGTTAGATGGGTAATATTTTCAAAAGTTTGACTTTCTGTGGCTGACCATGTGAAAATGACTGCTTTCTCAGGGGCGCTCAGCACTAGAGTCACCCAATTTGTGCCAATTGTTTAGAAATCCCCAGACCACCAAGGGCCATAAAGACAACTGTTCTGTGTAGGAACATAGCTGAAATCGACCAACAAATAGTTCATTAAAGCCTGCTAGATGGGTAATATTTTTAAAAGTTTGACTTTCTGTGGCTGATCATGTGAAAATGACTGATTTCTCAGGGGCGCTCAGAGCTAAAGTCACCCAACTTGTGCCAATTGTTTAGAAACCCCCAGACCACCTAGGGCCATAAAGACAACTGTTCTGTGTAGGAACATAGCTGAAATCGACCAACAAATAGTTCATTAAAGCCTGCTAGATGGGTAATATTTTTAAAAGTTTGACTTTCTGTGGCTGACCATGTGAAAATGACTGATTTCTCAGGGGCGCTCAGAGCTAAAGTCACCCAACTTGTGCCAATTGTTTAGAAATCCCCAGACCACCTAGGACCATTAAGACAACTGTTCTGTGTAGGAACATCGCTGGAATCGACCAAAAAATAGTTCATTAAGGCCTGCTAGATGGGTAATATTTTTTGAGGTTGAAGAAATGTCAAAATCTGGATTTTCCATGTCAACACCCCTTCAAAATATGCCAATTGTCTAGAACCCCCAGCCCACCTACTGCCATAAATACTTTACTGCCGATTCCAGATATATACCTATATGGGACAGTTGGAATTAGGGTCCTAAGTGCACTAGATTTCTTTAAAGTTACGGCACATTTTGTCTTAGAATAGTTGGGGCCTGCAGGCAAATTTCCCTGATTTTCAGGCAGTCAGTCTTGGGAAACAATTATTTTCAATTCATTCCCATGTCCCTAGGCCTTAATAAAGTATTTGTCAGTCGATTCCAGGTATGTACCTACATGGGACAGTTGGAATTAGGGTTCTAAGTTCACTAGATTTTTTTAAAGTTACGGCACATTTTGTCTTAGAATAGTTCGGGCCGGCAGGCAAATTTCCTAATTTGGAAAAAGACCTATTAAAAATTAAAAAAACATCAGCAGCGCCACTTTCAACCCTGGTGGCTTAAAATGGAACTATTGCCAAATTTTTCCTAGCGGATCGTACGGAAATTAGCGCTATACCCGCGAAATGCACTCAAGCGTAGCCGAGTCCAACCGATTGTTGAACAAACACGGGAATGGCCCGCGTTTCCTATCCATAGATATAAGTCCGTGGGAACACTTTATATAAATATGTGAGCAAGGCTAAAGTTGTGACATTTCCCAATTATCACTCACTTCTTTTGCACCTCCATTAGTAAAGAACAGCTACTTTTTCACCTCCATTAGTGAAGAACATCTACTCGGGGGGCGTCATGGATCATAGGCTATATGCTGTATACAGAGTTGTGTTGTGTATAGCGATAGAGGAGAGAGGAACAAGATTCACTGTGGTAATAACGACCATGTGCACAGATGAACAGACTATTAAAAACATGGCCGCAGACTAGATAAGTACAGAAAAACAACATACGGATGAACTAAAGGGAATTAAAAAAACGTACCCACACCCTGACCCACATCACTAAACTAACAGTTGGTGGGTGAATCCAGAGAACAGTACGACAAATAAAAGGAGTACAAGAGATGTGGGTGTGTGAAGTAGAGAATATTCATGAACTGTGTTACTCAGTAAAGTACCACCAGGGAATGGTCAAGATACTTTCTGTTTGACGGCCATTTCCGTTTCTGTTTGGTGATATTATTATTTATTATTATTATTGGTTTGTACAGAGCCTGGATAACCTGGAAAAGCCGGGAATTATGCGTTTTTGTTTTCCAGGCCTGGAAAAGCCTGGAATTCTCAAAGATAGTCTGGCATTCTGTTATACGGTCATTTCCGTTTCTGTTTGGTGATGTGTTATACATTATATACAGAAAACGCAGTTGAAATCCTTCTTTTTCATTTTCAGTTTATAAAATTCACCCTTTCTTGTGTAAAACAAATATGGTATTTATAAATTGTGCCTCGTTCACAGCCATACAACAGTGGTTCAAACCTCCCCACACGCCCCCGTCACATTTCATGGCCAATAGCGATGTGTTTTCTCTGGCCGTGTAATATTCTGGATGGTGACTTTGTGTACGTTGATAGTGACTGGTCACTCCCGGGGGGGGGGGGGGGGGGGAGATAATATCAGCGGCTGATTTGTCTCTGGCCTCGTTGTACAACGAGTCCTGTACTGAGGAGGTCAAAGGTCACACGGCTGGACCAAGAACACGGCCTAGACTTGTCACAGTCTCTGATTCATTATTAATTATTATATATATCAAACATGTGAATAGTCATTTAATGTACACGGCCTAGACTTGTCCCAGTCTCTGATTTATTATTAGTTATCATAGATATTAAACATATAAATAGTCATTTAATGTACACGGCCTAGACTTGTCCCAGTCTCTGATTTATTATTAGTTATCATAGATATTAAACATATAAATAGTCATTTAAAGTAAACGCCTAGACTTGTCACAGTCTCTGATTTATTATTAATTATCATAGATATTAAACATATAAATAGTCATTTAAAGTAAACGCCTAGACTTGTCACAGTCTCTGATTTATTATTAGTTATCATAGATATTAAACATATAAATAGTCATTTAAAGTACACCGCCTAGACTTGTCCCAGTCTCCGATTTATTATTAGTTATCATAGATATTAAACATATAAATAGTCATTTAATGTACACGGCCTAGACTTGTCACAGTCTCTGATTTATTATTAGTTATCATAGATATTAAACATATAAATAGTCATTTAAAGTACACCGCTTAGACTTGTCCCAGTCTCTGATTTATTATTAATTATTATATATATCAAACATGTGAATAGTCATTTAATGTACACGGCCTAGACTTGGCCCAGTCTCTGATTTATTATAAATAATAAATATATGAATAGTCATTCAGAGTACAAGGTCTAGACTTGTCACAGTCTCTGATTAGTTATTAAATATTATAAATATTAAACATATAAATAGTCATTCAAAGTACACGGCCTAGACTTGTCCAAGTCCCTAATAAATCATTATAGATATAAATCATATGAATAGTGATAAGCAAAAATTGAAAAAAAAATGGTGATTAAAAGTACACAACCTAGACTTGTTCAAGTCCCTGATTTATCATTATAAACATTCATTATACATAAATATTCATTAAGGTTACACAACCTAGACATGTCCATGTCCCTGATTAATCATTACAGACACTAATTATACATGAATATTCATTAAGGTTACACAACCTAGACTTGTCCATGTCCCTGATTAATCATTACAGACACTAATTATACATGAATATTCATTAAGGTTACACAACCTAGACTTGTCCATGTCCCCGACTAATCATTATAGAAATTCATGTTAGGGTTTACAATACTCCATGGGCATTGGGTACGAGTTGCCAATATTAACTCTAAGGGAAAACCTACCAGATCTGATATAGTATTTACATTTATTATCCACCTAATACAAAGTGTCCATGGAAAACACATAGGCAGCGTGTATGGACATACCCGGCGCATACGGATATGTTGCATGCTCCGGGTGGCGCATACGGAAAAATAGTGTATACAGAAAGATAGTGCATAATAGAAATGAACTAATATGGGTACGCCACTTGTCATACGGGTGGGGCATACGGAAAAATAGTGCATACGGAAAAATAGTGCATAACTAAAATGAACTGATATCGACATGTCATTTGCCCAGAAAAGGTGGATGATAAATACAATATAGACTAGTTTCAGATAAAAGCGGTTGTATGCTCCTCGGAGTTGACTCTGCGCAATATCCTCGTATGTGCTCGAATATTACTACGCGTCAACTCCTCGGAGCATACGGCCGCTTGCATCAGTCAATATTGTGTATATATCGTGACCCTGGAAGTGTGAGTGAGTTGTTTACAACTCTTTGCAGGTGAGGCTTGGCGCTAATGACTCGGATCAGTGTGATACTCAGACACCGAGCGGCCGTCCTACTCATACTCTACTAAATCCCGTTAACGTCTGTATTAATAATGATTAACAAGGGACTGTGCCCAGGCTTGGGGATACATAGTCACTGGTAAACAGAATCAAAACATATCTATATATTGTTTCCAGTTTTTATCTATCCTGGCTGATCTACCTAAGGAGCAAGTCCCTGTATTCTGTAGGCTCCAGTGGCCACGAAAAAGATGTAGTGTTCAAATTTATTTGAGTAACATCTGAGATAATAATTTTTTTCAGGTAACATAGATGGTGTTTTATCCTTCTTTTTTTATCAAAGAGATAGAACTGTTTAAGTACAGAAACAAAACAAGTACAGAAACAAGAATTATTTAGTTAAACAAGGAAGAATTTGAACATACTATATACATAGTTTTTGTTTTTGTTTTTTTGTTTTTATATACTATATATTTCTACAGAACAGTGCTGTGTTTTTTTTCCGTACAGCCAAAGTATGACAAAGTCTCACTTCAGTCGTTCGGAAATTTTTTTTTTTGGTATGTGGTCATGAAGGTAGTATGTGACGGATCTACTTTGATGCCACTTCTTATCTTTTTATAAACATTACAGAACAGATTATAGTACTAACGAATCAACAAGACACTTAAGCCTGATGCCCATCTACCGATTCAGGGTTGAGCGATTAGTTCCCAAATCGTATAGGAGTCAGTGAACTTGTCGCAGGCAAATTATGTAACCCTTCTCTCGATCGGCGGACATTGAGGAGATGGGGTTGGCGGATATTGGTCCTAAGCAAATCGGTATACTAATCGTTGGCTGACCCTTGCCTAGCTGTCCTACATCTACTGACTACGGCCGACTCCATTAGGATGCCTTCGGTGAGACAAATTACCGTCCGTTTGCTGCCGACAAAGGTACATGAATGTTCCGAAATCGGTAGATGGGCATTGGGCTTTAGAAACACTGAAGCTGAAGTATCACGCATGCGAGAAATTTACATGATCCATAAAAACGATCCTTTGATCTCCAGTGTACTTCAGTATCTCCAAATGCGCCATAATAAACCAATCCATGATAAGGGTCCCGAGTGACAGAAACATGTTGGAAATTTAAAACACCAATGGATTGACTCCTTATCAATTAATTGATTAAGGAGACAAGTCTTATTGGTTTTGAGGGAATATATATAATGTAAAAAACTATGGAGGCATGTATAACAAATTACAACTATGCAATAGTGGAAGGCCTGCTATATGCAGAACTGATGGAATAGAGGGAAACTATGTTCCGGTGAGCAAAAGTTCAAAGTTACAAGGTAAGGCTCGGGAAAATTACTGCCCAGGGCCTTGGCCGCGGGTAGTAATTTTTCCGAGCCTTACCGAATAACTTTCATTTTTGATTACCGGTACTTGGTTTCCCTATTCCTATATGCCTTTAAATATCAATAAAAATGATTATTTCTTTTCCTGCGATAGCCTCAGAAAAATGGCCACCCTTATATTGAGTAAATGCAACAGCTAAGTTTTCGTCCCGCTGCTCTTTATGTCACATGGTCAGCCCGGGACGAAACGTCAGTCTGGGACGAAAACGTCAGCCTCACTACATAACTCATAATTACTGCAGCGGTATCTAGCGATAGAGGTTTCGGAAATGGGTATATAGGAATATGACTTTTTTTGCTGAATAATAATTTTTTTAAATCTTGCCATTATCATATTATATACTATGTATGTACAACTGCATGGATATGATTATATCACGTTTGTAGACGTTGATTAATAAGCTCAGCCCTCATGTGAAAGTACAGGCCCCTATAACAGTCAGGGGCATATTGAAAACCACACATATATGATTGTGTTGTCGCATCATTAATGTGTGGCTCATACTTAAAGGGCAACTCCAGTGAAAAATGCCCATAAAAAGACTACAAACAAAGAACTAACCATCATAGTAATCCATCTCATTAAACTTGTAAAATTCTACCTCTCGATATGATCTAATGCTATTATATCTGTTTGATTAAAAACATTCATTATAAAAAGGAACTTAGTATACTGTGGTTTCCCAGTTACAAAATAAAGAACACCACTAAACGCTGGAGTTTCCCTTTAACGGCTGATGACGCAGTACCAGGCTCAGTCACGGGGTGAAGGTCAGTCCCAGGACCTCCAGCTTGACCTTCACATGACCTTGAGAAGGGCACATTCCTAAACGACTGACAAGACAAGAGTGTCACTTACAACAGTTTCTATGATCATAGATTTGTCAATGCTCTTCAGCCTAAAACAAAACACCCCCTCTGTAGCCTCAGGTTTTTTTTTGTGTGTTTCTTTTTTTCCATTATGTATAGATTCTATGGTACATTAAACCTTCCATCATGCCATGATGATAACATTGATAATAACAATAACAATATAAATACAAACTATAGGTTCAAATACAACCATTTGCTACCGGGCAATATTGCCAAGTAAGAGTTGTTTTTTTTCCTCAGGGTGTCTATTACACTTTTGTACTAGCATTATACACAGTCACTCAGTTAGATAAACAGAAAACAGTGAGAATGGGGTGAAGACACTTTAATCCAGATCACTGATGTTTAGTTTCTCCACATATCCGGGCAACAGTTTACTGACTTCCACCTTTTCGCCCATGGCCAAGAAGATCCCCTCAACCTTTCAAAGCATTTCCCAAATGTATATAGTTAAGGCAAAGTCTATTGACAAAGTAACCAGCCATAGTCAGTCTTATCTAAACAATCCAGAAACTCGTATATGTTGCCTTGAAATAACCATAAATCTATTTTTTTTAAATCTTTATATTTGGCAACATAAAAGTATTTACAGGTGTTTTTAAGTACGGTTTGAAAACTGTAAATCAATGACGTCTATTTTTTTCTCGAGTTCAGGGTGAGTTAAAATGGGACTGCAGGTTGGGTGGCTAGACATGGAAAATACACCTCTCATGTGATTGTTTCGTGGTTTCAGTCGACTATCGCCTCGTGAAATCAATACGCGATCAATCTGATGACGTATTCACTACGCCTCACCGCCCTCCTTAGCTTCCTCTCTAATTCCCGCTACTCTCTGCCGCCACCTACCGGGCACTGGTGGAACTTACCTCTGCAGGTATTAAGAGAAAACGTGGTTACTGAGTCCAAAGGGATGGCCGTTCGAGGTGTTTTGATGCCATAAATACGTCCCGAGGCCACAGGTGGAGGGACGTATTTATGGCATCAAAAGGCCGAGAATGGCATTCCTACAGACTCAGTCACTACGTTTTATTATTGTTACATACCTAAATATCAAGAAAACCGTCATTTTATATACTTATCATATACATGTATACCTATTGACCTGATAGATTCACTACGGGCACACTGCGCCCGAATATTCACTACGGGTGCAGTATGCCCGAACATCATTTATACTGCACCCCTAGTAGCGGGTATTATCTTAGCCTGGTATAAACGTCCATAGGCTTAGCATTACGAACTCGTTCTCAACAGGCTTGCGAGTACGGTAACTCGTTCTCAACAGGTGATAGAGAAATGAATATTTCCAGGCTAAGATAAAATCAGAAACATATTCGTGCTTGGTCTGAGTCCCTGTTCACCATCTCGTTTGGAGTGCTTCAGAATATTCACTCGGCTATCGCCTCGTTCATATTACTGCACACTCCAAACTCGATGGCGAACGTGGACACAGAACAAACACTCATCAACTTCCTTCTTAGTATTTCATAGACGTTTGGCTATTGTTATATGATAATGGTATAGACAGGTTTACATGGAATTCTAGAACTAAAAGTTTGTGTTAGCTAATGTCATTCCTTCATCTTTTTTTTTTATTGGAAATAGTTGGCTTACAGTTTTGTCGCTGTCTTCCACCATCCCTTTTTTACATACCATAACTTAAGCTTGGTGTTCTAGCATACAAATGATTTCAAATTCATCTCATACTCACCTATCTCTCTAGATCTACCCGAGAGACTACAAGGATCCTGAACAAGAGGAAGAAGTGGCATGCATGTCACATGTTGACAAAACAGTCATAGAAAAAACAAAACAAAAAAACTTTAACAAAGTTTGCAGAATTCACCACTGGATACCCTCTTATAGGCATATCTGACAATTTAGAGTGGTGCCACCTACAGTCCTTTGACGGAACTGTAACGCTGTACAGAATACAACACTGGGTTCTCTTAAAGGCATATCTGATAATTCAGAGTGGCGCTATTTAGATTTTTCAGGTGTTGGTTTTCACAAAGTAAAACCCATGTTTTTTTCCTCCAACTTTCAGAGAATGTAGTAAATGGATAGCATTACACATTTAAAATCTAGAAACTATTTTTCATTATCCTTATCTTTTAAGGGATAGCAGAAAACCGTATTTTTTAATACATTCTCTACATAAATCCAGTAAATGTAAATAGGCCTATTTCACCAATTGAGTTAAGTCAAATTCGAAAAATCTTTACATTTCATTCATTTGGTATTGGAATAAGTACCAACAAACCTGTTTGCATTGGTAATTATTGATCCGTATTTGAGAAACACTAGGTGGCGCCACTGTGTACTAAAGGACCTGCCTTTAAAGGCATACCCTACAATTTGCAGTGGCGCCACCTGGTGATTTTTAAATATTGCCAATTCTATGTTCAGCCTGGTCCCTTGTGACTTATTCTGATGCCAAAAATACGGTTTTCGTCATTTCTTCAAAAAAACAAGGACGGTGAGTTATGATTTTAAAACTTATTTGTGTAGTAGAATTCATGTACGATATTCTTCAGAAACCTCAAGAAATTGACGTGGGTTTTACTATGTGAAGAACAACCCCTATTTTAAAATTAGCCATGTGTTTTATACCACTTGGAGATAATCATACTGAATTTCAAGGCAATTGACATGGGTTTTTCTATGTTAAAAACAACCCCTATTTTTGAATTAGTCATGTGTTTTATAACATTTGGAGATAATCATATTGAATTTCAAAGAAATTGACATGGGTTTTACTATGTTAAAAACAACCCCTATTTTTAAATTAGCCATGTGTTTTATACCACTTGGAGATAATCATACTGAATTTCAAGGCAATTGACATGGGTTTTTCTATGTTAAAAACAACCCCTATTTTTGAATTAGTCATGTGTTTTATAACATTTGGAGATAATCATATTGAATTTCAAAGAAATTGACATGGGTTTTACTATGTTAAAAACAACCCCTATTTTTAAATTAGCCATGTGTTTTATACCACTTGGAGATAATCATACTGAATTTCAAGGAAATTGACATGGGTTTTATTCTTCAAGGTAAATTGTCCGACCTGCCTCTAACAGAGCTGCGATTCTAAGCAGGTTTAGGTGAAACGACCCAACATCCGCACAAGTCAGAGCTCGGGTTCCCGTCGCCGATGAAAAACGATTCAGAGTTTGTTCTTCCATGGCCGACATGTGCGACTGGGTCAGACACTCTCCCCGCAGAGTCTCCATCATACCAAACCTAACCTGTGTAGGGAGAGTGGAGGGTGCTATTTATAGCTGTGAGCTGGAGTTGAGGTTTTTGTCCGTTCCACTGGGGACTGGTTGTAATATGGTGTCCTGGGACCTGTTTCAGTAGTTTCGTGACATGTCTAGATGGCGTCTGTGACACCATATGGACAGATCACAAGATTGCAATCGATGACACACGGAGTTTCACTCACTTCTCGTAGGAATTAAGCAATGACATTTTAACATAAGTAGGAGATATATATAACCTATAATCGTTCCAAATATGAAGAAGATTGGGCACTCCGATTTTCCGCTATTGCTTGCACTGTTGGTGCCGCTGTTGATGTCTGTCTAGGCCTAATGTCACGAGCCTACTGAAACAGGTCCCTGAATCCTAAGCAGATATAATTCTTCCATTCATTTAACGTTTAAAGGGGGTGTTCCACTGGACCGATGGTAGCCGATTCCGTAGCCAGACAATCGCCGATTATTATCGGATGCCCTAGAATTTCTCAAATTTTTGAAAATGGTCATTTATTAAACTATTAGTTTCAGAATAAAATAAAATACAATACGCGCGCTTCCTCTTAAGGGCCCAGGAACAATTGATCGGGTGAGAAATCGGCCTGATGGATTGTGCCCTTAAGATGAAACGATATGTGAATCATTTGAACAGTGAAAGGTTCCCTCAAATCGGTCCTCCACATCGATGTGGAGGGTGCTATATTTAGCTGTGAGCTGGAGTTGAGGTTTTTGTCCGTTCCACTGGGGACTGGTTGTCATATGGTGGCCTGAATCCTAAGCAGATATAATTCTTCTATTCTCCGAGTCATCTGGTGACTTCCGGTTTAGAATTCCCTCCAAATTATGCAAATTTCCCTGACAACGAACACAGTCCGCCATCTTGCTGGTGACCACAAAGCGCTGTCAGAGTATAAAATAGTGAAGAACTAAATTTATTGACTATCCCATGTACAATTGCTAGATGTAATAGTTAAGATGTAACTATTTACACTATCCAGGCATGATTCAAACGTTCCAACTCGAAGAAAATCGGTTGTTTTGACGATTTGTTGACATTGCGTTTTTAGTCTAAAGTGAGGCAATTACATGATCATTTGATCTGAAACTTTGAGGGAAGACTGATTTGGTCAAGTGCATTACTTGAGAATCATTTAACACATCCCAACATATTAAATACTATCAGAAATAAGCGTCCGAAACGTCCATAGACTTAGCATTGCGGAGGTTCTTCCCCAAGATGGCCGCCCCGACGGCTAGATAGGGGTCCGTAGCGCCACCTACTTCCAGGCTGACTAGGTGAATTCATGTGAATTCATGTGAATCATTTGAACAGTGAAAGGTTCCCTCAAATCGGTCCTCCACATCGATGTACCCCTTATTATAAATAAAGTATTAAAAAACACAAATTTAACATTTAAGTCTGTATTTTACAGCCATTCATATTATTTACACAATTCTTTTAGAAAATTATTTCGCAATTCGTTTATTCCCTGACATGGAGACATTATTTCCATGGATATTATACGTAAATGCAGGACACAGTCCTCAAAGTGTTGAGAAGCCCGATTTATCTTAGCGTGGCTTAAACGTCCATAGGCTTAACATTTTTTATTATTTTTTTTAATTTCTTATTCTTTTATTTAGACTGGTTGCTTCATAGGTTCTGAGACCTGTCTTCCTTCAGGCCAGTTTTACATCAACTCAAAGCTTATTTCAGCCGAGGCAAATAACTTAACATTAAGGTGAACAAAAACTTCAGGCATAGTAGCAATTAGGTATCCATATCGGAATAACATTATTCCTGTTATACATCAGGTGGGCTTACTGCCCGTTGTATACAAAATACAAGGGTGTAGTCTGAACAATGTATCTGTATTCCTATTTTGATACAGTGGTTTATCTGGTATTTACGGAGTGCATCCGTTTCCCTGTCAGGGAGACCGTCGTCCCAAACCTACCATCCGTTACGTTGTTGCACATCCTTTATCACGTTCCTGTTATTTTTCAAATAATGTTTCAGTGCTCCTAGAGTTTTTAAGGCACGGACATTTGGTGGTAAGGCATTCCACATTACTGCACTTTGGTATATGATACTCTTAGTAAACATATCACAGTTCGGTTTCGGTACTTTTAGCTTAACATTAGGAACTCGTACTCAACAGGCTTGCGAGTACGGTAACTCATACCCAATGGGCAATAAAGAGATAGATCATTGCAGGCTAAGATAAATCAGAAACATAATCGTGTTTGGTCTGAGTCCCTGTTTACCATCTCATTTGGAGCACTTTGAGATGTTTACTTGGCTATCGCCTCGTTCATATTACTGCATGCTCCAACTAGATAGTGAACAGGGACACAGACCAAACACTCATAAATTACTTTCTTAGTAGCATCGTGCTAATAGATAATGGCTGCCACTGATATGCACATTTACCATCCACGGGATACAAAGTACCCGTTGAGAATGTATGGAAACTCAGTAAACCACGACCCATTATGTAAAACCTGTCAGATACCATAACTGTGGTATCAGGATTCAAAGCCATGGTATACAGCTTTAAAGCCATTGTATACGGGAAAATAGTCCCTTTGTGCTATATAGCAAAAACATAATCCCTATCCATATACCCTTTGATATGGCAATTGCTGGGTTTCATTTGTTGGAGATGATAGATAATAAAAACAAAGAACCAGTTCTCTGATAAAAACAACAAGCGATGTTTTTGTTGGTGGCGTGAAACACATGAAGAAGTAAGGTGCAACACAGCCACCACTGCAAACAGACATTCTGTTACGATCCAAAATATCGGTATGTGAAACACACAGATTCTATCCCTTGGCCTAACTGATGAAGCTGGTTCTACTTCATAGGCAGCTGGTGGCGACCCTTGGTTACAATCAACAGGGTCACCCCCACACGGGATAACACGGAGCCAGCATATAATCCTGATCTCGATGTATTCTCATCAGTCCAGTAGTCTGGTCAGTGTAGCGCACTGCAATACCACCAGCATTAAAGCCTGTAACAGGATGAAGCCTTGGAGTCATTCATTCAGCTTACTATTCACAACCGATAGTAACAATTAACACCCACTCCGGTAGTTACAATGCCCAGAGCACTGTACTAATAGTACGGGATCTTAGTGTGGGCTGCCAGTGCCCTCGAAAATTTGTATCTGACTATATACAAAGACGCAAAGTATCTTAGTTGGTAAAACCGCGCTAAAAAGGCTTAAAGCTGATGTCAATTTACAACAATAATTATCACAAACTATATCATAGGCATTTGTGAAGTGGAATTCTCAAAAAATCAAATAACAAGAGATATATACACATTATACAAATATTATTCAAATTACAAGACATATTTTGTATCTGATATACATGATTTTCCTGTTTTAAACATAATATTGAAATTTAATGCAGATAAAACAACATGATAAACGAAATTTCCTGGATTAAAAGAAAAGTGTTTTTAAACACAAAGTTTAAGGAATCACAATTCTATATCTAATAAACTGCATCACTGTAATTGATGTAATTTCATTATTTCACCACTTTAATTCTTAAAACAGATTTTAGATAATGAGTGACCAAGGATCACTTTCATACAGCTGAAAATAGATTTTTAAATACCTTTTAAGCATTAAAAAAAAAAGATAAAGCCTTGGCGAATACAATTACCTAATAAGCATATGTATTTAAACTGTTCTCCAATTCCCTCATGGAACCCGGACCATCAAACCCGGAGAGGGCACTTCTTCTAGAATTAGCGCAGACAAATCTCACCAAAATAAACACACCTGCACCGAGGATTAAAACCCCGATTAACACACCGAACACGATACCAGTGACAGCCCCGGCAGAAAGGGATTCCCCAACATTTCCCTGCGGAGGTGATGTGGGGCCTGTACCATTACCAGTAGTAGCATCAGTGGAAAAAGTGCTAGCAGTTTCTGTGAAGGATATGGTAGTTGTCGGAACAGTGGTTTGTGTAGTTGTTGTAGCTGTACTTTGGACCGTAGTCATTGTACTTCGTTCAGTTGTGGGAGTCTCGTATGGAACCACAGGAGCTTGACAAGCGTAACCCGTATTTTGCGAGCAGAGTTCATTATGCCATGGACCAGACTCGATATTAACTTGGACGCAATCCTTATCTACTCCTGTTGATGGTTGATCCAATCCCCAATGCTCAAAACCAGAGCTTGAGTTGCTTCCATCCATCCACTGAAAAGGATCGTTGGCTGAACGCCGTGCCAAGCCGATCCAGAAGTTCCGTCTGTCGGGGAGGTGAGTCGCTTCCGCCATACCCTGTTGTAGAAGCTCGTTGATTCTGAAGTCACTAACTATGGCTAGGTGTGCCGAAGCGCCACCCTCTTCAAGGCACTTCTGGTTGGCCATGTCCCATGTCGAGAACTCATCAGGTTTGAACAAATGGCATAACGCTCCATATTGCTGCCAGGCCTCACCCGGGCATGTCCCATTCACAGGCTCAGGAGTGGGAGGGATCTCCAACTTGTCCATTTTACAAATGGAACCCCGAGAGTTTCCACATGTATTACTATACCACTCGCCTTTCAAGGTGTTGAAGCTGATGCAGTCATAGCCCGAGTTTGGGTCTTCGTCTGGTTCATTGGGAGCGAAGTTGGTGTACTGGACCGGTGACCCGTCAGACCACCTCCAGCTCAAGTCCTGGGAGGAACGAGACATGCCGATCCAGATGGACTGGGAAGACGGAATACCTATAGTCTTCAAGAGAAGATCATTTGTTACGAAATCATGGATAGAAGCAAGTTTCGCAGTTGGATGAAGCGTTGCACAAGCTTCACTTTGCTTCGTCCACGTATCCCAACAGGTGTGCGAAGTGCATACATGATAACAATGACTTGATAGTTCTATCCAGTCGCCCACTGGACACCTACCCTCTACTTCTGGAGGATGGGTGACAGGAGGTGCGGAAGTTTTCTTGCACATGGCAGGCAATTGCTGGGAGCAGTTCCGATCGAACCATTGGCCATTGACTGAGAGTGCAGCAACACATCCACCATCTTCTTGACGTAAAGGTTGATTCACACCCCAGGCTGTAAAGTCCACGTACCACCGATTAATCCACCTGTATTCTCTGACATCTGGATTGTAGTAAAACCCAGTCCAGGTTTCGTCTACAGAGCTCATGACTAGCATATACTGGACAGCCGCATTTTCTCCGGACGTGTGGATGTGAACAAGACTTGCTCCTTCAGCGTCACACGCAGCCCGAGCGTCATGCCACGTCATTTCCTGTGACGTCATCTTGTAACAGCCACTTTCGTAGGGTGAGTATCCAGCGTCACAATCATGTGTTGCTGTAGTTGGTGGCGTGGAAATCACGTTGGATGGGTCTTTCAACACCTGGCAGATGTATCCATTGTAAGGATTACCGTACCTCTGATTGACAAACCATTTCCCGGATCCTCCCATGTACACAGAACCGACTTTGTCATCGGATGGAGGCATGTTCCAGTTGGTGAGTGTGACTTGGGAGTTGTCAACCCATGCCCAGTTCTCAACCAGAGAATCACGGAACATCCCAATGTGGTAGTAAGCCGGTGAAGCGCCAACCATCGCAGTGAGAAGTGCTTGCTCAGCAGTATCCGTGATACAAGCCAGATTCCCTCCATAGTGACCTTCTCTTCGACAAGCTGCCCTTGCTTCATACCAATACATCGAGTTACGAGAAAATACCCGCTTGTAGCATCTATTAGTGATACCTGTGTAGCCATACGGGCAGTACCCTCCCACGGATGTGGTCGATGCAGGAGTCATTGGTGTAAACGTACTTAACAGAGATGATCTTTTACAGATGATGCCTTTCCGATAACCACAGTTACTGCTTCTCCAGTCGTCATTAAAGTTTGAGTATTTGTAAGCGCATAACTGACCATCCTTGGGGTATGCAACGTTCCAGTTATGAACAGAGGAGTTTTTACCGTCAGCCCAAAGCCACTCCCCTTGTAACTTGTTGAGTCCGATCCACAGATTTCCGGTGTAGTTTGTTGTTATAGTCCCCAACCAATCACTCTCCTCCTCCGTTTCGATGGTTACCAGATCACCCCCATCGTCCATACACAGTTGTCGCGCTTCGTACCAATCATAGATATACTCCGTATTGTAGTTGCTCATGTAGTAATGCTGGTCGTTATACTCATGACGCCAATCCAAAGCCGAAGTCAGCCGACCCACCAGAACCGACAGTAACACCAGCGCAAGCATCTTGTCTCAGATAGATATAGCTGTTAGAAAACTCCCCATCTGTCGGATATAGACCTGAGTGAGGGGGTGTTATGGAGAGGTGTAAGCTCACATGAGAGGTGTAAGATCACATGAGAGGTGTAAGCTCACATGAGAGGTGTAAGATCACATGAGAGGTGTAAGATCACATGAGAGGCACTATCTCCTCATCGAATTTCTGTCAGTATGACCTTGCATTTTGGGCTTTGGGTTTTATCTTGACTTTGATTGTGTTTCGATATTGGAAAAGATATAAATCTCATCTGCACCGCATCACCACGGAATAGAGTATTGAATGGCATCATTTTAATATCGAGATGATAAGAGGATATTTTATACCATGCACTATAACCAGGACATTCTTTAGTAAACATCAAGACAGGAAGGAGCTGCTACAAAATGGCGACTATCTTAATGGTGTGAACGACCTGACCATGCTGTACAGGCTACAAAACGAGATGGGGAATTCCTATATACCTATGAGCGAACAACCTATGATAACTTAACGCTGCTGGGGGTGGAATAACATTTGTTTACTGCCCAGGTTGAAGTTACTGCCCAGGTTGACGTTTACTGCCCAGGTTGATGTTTACTGCCTAGGTTGAGACGTTCAGATACATTCAGTTTTTATCGATATTAGCCGACAACTGAAGGTATATAGGAATAGGGAACCCACGTACCAGTGGAAATAAGTCAAAGTTACTCGGTAAAGCTTGGAAAAATTACTGCCCGCGGCCAAGGCCTTGGGCAGTAATTTTTCCAAGCATTACCTCGTAACTTTGACTTATTCCCACCGGAACATAGTTTCCCTCTATTATTGTTTTATACGGAACGAGGCCCCAGGCTGAGTTCTGTAAAAACATCAATTCCCATCGAGTTTTGTAGCATGTACAACCATGGTGGGTCGTTCTATGTTTATTATATACCCAAAATTAATCAAATCATACCATATATTGCCATAGAAGGCTGCACAGGGTTCAGTATACAATTTATACTGCACAGGGAGCAGCAGTACGTAATTATCAAATATACTACATGGGTATATGATAAAAATGAATACAGACAGTTTAGATGACTAATCTCTTTGTACAGAAACCAATATAATTGGTCACAATAGGAATGTATAGACTAGAACTTTATAATTTGACCTTCTCAATCTTGTACGCAATAGAAGCGACCCACACAAAATACCCAACCCGTCCCCCTCCCAGCCTACAGACTTTATGGATGGCCTCTAAGAGAAAATAAACATTTTTTCCTGCAAAAATATAATGAACTATGAGGACATCCCAAATACACTGCAGTTAAAGAGAGATTTAGGAAAACGAGGCCAATTTACTTCTGTCATCAAACGAAAAGAAAAAAAAAAAATGCAGTTAAAGAGAGGTTTGTCTGTAGACTGAGGTGAATCTCGAGTCAGGAATGTCACTATTCCGGCTTATTCTGGGTTTCCACGTTTTGTACTCAGTCATGATCATGTTAGAGATTCATGTATCAGGAATGGAGTTAATGGATATTCCTATATACCCATTTCTGAAACCTCTATAGTTACATACCGCTGCTGGGGGTGCAGTAATTATAAGTTATGTAGCGAGGCTGACGTTTTCGTTTTCGTTTTCGTCCCAGGCTGACGTTTTCGTCCCAGGCTGACGTTTTCGTCCCGGCCTGACCACGTGACATAAAGAGCAGCGGGACGAAAACATAGCTTTGCAGTTACTCGATAAGGGTGGCCATTTATCTGGGGCTATCACAGGAAAGAAATAATCATTTTTATCGATATCTTAAGGTATATAGGAATAGGGAAACCAAGCACCGGTAATCAAAAGTCAAAGTTACTCGGTAAGGCTCGGAAAAATTACTGCCCGCGGCCAAGGCCTTGGGCAGTAATATTTTCGAGCCTTACCGAGTAACTTTGAACTTTTGGTCACCGGAACATAGTTTCCCTTTATTCCGGGTTTTTCTCTAGACCTCACTGACATCTCTGCTATAGATTGGCAGGGTTTATAGACGCCTTGAGCCTGGGACGATTTGAGCCCTGGATGCCTTGAGCCTTTCTCTGGACGCCTTGAGCCTACCCTGTGGCTGCCATCAGCCTACCCCCTTTTGGTGGCCTTTAGCTTCTAGGTGTAAAAGCTTTGAAAAGTGCACTTATACTGGTTTATAGTCATATATATATACAACCCTAACCCTTGCCCAACCCTAGTCTAACCCTAACCCGCCAATCAGAACGAAAATGAGGTAGGCTCAAGGCTTCCCCAGGTTGGGCTCAAGGCGTCCACGTTTTCGGGCTGACAGGAGGCTCAAACGGTAAAAGGCTCAAGGCGTCCAATTCCCGATTGATGGCAGGTGAGAATGAAGAGTCATACTAATAAGTAAATAAAAAAAAAATTCCAACAAAAACGCTGACACGTTTGAGAACGAAATTTTTTTTCAATCTCATACTAATAAGTAGGTGCGATAACAAGTCACCAATAATCATCAGCCACCTCACAGCATCTCTACTGTGCTCGGGTATATCAAAGGCCAATCCTTCTCATACCATGCCTATGTGGTGTGGTGTACAGCCACTTTTCTCCTTCGTCCCGAGCAGTGGTAGATTTACTGCTATATCAAAGGCCAGTCCTTCTCATACCATGTCTATGTGGTGTGGTGTACAGCCACCTTTCTCCTTCACCCCCAGCAGTGGTAGATTTACTGCTATATCAAAGACCTTCAAAGTCCTTCTCATACCATGTCTATGTGGTGTGTTAAGTAAAAGAACTCTCACCTCGGTAAATGTGTAGTGGTGAGATTTCCACCTAAATCCATTTCATAGATTCGATCACCACCCTTGTGGTGTAAAGGAACCTTAAGAAAGTCTGGTAAGAACCTGCAATGGTTTGGTTTTTTTTCTATTCGACATAGTTAACGACAGAACACGTTCACCAGTTTCCCGGCGATCCAAAGGTTGACTGGACGTTAAATCAAACCAACAAACGGACCAACCCCTTACACGGGGTGTCCCCTCACACGGGGTGTCCCCTCACACGAGGTGACCCCTCACACGGGGTGTCCCCTCACACGGGGTGTCCCCTCACACGGGGTGTCCTCTCACACGAGGTGTCCTCTCACACGAGGTGTCCCCTCACACGAGGTGTTCCCTCACACGAGGTGTCCTCTCACACGAGGTGTCCCCTCACACGAGGTGTTCCCTCACACGAGGTGACCCCTCACACGAGGTGTCCCCTCACACGAGGTGTTCCCTCACACGAGGTGTTCCCTCACACGAGGTGTTCCCTCACACGAGGTGTTCCCTCACACGAGGTGTTCCCTCACACGAGGTGTTCCCTCACACGAGGTGTTCCCTCACACGAGGTGTTCCCTCACACGAGGTGGCCCCTCACACGAGGTGGCCCCTCACACGAGGTGTTCCTTCACACGAGGTGTTCCCTCACACGAGGTGTTCCCTCACACGAGGTGTTCCTTCACACGAGGTGGCCCCTCACACGAGGTGTTCCCTCACACGAGGTGACCCCTTACACCGACATCGAAGGTGGATTATTTACAATTCTCCTAAGACTAGGGACGAGATAAAAGGATTGTTGTCTCTGTGTATCTTCACCTGATGAAGGAGACAGTAAGGAGGCGTCTCAGGGACTGTGGGGTGGGGGGGGGGGGGGGGGGGTAGGTAAACAGACCTAATACGTACGTACCTAAACGAGCTAAGATCAGTACGCCACTTGTCAGGAAAAGGTGGATGATAAATACGATATAGAGTGGTTTCAGACAAAACCCAGCCCATACGGAAAAGTAGTGCTTCTGAAAAATATTTTGCTTGTCTGAAATGAACTAAAAATGATAGAAAAAAACGAATAGAAGAAGGTGTGACTAGTAAACGGTTTAGACGTCCATTGTGGATTGTTGTATTGAGTTTCTAACCGACGTTTGGAGCCTGAACGGGTCTTCGTCAGGGCAACAATACATAGAAAAACAGAAATACAAGGGTATTTATACTCCTTGTGTTAGCGTATATCGAAGTCTTCTATCAAAAATTAGTAATCTCTGTTGAAGTGTTCATTGAAATGTTCATTTGTGGTATTTGAAATGAACTAATAAGAGAAAACGTGGTTACTGCGCCCGAAGGGATGGCTGTTCGAGGTCTTTTTATGCCATGAATACGTCCCGACGCCGCAGGCGGAGGGACATATTTCTGGCATCAAAAGGCCAAGAATAGCCTCCCTACGGGCTCAGTAAATACGGTTTCTTATTATTACATAACTAAATATTAATAAAACCGCCATTTTATATAAATGTACCAATTGACCCGATGGTCACAGTGCGCCCGAATATTCACTACGGGCTCAGTGCGCCCGAACATTATTTATACTGCACCCCGAGCAGCGGGTAGTATTTGATAGACGTTCGGCCATAGGTATGTAATAATATGGGTCCCGCACTTGTCAGGAAATAAAGAAGAAACCAACAAGTTTTGGTCAAGGTCTCTTCATGGACCAAAAAGAGTTGCTTTCTGTATGTATCTCAACCTGTACACACCTAAAGAGTGGACAACACACATGATATAGACCATGGGGAATGGACTGCAATACTTGTAGGGGCATGGAGAACGAGTTCCCAATGTTAAGCTAATGGACATTTATTCCAGGGGTGAGATAAAGGTGGATAATAAATACAATAAATAGAAAATACAATAAATAGAAAATAAGTAAAAATGGCTGTACGCTCTTCGGAGTTGCCTCTGTGCAATATCTTCGCCTACGCTCGGATATTACTACGCGTCAACTCCTCGGAGCATACGACTGCTCGTATCTGAAACCAGTCAATATTGTGTGTGTATCTTCACCTGATGAAGGAGACAGTGAGGAGGTGTCTGTACAGATAAGGGTCTCAGGGACTGGGGGGTAGTGGGGGGGGGGGGTGTAGAAGTAAACAGACCCTTGGCCCAGTGCCCAACTGCTGGGTCAGTGTAGTACGTGTAGCCCCACCTCATAATGTAGAACGTGTAGACACAACTCACCGTGCCTGTTTGTCTGAGTCTGTACCGCTGTGAGTTGAAGTGATAACTACCACGACACCCCGACAAGCCTCTACGACAACACAACACGTAGGATTCAGTGTAGAACGTGTAGACACAACTCACCGTGCCTCTACGTCTGAGTCTGTACCGCTGTGAGTTGTAGTGATAACTACCACGACACCCCGACAAGCCTCTACGACAACACAACACGTAGGATTCAGTGTAGAACGTATAGACACAACTCACCGTGCCTCAACGTCTGAGTCTGTACCGCTGTGAGTTGTAGTGATAACTACCACGACACCCCGACAAGCCTCTACGACAACACAACACGTAGGATTCAGTGCAGTACGTGTAGACACAACTCACTGACCTCATTGTCGGAGTCTGTACCGCTGTGAGTTGTAGTGATAACTACCACGGCACCCCGACAAGCCTCTACGACAACACAACACGTAGGATTCAGTGCAGTAAGTGTAGACACAACTCACCGTGCATCTACGTCTGAGTCTGTACCGCTGTGAGTTGTAGTGATTACTACCCCGACAAGCCTCTACGACAACACAACACGTAGGATTCAGTGTAGAACGTGTAGACACAACTCACCGTGCCACAATGTCTGAGTCTGTACCGCTGTGAGTTGTAGTGATACCTACCCCGACACCCCGACAAGCCTCTACGACAACACAACACGTAGGATTCAGTGTAGTACGTGTAGACACAACTCACCGTGCCTCAACGTCTGAGTCTGTACCGCTGTGAGTTGTAGTGATTACTACCACGACACCCCGACAAGCCTCTACGACAACACAACACGTAGGATTCAGTGTAGTACGTGTAGACACAACTCACCTGCTTCTACGTCTGAGTCTGTACCGCTGTGAGTTGTAGTGATTACTACCACGACACCCCGACAAGCCTCTACGACAACACAACACGTAGGATTCAGTGTAGTACGTGTAGACACAACTCACCGTGCCTCAACGTCTGAGTCTGTACCGCTGTGAGTTGTAGTGATAACTACCACGACACCCCGACAAGCCTCTACGACAACACAACACGTAGGATTCAGTGTAGTACGTGTAGACACAACTCACCGTGCCTCAACGCCTGAGTCTGTACCGCTGTGAGTTGTAGTGATAACTACCCCGACACCCCGACAAGCCTCTACGACAACACAACACGTAGGATTCAGTGTAGAACGTGTAGACACAACTCACCGTGCCTCAATGTCTGAGACTATACCGCTGTGAGTTGTAGTGATAACTACCCGACACCCCGACAAGCCTCTACGACAACACGTAGAGATTACTGTCACGTACATGTACATGTTACTGTCACACAGGATCTGTGAATCCCGACAAGCCTCTACGACAACACATTATATGTACATGTACGTGTTACTGTCACAGGATGGTGATATATGACGGACACTGGGACGTTGTTGTGTCTGAGGAGGGTTCCGTAGATCTGATACCGGGATGTGAAGCACTGTCACTGTGACCAGAGAGATACAGTCTTTCTCTCTATCTAAGCTGTGACCCAGCATTGACAGCAGAAACTCACAGGCTAGAACCTAGGACTTATGTGAAACTCACAGGCTAGAACCTAGGACTTATGTGAAACTCACAGGCTAGAACCTAGGACTTATGTGAAACTCACAGGCTAGAACCTAGGACTTATGTGAAACTCACAGGCTAGAACCTAGGACTTATGTGAAACTCACAGGCTAGAACCTAGGACTTATGTGAAACTGACAGGCTAGAACCTAGGACTTATGTGAAACTCGCAGGCTAGAACCTAGGATTTATGTGAAACTCACAGGCTAGAACCTAGGACTTATGTGAAACTCACAGGCTAGAACCTAGGATTTATGTGATGCTCACAGGCTAGAACCTAGGACTTATGTGAAACTCGCAGGCTAGAACCTAGGATTTATGTGAAACTCGCAGGCTAGAACCTAGGACTTATGTGAAACTCACAGGCTAGAACCTAGGACTTATGTGAAACTCACAGGCTAGAACCTAGGACTTATGTGAAACTCGCAGGCTAGAACCTAGGACTTATGTGAAACTCGCAGGCTAGAACCTAGGATTTATGTGAAACTCACAGGCTAGAACCTAGGACTTATGTGAAACTCACAGGCTAGAACCTAGGATTTATGTGATGCTACATGATAAGTGTGCAGGACCAAAGACTACTGCCTCAGGAGTTTAACATCATACCTAGGACCAGGGAGTCATATGTAGGACCTCATTGAGTCTTGTCTCGGACCATCAAAATCTCGCAGAAAAAGGTTGTTTTTTTACTACCCAGTCTTGTATAGGACAGAGGCGAGTACTTTAAGACCAACAAGTCTTGTATAGGATAGAGAGTCAGCAAACCTTCTATAGGACAGAAACGAGTGTTTTAAGACCAGCCAGTCTTAGGACAGATATTATTAAACCAGTGCGTCGCGTATAGGACAGAAACGAGTGTTTTAAGACCAGCCAGTCTTAGGACAGATATCATTAAACCAGTGAGTCGCGTATAGGACAGAAACGAGTGTTTTAAGACCAGCCAGTCTTAGGACAGATATCATTAAACCAGTGAGTCGCGTATAGGACAGAAACGAGTGTTTTAAGACCAGCCAGTCTTAGGACAGATATCATTAAACCAGTGAGTCGCGTATAGGACAGAAACGAGTGTTTTAAGACCAGCCAGTCTTAGGACAGATATCATTAAACCAGTGAGTCGCGTATAGGACAGAAACGAGTGTTTTAAGACCAGCCAGTCTTAGGACAGATATTATTAAATCACTGAGTCGCGTATAGGACAGAAACGAGTGTTTTAAGACCAGCCAGTCTTAGGACAGATATTATTAAACCACTGAGTCGCGTATAGGACAGAAACGAGTGTTTTAAGACCAGCCAGTCTTAGGACAGATATTATTAAACCAGTGAGTCGCGTATAGGACAGAAACGAGTGTTTTAAGACCAGCCAGTCTTAGGACAGATATCATTAAACCAGTGAGTCGCGTATAGGACAGAAACGAGTGTTTTAAGACCAGCCAGTCTTAGGACAGATATTATTAAACCAGTGAGTCGCGTATAGGACAGAAACGAGTGTTTAAGACCAGCCAGTCTTAGGACAGATATTATTAAACCAGTGAGTCGCGTATAGGACAGAAACGAGTGTTTTAAGACCAGCCAGTCTTAGGACAGATATCATTAAACCAGTGAGTCGCGTATAGGACAGAAACGAGTGTTTTAAGACCAGCCAGTCTTAGGACAGATATTATTAAACCAGTTAGTCGCGTATAGGACAGAAACGAGTGTTTAAGACCAGCCAGTCTTAGGACAGATATTATTAAACCAGTGAGTCGCGTATAGGACAGAAACGAGTGTTTTAAGACCAGCCAGTCTTAGGACAGATATTATAAGACCAGCCAGTCTACTGTAGAACAGATTGGTATTATTAAACCAGTGAGTCATTAAAGTTATGAGAATTATGTAAAAGACTGCAGATTTTTGAAAGTGGGACCACCAAGTACATGGGAGTAAATCCCTCGACCCATATACTGGCCTCTCAGACTGGCCGCTGGCACTTGGGACCCGGATTTACGTGACCCTGTTGACTCGACTCCTACTCACTACTTCACCGATCTGACTCCCCACCACCGGGACTGGGGTCTGTTCTATAATTAGTGGTCCCCTCGTTCATGTGACCACTGTACCAGCTGCAAGACGAGATCGGAACTTAAACATACCTGGACTATACCTTCCCTGGACTATTTCCACACATAGTGAACATTCAACTGCCGAAACTGCAGCCACTGGCACTGGGGCAGTTTTATGTGGACACTTGGGAAGTTTGGAGTGGACACTAGGGCAGTTGGACGTGGACACTAGGGCAGTTGGACGTGGACACTAGGGCAGTTCGGATGGACACTAGGGCAGCCTGGTGTGGAGCTTGAGCAGTGTGTGTTGTGAGGAGAGTCAGTCAGTACAATGAGCGGTCATCGAGAAGAGGAACTCCGGCCACTGACAGAGGGGGAGCCGGGAGGCCGTATGACGGGGTATTACAATACTATAGGTAAGTGTATGTTATATACATGTATATATATATAGGAGGCCGTATGACGGGGTATTACAATACTATAGGTAAGTGTATGTTATATACATGTGTATATAGGAGGCCGTATGACGGGGTATTACAATACTATAGGTAAGTGTATGTTATATACATGTATATATATAGGAGGCCGTATGACGGGGTATTACAATACTATAGGTAAGTGTATGTTATATACATGTATATATAGGAGGCCGTATGACTGGGTATTACAATACTATAGGTAAGTGTATGTTATATACATGTGTATAAAGGAGGCCGTATGACGGGGTATTATAATACTATAGGTAAGTGTATGTTATATACATGTATATATAGGAGGCCGTATGACGGGGTATTACAATACTATAGGTAAGTGTATGTTATATACATGTGTATATAGGAGGCCGTATGACGGGGTATTATAATACTATAGGTAAGTGTATGTTATATACATGTATATATATATAGGAGGCCGTATGACGGGGTATTACAATACTATAGGTAAGTGTATGTTATATACATGTATATATATATAGGAGGCCGTATGATGGGGTATTACAATACTATAGGTAAGTGTATGTTATATACATGTATATATATATAGGAGTCCGTATGACGGGGTATTACAATACTATAGGTAAGTGTATGTTATATACATGTATATATATATAGGAGGCCGTATGACGGGGTATTACAATACTATAGGTAAGTGTATGTTATATACATGTATATATATATAGGAGGCCGTATGACGGGGTATTACAATACTATAGGTAAGTGTATGTTATATACATGTATATATATATAGGAGGCCGTATGACGGGGTATTATAATACTATAGGTAAGTGTATGTTATATACATGTATATATAGGAGGCCGTATGACAGGGTATTATAATACTATAGGTAAGTGTATGTTATATACATGTATATATATTTAGGAGGCCGTATGACGGGGTATTACAATACTATAGGTAAGTGTATGTTATATACATGTATATATGGGAGGCCGTATGACAGGGTATTATAATACTATAGGTAAGTGTATGTTATAAACATGTATATGTAGGAGGCCGTATGACGGGGTATTACAATACTATAGGTAAGTGTATGTTATATAATGTATATATATAGGAGGCCGTATGATGGGGTATTACAATACTATAGGTAAGTGTATGTTATATAATGTATATATATAGGAGGCCGTATGATGGGGTATTACAATACTATAGGTAAGTGTATGTTATATACATGTATATATAGGAGGCCGTATGACGGGGTATTATAATACTATAGGTAAGTGTATGTTATATACATGTATATATATATATATAGGAAGCCGTATGACAGGGTATTACAATACTATAGGTAAGTGTATGTTATATACATGTATATATATAGGAGGCCGTATGACGGGGTATTACAATACTATAGGTAAGTGTATGTTATATACATGTATATATATAGGAGGCCGTATGACGGGGTATTACAATACTATAGGTAAGTGTATGTTATATACATGTATATATAGGAGGCCGTATGACGGGGTATTACAATACTATAGGTAAGTGTATGTTATATACATGTATATATATAGGAGGCCGTATGACGGGGTATTATAAGTGTAAGTATATATACATGGGCGTTACCTCTCCCACATTTAATTAGGGTAGGGAACAGTCTATATAAGACTTGATAAGCTGTTAGGGGGCTCACTGGAAGTTCCAGTCTCCAAGCAGATCCTTTCTCCCACTTAGAATCCAAGCACTTTATCAGCGATTTATAGCACAAACAATACTAGGTATTGATTAGGGCGTTTAACACTAACCTGGTTATAATCCTACAACAGTCTCTTATATAATAGCACAGCTCTGCTGGACTACATGTAGGTAATTAGGCACTCTCTAAAATACGTACTTAGAAGCTATCAAATCTGTCGAGTTTCGCGATGTTTTGAACGCGTTATTGACATATAAGTGTGCTGCGGACCATGGATCGCCAGTTTTACCATGTGTGAGTCAGTCTCAAAAATATGTAACTAGCTTACCGAGACGTGAAACTACACAAACAAACAGACAATTACCATGTTTGAGTCAGTCTCAAAAGTACATTACTAGCCTGCCGAGACGTAAAACTACTCAAACAAACAATTACCATGTTTGAGTCAGTTTCAAAAGTACGTTACTAGCCTACCGAGACGTGAAACTACACAAACAAACAATTACCATGTTTGAGTCAGTCTCAAAAGTATGTGACTAGCTTACCGAGACGTGAAACTACGCAAACAAACAATTACCATGTTTGAGTCAGTCTCAAAAGTACGTAACTAGCTTACCGAGATGTAAAACTACACAAACAAACAATTACCATGTTTGAGTCAGTCTCAAAAGTACGTAACTAGCTTACCGAGACGTGAAACTACACAAACAAACAAACAATTACCATGTTTGAGTCAGTCTCAAAAGTACGTAACTAGCTTACCGATACGTGCAACTACACAAACAAACAAACAATTACCATGGTTGAGTCAGTTTCAAAAGTACGTAACTAGCTTACCGAGATGTAAAACTACACAAACAAACAATTACCATGTTTGAGTCAGTCTCAAAAGTACGTAACTAGCTTACCGAGAAGTGAAACTTCACAAACAAATAATTACCATGTTTGAGTCAGTCTCAAAAGTACGTAACTAGCTTACAGAGAAGTGAAACTTCACAAACAAACAATTACCATGTTTGAGTCAGTCTCAAAAGTACGTAACTAGCTTACCGAGAAGTGAAACTTCACAAACAAACAATTACCATGTTTGAGTCAGTCTCAAAAGTACGTAACTAGCTTACCAAGAAGTGAAACTTCACAAACAAACAATTACCATGTTTGAGTCAGTCTCAAAAGTACGTAACTAGCTTACCGAGATGTAAAACTACACAAACAAACAATTACCATGTTTGAGTCAGTCTCAAAAGTACGTAACTAGCTTACCGAGAAGTGAAACTTCACAAACAAACAATTACCATGTTTGAGTCAGTCTCAAAAGTACGTAACTAGCTTACCGAGACGTGAAACTACACAAACAAACAATTACCATGTTTGAGTCAGTCTCAAAAGTACGTAACTAGCTTACCGAAAAGTGAAACTTCACAAACAAACAATTACCATGTTTGAGTCAGTCTCAAAAGTACGTTACTAGCTTACCGAAAAGTGAAACTTCACAAACAAACAATTACCATGTTTGAGTCAGTCTCAAAAGTACGTAACTAGCTTACCGAGACGTGAAACTACGCAAACAAACAATTACCATGTTTGAGTCAGTCTCAAAAGTACGTAACTAGCCTACCGAGACGTGAAACTACACAAACAAACAATTACCATGTTTGAGTCAGTCTCAAAAGTACGTTACTAGCCTGCCGAGACGTAAAACTACACAAACAAACAGTTACCATGTTTGGAGAGCGGAATGAGTATGATATACCCTATAATCATGGATGCAAGTCTTTCAACAAAAGACGGCATTCCGACATTTCATACACATGCAACACTAGAAGAAAATACATATGGATTCATAGTCAATCTGTTACAAAATAATCTAATTCTTATATATGATTATTTTTATAAATGTTTTGAATTTCCGAATCTTTCTTGAGTCCCGACTTTCAACCCTGTATGATAAGTCTGGGATTAATTTCTTCAAGAAGATAAATAATGACTGCAACAAACGTATCGCTTTGTTCCAAAACGATGCTGTTTATAACTACTCAGAAGGAAGACAACGTATTAAAACGAAACGGAAAATTTCAATATGTTGGATTTCTTTTTTTTCCTTTCAGTTGCCTAACATTTGTAAATTATGGAGATTTTCTTTAAATATCCTTTGAACTTCTTGAAGTGTGACAGTTTTCTAATTGAGTTAATTAGATGCGGGCTGATGAAGACTGCGGTGTCCATTGGGGAGGCGAGCTAAAAACTCCCTGACCAAACCTTCCAAAATTATATTTAAAATCTGTACCTTAAAGGTGGGTGTCCAATGCGCTCCCAACACACTGCGACACACTGCGACACACTCCGACACTCTCCGACACACTCCGACACACTCAAACTCACTCAGACACACTCAGACAAACTCTGACACACTCAGACACACTCGGATACACTCAGACACACTCAAACTCACTCCGACACACTCAGACACACTCAGACACGCTCTGACGCACTCAAACACACTCAGACACGCTCTGATGCACTCAAACACACTCAGACACACTCAAACACACTCAGACACACTCCGACACACTCCGACACACTCCGACACACTCTGACACACTCAGACACACTCAGACACACTCTGACACACTCAGACACACTCTGACACACTCAGACACACTCAGACACACTCTGACACACTCAGATACACTCAGATACACTCTGACACACTCCGACACACTCCGACACACTCTGACACACTCCGACACACTCTGACACACTCCAACACACTCTGACACACTCTGACACACTCAGACACGCTCTGACACACTCAGACATACTCAGATACACTCAGATACACTTAGACACATTCAGACACGCCTTATGAAAAGGCTTCCGACACAAAATCAAACCTTTTCCGTTTTTATTGTAGCAGTGGATAAGGCGCTCCGATACGGCCTACGACACACTCTGACACAGCGCTTGTGTCGGAGCCATGCTGTAGGCCTTCCGACACAATTTAGTAAAGCCAGGCACCCGCTGCTTGTGACATGGTCCCAACATGGCTGCGACATGGCTATGAATCAAAATTACTGCATTCATAGCCTTTTCAGAATATTGAACAATTGGGTTTGATAGAATGTCAGAGTACAAAACTAAATTACTGCATCATCGCTGTATCGAAATATTGAAAAATTCTGTGTTGTAGTGTGTCAGAATGCTTATTATAGTGTGGCGGGAGCTCAGTGGGTTCCCGACTTTAGAAAAATCCTAGATGCATTTGTGTCGGGGTGTGTGGGGAGTACTCTACTATATGTACATTACATTATACTAAATATATGTATATTACCATTAGTCTTATACATATTAAGGAACAGATATGATAAGGTGGGCACTCGAACAGGCCCAATACCTGGTAAAATCAAGGTGAGCACTTGAACAGGCCCTTCACCTAGTAAAATCAAGGTGAGCACTCGAACAGGCCCATCACCTGGTAAAATCAAGTTGGGGACTCGAACAGGCCCCTCACCTGGTAAAATCAAGGTGAACACTCGAACAGGTGCTTCATCTGTTAAAATCAAGGTGAACACTCGAACAGGCCCCTCACCTGGTAAAATCAAGGTGAACACTCGAACAGGCCCATCACCTGGTAAAATCAAGGTGGGCACTCGAACAGGCCCCTCACCTGGTAAAATCAAGGTGAGCACTCGAACAGGCCCATCACCTGGTAAAATCAAGGTGAGCACTCGAAAAGGCCCAATACCTGGTAAAATCAAGGTGAACACTCGAACAGGTCCTTCACCTGGTAAAATCAAGGTGAACACTCGAACCTGCCCGTCAGACACATCTGAAGGTCAGAATTGTGAAGATGCCGGAATTCTGACTGAAAATAAAGTTCAGGTTATGTGTTTTTTACTCGTGACTGTCTGCGATCATCGGGTCCAGCAAACCTTCAGGGTCTGAAACTTTCTCTCATAAATAATATTTCTATCAGGAAATCACAGAAACATGAGTCTATGAACACAAGAAGCTTAGCGTACAGGAATTAGAACCAAAGACTTATTTTTCCATAAACTACAGAAGATATAACCGTGTATCAGGTTACACATACATTATAATGTCTTAAACTGCCTCTATTATTCCATTTTGTACCGATTGGAATTGATTGTATATACATTACTATTATATGCTTGTTCTGAGAGCTATAAAAACGATTCATTTATGTCATTTCCATTGTCGAATTTTGCAAGGAAGAACGATGTAATAGCGTCGAATGCAATAACGACTTTTTAAATCTAGAATCGTCACAGTGGTTTTTATTAATCTAAAAATAAAAAAATAAAAAAACCCACTGCAAACCCTGCCATTGTAAACCTATTCGTTCGGCAAGGTACTTGACTCATCATAACTGCTGGAGCCCTGAAGATAGAAGCAATGTTAGATTCCAAACGCTACTCCAGTATTAATAAAAGAACCAAAAACAAAATAAAGAAAAGAGCCCATATGCATGTGTATCTGAATTAGATTTATGTTCATATTTAATTTCTATCCCCGTAAATCTAAGAAATATCCACATCACCGTTTTGACGACTTTCCTGAAGATTCACACTTTTTCCCCATCATCCAGGGATTGGTTGTAGCGGACTAAGATCAGCCTAAAGCCTGGATGTGGTGTATTTAGCCTGGTATTTCTGATCGTGTCCTTCTCATTCGCTCATTAAATGTTGGATTCTTCTCTTGTCCTGGTTTTCACAACCTTAGATCCCCACGATGGAGAAAGATGGCTGCACACCGCAAACGATTTACTGCTATATCAAAGGCCAGTCCTTCCCATACCATTTCTATGTGGTGTGGTGTACAGCCACCTTTCTCCTTCACCCCCAGCAGTGGTAGACTTACTGCTATATCAAAGGCCAGTCCTTCTCATACCATTTCTATGTGGTGTGGTGTACAGCCACCTTTCTCCTTCATCCCCAGCAGTGGTAGATTTACTTCTATATCAAAGACCAGTCCTTCTCATACCATGTCTATGTGGTGTGGTGTACAGCCACCTTTCTCCTTCATCCCCAGCAGTGGTAGATTTACTGCTTTATCAAAGACCAGTCCTTCTCATACCATGTCTATGTGGTGTGGTGTACAGCCACCTTTCTCCCTCATCCCCAGCAGTGGTAGATTTACTGCTATATCAAAGGCCAGTCCTTCTCATACCATATCTATCTGGTGTGGGGAGTAAAAGAACTCTCACCTCAGTAAATGTGTAGGGGTGAAAAATCTACGTAACTTTATCTCTTTTATCACAATTTGATCACCACCCCTGTGGTGTAAAACTAGCGAGAAGAATTGAATCTTGAGATATAGAGTGACTGTACAACCTCGGCGCCTGTGGGGCACTCAGCCACAAACATACTCAGACTGTTGTCTTTAAATCATTTACATTCTGAGTCTATTTTGAGCCATGTTATGAATGATTCAACATGGCGAATAAAGCCATTTCCGGGTAGATGTATACCGCATTGCCATCTAGTGTTAAACGCTATTTACTGCTGTGTCAAAGGCCAATCCTTCTCATACCATGTCTGTGTGGTGTTGTGTGTAGCCACCTTTCTCCTTCACCCCCAGCAGTGGTAGACTTACTGTTACATCAAAGGCCAATCCTTCTCATACCATGACTATGTGATGTCGAAAGTAAAAGAACAAATTGGACGTAAGACTACAAAACCAAACCAAACCAAAAGGCTATCGGGAGTGATCTACATATATTACTACACAATGCGCTCTCACTGGGTGGAGGTTTTTAGAGCGTGCTTGCACGCCTATATACATCATCTAGAGCTTAGAGTCAGGGTTAGAGTGGTCACATTGAACTTTCAGTGTGCTTCCAAAAAACTATCCCTGTACTATCTGCATGCTGCTCACTGTGATATTGAGAACAGAGCAGGGAGCCAGTGTCTCAGGGTCTTAGAAGTGTGTCCAGCTGACCATGACCAATCACTCAAGACCGAAATACCTCATTGACCCACTGTTTTTTATACGTTAGACTACGTTAGAAAACTATCCATAGGCTAATCTCAGACCTTTTATTCAGGGATGCCAGTTTGTAGGATTTTGCCTACATGTAGGATTTTCATTTTAGTCTCAAAGAGATGAAAATTTAAAGAAATTGTATGTTTTGAGAACATAGACTCCAGGTTCCCTGATATCTAAATCATAGATAAACTTGTTCTGTTATCTTTCAAAATTCTTAATTCCGCTACCCCCAGCACACTCAGTCAAAGAGCCTATGGATCCCAGTGCTCCAACCTACAGCTGTAGGATGGTAGGATTCCTGTGGGAAATGCTCCTACGGATAAGGGCAAACATAAATACTGACATCTGATTGGCTTAAAATATGTCAGGTATATAGAGTTATTAAAGCATTGCAAAGTCTAAAAGAAAATACCAGAGGAATGCCTAATGAACTTGTAAAGGTATTCTGCAGAATATAGAACTGACAGTGTGTGGTAATCTTTCTTAAATGATTTTCTTTGAAGAGTACCCCATTTAGTGCAGAACTACACATAACCCACTCTCATAGCAGATATCTAGATATCCTATACTGCCAGTCCATGCCCAAGGATCTGTTAGGAGAGTGATGGGAATTCCCCTACACCATGTGCGTTTTAGGTGATACATAGACTGGCCTCAGTCCTCATGTAGGAATTTTTCCTGACCCCAACTGGCATCCCTGTTTATTTGTTATACGTTTATAACTGCATGCTCATTCATCTATGATGAACTTACTTTTTGCTCCTAGTTATGATTCGCGGCACAGTTAAATCTCTGCTGTGGTGATGTGGGTAAACCGAGTCGGATCTGTTCGGCGTGATTCGGATCAGAATCTGATGAGATACGACCACACGAGATCCACCCTGACCATCGGCGGGCTCAGAGCCCGGCTCAGAGCAGTAGTCCACATACCTCACTACTTTCATCTTGTACGAATGGTGCAGTCAGCGTGAGCCCTCATAGAGCCATAGCTTATTGGTACAGATTGGTACGAGTTCAGTTCAGCAACAGTTTAGCATATAAATACGTCTCAATGTTGTACTATACACCTATGCCCCAAAATACTCCAAGTACCAACCTCTGCTATCCAAGTGGTAGTTGAGGCATACCACTATACTGTGCCGGTATGGCGCCATACCACCACACTTTGAACACTTAATCTGAAACGTGAGTATGTGTATTATCGGAAATACCATATCTGGAGACAAAAATACATACAGGAAATTTATGAATAATATTATGACACTATTATTCCCAAAGAAAAGAATTTTCTAATAGTTTGAATTTCATTTATGAAATCATGGCTATGAACATTGTGAGAAAGTCGCATAGCAGAAAGTCACTTCCGCCTGCCCAGACGACTTTGTTTAGCACTTAAACATTGACACATTTTGGCGAGTTTTTAAATATTTACAGATATTTAGAGGTGTATAGTACAGGTGAAACTTGTTAACCTAATAGGGATAGGTCCTCGTCCCTTGTTACTTTACGAGCAAATGCAGTAGGTTTAATGAAAGTAACGCGGGACAAGGACCTATCCCTATTAGGTTAACAAGTTTCCCTTAAGTACTACACAGAGTGCACCCTTTTTTAAAGACAAATGCTGGTAGTTGGGTGATTTATAAATTCTATTGAAGATTTGCAAATAACTCAGGATAATATAAGTTCTATATATCAGCAAATAGAAAATGCAAAAAAATACCATGCCACCATACTAACTTCTATGGGAGGGCCATTTGAAAATGTAAGTGCTTAACTAGTGGTGTCTATGGGAAAATGCAATATTTTGACTTTGTTGCTAAATGACACTGATGTTCTATTGCTATCTTCAAATAATTCTGGATTATGATAGTTGGAATTTGGTACAAATCAGAAATACTAAAAAAATACTATGTCACCATGCTAATTTCTATGGGAAGGCCATCTGAAGACGGTTAGTGCCTAACTATTCGTGTCTATGTGAAACTGCTACATTTTCATGGCACCAGATGGCAGCACCAGTGTTAAACCAGGGGGCGTTTTGATACCTACCCGCATTTGTCTTTAAATGATAAAAAGTAATGATATATTTAATATTTTTATATTTATTCGCGGTGAGCAAATTTTCAAATACAGCGTTCAGTTTTACAGTTTCCTACATTTCTATAGCACATGTACACATTGATGTGTCGTTTCATACACCAGCACATAATGTCTAGATTGTGATCATTTACTAATATTTAAGTCTGTTCGCTAAGACAGTATCAGCCGTCCATATGGTCGTCCACAAGTGTTGAATAAAGTTGACACACATCGTCCCTGGGTCTCTAGGCGTACAGAAAAAGGTCTTCATGTACGATCATGGGGCCCGTTTAATAAACTAGGATCGTACATGAAGACCCTTTTCTATACGTCGTAGAATGGTTATCGTTTACTAATATTTAAGTTCATTCGCGAAGTTCTTAACCGTCCATAAGGTCGTCCATAAGTGTTGAATAAAGTTGACACACATCGTCCCTGGGTCTCTATGGAATACAGAAAAGGGTCTACTTGTACGACCATGGGGGCTGTTGAATAAATTTTGTTCGTACCTGGTGCTGTGCTGGACGATACGATAACTCCAACGATAAACGACATCTTTGACAATGTTTTCCATTCATTATCCTACCCCTAATATAAAATCCCATCGGCTTAACATCGAGTTTCCGTATGCCACGCTGACTGGCATACGGAGTTTTATATGCCACTAGTGGCATACAGAATTGTTATCATGTAATATTCCAAAATCGAGGAGATATGGTAGGATAAAATCAAAACCTGATTCGTTTTAATCTTGGCCACCGCATTCCACTCCTGGAGTTTTGGCTCCGGACTTAACTCGGCTTCGCCTCGTGAAATCACTTTGCCAATCTCCAGTCGTGGCATACGGTGGCCAAGATTAAAACTCATCCAGTTTTACGATAGTATTGTATGACAGAAGAGAAGATATTATCTAGATGAACGTATTTGTATACAACACCTTGTAAGAGGTTTAGATTATTGTTATTGTCAAAATATCTTCTGTTTACAACACATTATTTTATACTTTTTTGTCGCTCATAGTTTATTCAACGGGCCCCAGGATTATTAAACGTCCCCTGGGAGTCGTTTAATAATCTAGGCTCGTACATGTCCACCCTTTTCTGTAAGCCATAGAGACCCAGGGACGATGTTGGTCAACTTTATTCAACACTTATGGACGACCCTATGAATGGCTGATGCTGTCTTAGCGAACAAAAGTAAATATTGTCAAACGATAATCCTTGTACGAGGTACAGAAGAGGGTCTACATGTAGGATCCTGGATTATTAAACGTCCCCTGGTTAGTGTGTAGAGTGAACGACATGAGAGTTCTCAGCGGGTGGCAGCGGATCGTTACTTGAATAACTGGCGTGTACACAAACCAGACCTCCCTCAGCCCTCTGATTTATCACACATTAAGCCCCGTTCACACTGTGCGACTGGAGGGACTGCGACCGGGTGCTTCCAGTCGCCCACTGTGCAATTAGAGGGACTGCGACAGGGTGCTTCTAGTCGCCCACTGTGCGACTAAAGGCACTGCGACTGGGTGCTTCTAGTCGCCCACTGGGCGACTAGAGGGACTACTGCGACTGGGTGCTTCTAGTCGTCCACTAGTGGGACTAGAGGGACTGCGACTGGGTGCTTCTAGTCGCCCACTGTGCAATTAGAGGGACTGCGACAGGGTGCTTCTAGTCGCCCACTGTGCGACTAAAGGCACTGCGACTGGGTGCTTCTAGTCGTCCACTAGTGGGACTAGAGGGACTGCGACCGGGTGCTTCCAGTCGCCCACTGTGCAATTAGAGGGACTGCGACAGGGTGCTTCTAGTCGCCCACTGTGCGACTAAAGGCACTGCGACTGGGTGCTTCTAGTCGCCCACTGGGCGACTAGAGGGACTACTGCGACTGGGTGCTTCTAGTCGTCCACTAGTGGGACTAGAGGGACTGCGACAGGGTGCTTCTAGTCGCCCACTGTGCGACTAGAGGGACTGCGACTGGGTGCTTCTAGTCGTCCACTAGTGGTACTAGAGGGACTGCGACTGGGTGCTTCTAGTCGCCCACTGTGCGACTAGAGGGACTGCGACTGGGTGCTTCTAGTCGTCCACTAGTGGTACTAGAGGGACTGCGACTGGGTGCTTCTAGTCGCCCACTGTGCGACTAGAGGGACTGCGACTGGGTGCTTCTAGTCGCCCTCTAGTGGTACTAGAGGGACTGCGACTGGGTGCTTCTAGTCGCCCACTGTGCGACTGGAGGGACTGCGACTGGGTACTTCTAGTCGCCCACTAGCGGTACCTAGCTTGAGACTGGATGTTCCAAATTGCTAGCGACTGGGCGTTCTAGAGGTATGCCCAGTCGCAAGGTATGCTCATGTGTGTGAATCACTGACTCTGCGACTAGAAGGACTGTGACCGGGCATACTGAGGTACGTCCAGTCGGCGACTAGCGGTGCCAAATATCAAACATGTTTGATATTTAAAGTGCATGCGACTGGGCGTACCTGAGATACCTCCAGTCTTAGACTGGCGGTACCAAATAATAAAAATGTTTGATATTTAAAATGCTGGGCGTACCTGAGATACCTCAGACTAGCGGTACCAAATATCAAACAACAATAAAAGGAACAACAACAACAACAACAACAACAACAACAACAACAACAACAACAACAACAACAACAACAACAACAAAAGGAACAACAATAAAAGGAACAACAATAACAGAGAGATAACAAACAAACAAAAAGAAGAAAAGTAGATAATAAGGGACCTTGCGGTGAACTTTAGATAAAGGGCTAATCCTATTTCCCAGTTTTAGACATTGTCCTTTTACATAATTGAATACTACAAAAAATTATAAACATTTGATAGTTAAGACACTTTACGGTACTTTACAATACGATTCTCGATCCAGTCTCTGATATCGGGAAATCCAGTATAAGTGTCTTCGATGTGCATTGTTTTGTGGACAGGCGGACATAAACCACGAGGGGGTTGAGGCATAGTAATACAAGAGCGTCAGTGAGTGTGTTACGAGGTCAACCTCGAGTGGTTTACAGAGCCATCTGTCCACAAAACCATCGTCTGTTGTATTTATTACCCATCTTCTCAAGTAAATCAAACTCAGTAATTGCCATATTAAAGGTATATCAATTGTGACTATTTTTGGTTCCATAACTCAAATGGACTATTTTTCCATGTACCATGGTTTTGAGGCCATATATCATGAGTTTGACTCTGTATACCACAGTTATGGTATCTGACAGGTTTTATACAATGGGTCGTGGTTTACTGAGTCCCCGTACATTTTCAATGGGGACTTTGTATACGATGGATAGTAAAGATATATCCAGTTATATGTCATGTAACTGGAAAAGTGTCGTGTTTTAGATGGTGACATAGTGTTTTTGTTAGCATTTCTTATTTGTACATGTTCCCAACTATCATAATCCAGAATTATTTAAAGATAGCAATAGAATATCACTGTCATTTAGCAACAAAGTCAAAATATTGCAGTTTCCCATAGACACTAATAGTTAAACACTTACCTACTTCAGATGGCCCTCCCATAGAAGTTAGCATGGTGACATGCCATTTTTTTGCATTTTCTATTTGCTGATTTATGAAACTTACATTATCCAGAGTTATTGGCAAAACTCAATAGAATTTAGAAATCACCCAACTACCAGCATTTTGTCTTTACAATATGATTCTCGATCCAGTCTTGGATATCGGTAAAATTGTCGTCTGCTCGTCTGGTCACGTGACTTGTGTTCACAGAAACCGGAGACGCCCGCGTCTGTCTGTATGTCTGTGTGTGTGTGCGTGTGTGTATGTTTGTACACCTGTATGTACGCCGCTCGTTGCCATGGCGACCACACTCAACTCGAAGCTCTCCAGGGTTGACGTTACGAGCTCCAAGCGGAGTTCTCCTCCAGATACGGCGTGGAGAGCGCGGAGTCACTCACCCGGAGCCGCGAGTCAAAAAAGGCGGGAAATCTCCCCATTCAGGAGCAGACGACATTTAGCATGGATTGTCTTCTGGATATCTGCGACAGATTGTGGATTAACAGTGTCTAGTATAAATGATCTCCGAATATCTGCGACAGATTGTGGATTAACAGTGTCTAGTATAAATGATCTTCTGGATATCTGCAACAGATTGTGGATTAATAGTGTCTAGTATAAATGATCTCCTGAATATCTGCGACAGATTGTGGATTAATAGTGTCTAGTATAAATGATCTTCTGGATATCTGCGACAGATTGTGGATTAATAGTGTCTAGTATAAATGATCTCCTGGATATCTGCAGATTGTGGATTAATAGTGTCTAGTATAAATGATCTCCTGGATATCTGCAGATTGTGGATTAACAGTGTCTAGTATAAATGATCTCCTGGATATCTGCAGATTGTGGATTAACAGTGTCTAGTATAAATGATCTCCTGAATATCTGCGACAGATTGTGGATTAATAGTGTCTAGTATAAATGATTTCCTGGATATCTGCGACAGATTGTGGATTAATAGTGTCTAGTATAAATGATCTCCGAATATCTGCGACAGATTGTGGATTAATAGTGTCTAGTATAAATGATCTCCTGGATATCTACGACAGATTGTGGATTAATAGTGTCTAGTATAAATGATCTCCTGAATATCTGCGACAGATTGTGGATTAATAGTGTCTAGTATAAATGATCTCCTGAATATCTGCGACAGATTGTGGATTAATAGTGTCTAGTATAAATGATCTCCGGATATCTGAGACAGAATACAGATTATAAATGACCTCCTGGGATCCTATTCGCCTGGGTTCAGGATTGTTTTGGTTGAGAATTTAGGACCTGGTTTCTTGTCTCAAATGATTCCAAGGACCGTGTGACTCGTTGATATAGTTCATCATAAAGGATCTCCTTGGATGTTATAGATTATCTACGGGATATCTGCGACAGGTTATAGATTAAAGAAGAAACCAACAAGGTTTGGTCAAAGTTGTCATTCTCCATGAGTTTGATGCGGAGTGATATGAACGAGACAAAGCCGAGTGAATATCAACTAACAATCAAACGAGTTGGTGAACAACGACCTTTTGACCAAAACGAGTTTCTTTCTGTATTTATCTCACCCCTGTACACACTAAAGGAATGGACAACACACAGGATATAAACAATGGAGAACGGACTACAATACTCGTAGGGGCATGGAGAACGAGTTCCCAATATTAAGCCTATGGGACAGAAATACTAGGATTCAGTTAACTATTATAGATTGATAGTGTCTTATAAATAACCTCCTTGGATGTCTGCGGCACATTATTGATTACAAATGACCTCCTTGGATCCTTTTTGTCTTCGTTCTCTGGAATTCCCGAAGGAAGTGTGGATTTGATTTCATTCCCTTCCAGTGTGTTTCTGTTGACAATTTAGGACCTGGTTTCTTGTCTTAAATGATGCCAAGGAACCTCTGACAAATTGGGAGTGTTTATCATAAAGGATCTCCTTGGATGTTATTGATGACTTCAGGAATGGCTGACGTTATTCTTGTCATCTTATTTTGATCGCGATTTTCGGATTGATTTCTCACCTTATCTGGTGATAAAGATAAATACCTGACACAGATTCCAGCACTGACACCTACACTGGCACCCTGCCCCGTCACCGCCGTACACGTGATATGAGCGGGGATGTGACAGGTGAACGTTACCTATGAGTGCCCAGTGTTAGTGTCTCTCGTCATAAAACTGAACCACAACAAGAGAAACAAGGTCATGGAGAGGAGGGCTTGAGGAACATGTCTCTCCTACCGCCACGTGAGTTGTTGTTTCTATTACCACCACGTGACTACCGCCACGTGACTACCGCCACGTGACCACCACCACGTGACCACCACCACGTGACTACCACCACGTGACTACCGCCACGTGATTTGTTGTGTCTCTATTACCACCACGTGACTACCACCACGTGACAACCACCACGTGACTACCACCACGTGAGTTGTTGTGTCTCTATTCCCACCACGTGACTACCACCACGTGACTACCACCATGTGACTACCACCACGTGACTACCACCACGTGACTACCACCACGTGAGTTGTTGTGTCTCTATTACCACCACGTGACTACCACCACGTGACTACCACCACGTGACTACCGCCACGTGAGTTGTTGTGTCTCTATTCCCACCACGTGACTACCACCACGTGACAACCACCACGTGACTACCACCACGTGAGTTGTTGTGTCTCTATTACCACCACGTGACTACCACCACGTGACTACCACCACGTGACTACCACCACGTGAGTTGTTGACTTGGTTGTTGTGATCATGGAGCAGCATTGAAGCTGTGTGTAAGTGGAGAGGTGTGTGTACAGGTGTTCACCTCACAGTGTGTGGTACCTCAGTCTGACTAGGAGACAGGTGGGACAGGTGTGTACATACCCACCCACCCCCTGTGGGGTTGTGACAGCGAGACGTAGAGGTTAAACTAGGGCAGAGTCAGTCATTGTCTGTCTGTCCAACCGCAGATGTGTTTGTGTCTTGAGAGAGAGACACAAAGAGAGAGAGACACACACACACACACACACACACAGATAGAGAGAGAGAGAGAGAAAGAGAGAGGCAGAGAGATAGAGACAGACAGAGACAAATGGAGAGAAAGAGAGACACAGAGAGATAGAGACAGACAGAACGAGAAGGAGAAAGAGACAGAGAGGGAGACAGAGAGAGAGACAGGGTGAGGGAGCGAGACACAGAGAGAAACAGAGAGAGAAAGAGAGAGAGACAGAGAAAGAAAGAAAGAAAGAAAGAGAGTTATGGAAAGAGAGAGATGGAGAGGGATAGAGACTCAGACAGACACTACTATGGTGTATAAATCATCTCGAATAATGTCCACTCTTATGTCTCAACGTGTTGCGTATAACCGTGTACGCCACAGGGTGCCATACACAATATGTATACGGAGCAGCAGTCAGTAATAATTGAAAATACGCACAGATATATCATAGATAACCCTACATTAGACCTGCTCAAGTCTTTGATTATGAACATACATTAGAATGATTAGAATAAATTACAATTTGTAAGGTTCCTGTCACTGTATCAGGAATGTGTCAGGAATGTGTCAGCCAGGTAGAGGGGAGTTTATTACCCACTTCTTTATAAATACTGTAAATATTATAACTTATTAACCACCTGATACGGAGTCTCCATACTAAGCCTATGGAGATTACAGATCGCTACTGAGGAGGATACGGAGCTCTGTACCCTCCTAGGAGGATACAGATTTTTGAGATGAAAGTAGTCCCAAACATAACTTCTTAATTACATTGAAAAGTTTTCTAAATATCATATTTATTGCTTAAATCTAAAAATAAGTGAGTAATAAATACAACATTATTATAATTTCGATCTGTGTGGCCGTATTCTCCTTGAAGTTGACGCTACGCAATACTCGTCAACTACGCGGAGAATACAGCCACTCAGATCGAAATCATGGTAATATTGTGTATGTAGGTGGAGGGACTGAGGCCCGTCTAGCCCTATTTGTGTACCTATCACGTGTGATAGAGATAGAGATAGAGATAGAGAGGGAAGGAGAGAGAAGCAAAGAGACGGAGAGAGAGACGGAGAAAGGGAAGGAGAGAGAGAGAGGGAGAGAAAAGAGAAAGAGAGACACATGGAGGCAGAGAGAGAGACAGAGACAGAGACAGAGACCGAGAGAGACAGGCAGAGAGACAGGCAGAGAGACAGGCAGAGAGACAGAGAGACAGAGACAGAGAGATAGACAGAGATAGACACCTAGAGAGAGACATAGAGAGAGGGTGAGAGAAAGACAAAGAGAGAGAGACAGAGAGACACAGACAGAGAGACAGAGAGAGAGACAGAGACAGAGAGAGACAGTCAGAGGGGAGTGTAGGTGGAGGGACTGAGGCCAGTCTAGCCCTATGTGTGTACCTATCACGTGTGTGTTGATGTGAAATATGTGATTTCTTATCTACATGAGGATCGATTTCAGGCTGATTATCTTGTACCACCTCCTCATGGGTCTACATACAGAGAGATTATCACACATACAGAGAGATTATCACACATTACCAGATTAGCCAAGTCCTCATTGAGTCACACGGGATTTGTTTTCTTTCTATCTATCTCTCCTTTTGTTTGCTCATAGAGAAAAGTACTGATAAGGAACTGCATGGAGATCCATAGCCACTGACAATATGCCATGAGTTCTGGTTGCGGAGTAATCTCACTAGGATTTATTTGTAGGTTGGTTTGTTTGATTTAACGTCCAGTTAACCATTGCAGGTTCTCACCAGACTTTCTCAAGGTTCTTTTACACCACAAGGGTGGTGATCGCATCTATGCAATGAATTTAGGAAGAAACCTCACCCTTACACATTTACCAAGGTGAGAGTTCTTTTACTTCCCACACCACATAGACATGGTATGAGAAGGATTGGCCTTTGATATAGCAGTAAATCTACCACTGCTGGGGATGAAGGAGAAAAGTGGCTGCAGTGGGACCGAATCAACAAAGTCTGACAACCTTGGTAATACAAGTCCAGTGCTATTTACCACTGAGCTTACTCCCCACCTCGGTCGCTTTTGTTATGCTTGCGTGCAAGCACATCTGGTCTGCACCACGAAGAGGCGAGGCGAAAAGCTGAATGAGATTATGTAGCAAAACTAAATGAATGGCATATGAACAGTGGCTATGGATCGAGGGCGGTTCAGATTTTATCTCATCCCTACCACTGACTATTTTGCTCAAATGTGTGACATCATCCCCCATTGAGTATTTTTCAACAATACTCCACGGCTGTTGAGTATTGATTCGTGCTGGATTCGCTTTCTTTATCCTACCCCTAATAAAAAACCGCCATAGACCTAACATAGGCAAATTTTATGTGGCAGGCCGTGACATAAAGTGTTTTTTATGCCACTAGAGTAATAACATTATTGACCAATCAGAGAGCAGGATGTCAGCTACTATGAAAAAAGTTCTGTTGGTCGTTGAGTCAATATTTATCTTTTAGTAATACAAAAGCAGAGACGGGGTAGGATGAATACGAAACCGAACGGTTTCTACTAATTGTTTTTCTCTTTTTTTATTTGGTCATAGAGAAAAGTACAGAGCATACCGTTATCTGACATCGTATCATTTGGAGTGAGTGTGGAGGTATGACAACATCAACAGCTGAACCTTGAGATAGTCCTTAGAAATACTCAAGATCCTCTAAGACATCAAAAACACAATATTAACTGGTTTCACATACAATTGGCCGAGGACTAGACGCGTAGTAATATCCGAGCAAATACGAGGATATTGCGTAAAAATCTAGTCCAGCCCACCGCTTTTATATGAAACCAGTTGATTTTGTCTTTATTATTCATCATTGCATATTCAAATTATCAAAGAAAAGACAAAACGGCCGCAGGTCTCCTCAGACACAATGCTTAGAATGCAAGGGATTTTTTCTGTAATCTCTGCTCTGTGTAGTCAGGAGATTACGACCACCCGTCATCTCCGCTTGGTGAATTACACACTCCCTAAAGGTTTAGTATGGAGACTCCTTATTAGGTGTATAATGGACAAATTCGCTGTCGCTTGCATATTACTATGCATCAATTAATTGGAGATCATGTCACCCCAACTACAAAACATCTCACGTCTGCAGTATTTTCCGTGGTTTTTTTTGTTTTTTTTAGAATTTCCCAGTCCCATACTTGTATATACTAGGAGCAAATGGTATGTTCATTGTTGGTGAATGGGCGTGGAATTATGAAAAAAAATTGGGGTTATATTCAGTCTATGGGTCATTTTCTGTAACCCACGTATGCCCAGTCAACTTGCCATTTCTACAAGTGTCTGTTCAGTCTCAGTGGTAGGTCATGTTCAACTGGGCATGCCTCTAAGACACTGAGACACTGGCACCTGCTCCTTTCCCTATGTCTCAGTGTTAGCACGCAGATCATGAAGCATATTTTTGCAGCACTCTGAAAGTCTATACACCCTCTCCCTAACCTATCTGAACATGTTGTAAGCCTAGAGACCTATACCTTAAGAAGAAGGGAGTCAGAACTCAAACACAGATGTACTAGGTACTACTATGAGTCAAGAACTTAACTGCTTTGATGACAGGTTCATCAGCTTATATACAGACAGCAGGTGGCATCTTGGTACAGGGTAAACTTGTAAGCTCTGTGCTGGGACTGGCACACCCAATGAGGATTTACCAGTCTCGTTCCGGGCTGTTTTACATGTCAGGAGGGCTGCACTAACAACCTGGGTGTCATGTCAGAGCGCCCTGCCTCCATGTGGCCAGACTAGATACTAAAGCGATCGATAATGAGGGTAAACATGCCATTCACTACATGGCTGCTGTACGGTCAACATCAAGACAGGGAGGAGCTGCTACAAAATAGTGACTGTCTGAATGCAGTCTCTCTTGGTACTAATAAATACTGACAATTTAGATGACAAATCGATTCGCATAGAAACCAATGTAATTGAGCACATCGGGATGTATAGACTGGAACTTTACAATGTGTCCACACTCAATAAGCTAACATCAGATGTATCTAAGTCTCTGTCTCTATTTCAGGTTTTGAGGGGTTAAACCAGGTGGCGCCGGCCCCCTATGGCGCCCCCGCCGACCCGGCCCCCTACGGCGCGCCGCCGGCCCCCTACGGCGTCACCCCGGCGCCCTACGGCGTCACGCCGTACCAGAATGGCGCAGGCCCGGTCAGCTCGCCCACCGGAAGTGGACCCACGCCCGTCGACACGGACGCGCCGCCCGTCGCCGGATATGACGTCACAGGTAAGCGTCAGAGTGTGAGGATCTGTTTATAAAGTGTGACTGCGGAAATATTATCTGAGATCTGAAACTCTCAGAGAGAAGTTAGCGTCTGGACTGGAGCATCAGCCAATCAGAATGTAGAGAGAGGGGTTAGCGTCTGACTGGAGCATCAGCCAATCAGAATGTAGAGAGAGGGGTTAGCGTCTGACTGGAGCATCAGCCAATCAGAATGTAGAGAGAGGGGTCAGCGTCTGACTGGAGCATCAGCCAATCAGAATGTAGAGAGAGGGGTTAGCGTCTGACTGGAGCATCAGCCAATCAGAATGTAGAGAGAGGGGTTAGCGTCTGACTGGAGCATCAGCCAATCAGAATGTAGATAGAGGGGTTAGCGTCTGACTGGAGCATCAGCCAATCAGAATGTAGAGAGAGGGGTTAGCGTCTGACTGGAGCATCAGCCAATCAGAATGTAGAGAGAGGGGTTAGCGTCTGACTGGAGCATCAGCCAATCCGAATGTAGAGAGAGGGGTTAGCGTCTGACTGGAGCATCAGCCAATCAGAATGTAGAGAGAGGGGTTAGCGTCTGACTGGAGCATCAGCCAATCAGAATGTAGAGAGAGGGGTTAGCGTCTGAGTGGAGCATCAGCCTATCAGAATGTAGAGAGAGGGGTTAGTGTCTAGACTGGAGCATCAGCCAATCAGAATGTAGAGAGAGGGGTTAGCGTCTGACTGGAGCATCAGCCAATCAGAATGTAGAGAGAGGGGTTAGCGTCTGACTGGAGCATCAGCCAATCAGAATGTAGAGAGAGGGGTTAGCATCTGACTGGAGCATCAGCCAATCAGAATGTAGAGAGACAGGTTAGCATCTGACTGGAGCATCAGCCAATCAGAATGTAGAGAGAGGGGTTAGCGTCTGACTGGAGCATCAGCCAATCAGAATGTAGAGGGAGAGGTTAGCATCTAGACTGGTTGAAGAGACCCCTTAGCAGCTAAGACCACATATAAGAAGTGATTGCCCAACTCGCGGCACGATTTTGTGTATTGGCGTTGGCCTATGGCACTAACGACGTCTAGCTTTAAATATCACTACAAGTGAAAATCTTCATCAGATTGGCTGATATTCAGTTGTGGGTAATTCCTTTTCAACTCTGCCTGCGATAATCATTTACCTCTATCGTGATTTAAAAAATAAATATAGCATGTACATTTCCCCATACTTATTTCTCGAATGCTTGACCATGTGAGATATATGAAGTAATGCCCGTAGTCTGTAGGTTATAATCTAACATTAATATTGAGAACTCTGTGAATATTGTTTAAATGTGAGCATTTCTTGGTGCATCATGAGGATGGTTAAGGTGAAGATAATTAAGTTGACATGTTCAATTAACTGTAATTAATTTTAATTAATTTTAATTGATTTTAAGGCATGCAGTTTATGTTTCAGATGTCCAAGACCCTACTGAGCATGTACATTCTTGTTAAGGTTATTCAGTTTTTATTCCTTGTATTCACCAAACCATGCATACAATGTCATACTGTATTTTTATTGGTATCTTGTCTATTTTTAATTTTTTCCCCTTTTATCAAAACAACTGCTTGGTGAGTTTCACTGAATCACCTACGAGTGGAGAGTGCCTGGTATTATCCAATCAGCGTTGAGTATTATCAGAGTTGTATGTGTTGCTAGGGTCCTGTGTATGTAGGAATACTTGTGATTGGTATTTCCTTTCAGGTGGCTACTTATTGATATTGAAGGGGGTCAGTTTTCCCATTTACTGGTTTTGGGGTCGTTATTTTTTTTATGGTTTACTGGATTTAATGTCTTAGGTTCTTCTTGGTCTGACTTTGGTGAGAAGTGTATCAATTGTCTCTGGATGTATATCAATAACAGGGAAATATACCCATATAGTACCTCTGTACAGATTTCGTCTAAAAACAAAAAACAAAACAACCAAAAAAATGTATTCATGTGTAAACCCTAGAGGCCTATTTCTATAATTGTTCCGTTCCGTTGGGGTTCACGTGAAACTCCTTAGAGATTTTTATTTCTCGTGGTCGCATCGAGGTGGGAGGAAGTCACACAAATCTTCGCTAGGCCACGTTCAACCCCCTAGAGGCCTACACTAGCTAGGTGTAGACCTGAATAGTAAGGGAGTAAGAACTCAAACACAGATGTACTATGTACTACTATGTGTCAGAACTGAACTGAGCTTTACTGAAATGTTCATCAGCTTACATACAAACAGCAGCTGGCATCTTGGTACAGGGTAAGCTGGTAAACTCTGTTCTATAAAAAGAAGATATAATTGATCACATAGGGGAGTATTGTAGAGGAAACCCATGAAAGATTAGGGTCTGAGCCCGTATCCCATCGAGTTTGAATCACATAGTAATTCACAAGGCGAAGCCGCGTGAATTACTATGTGATTCAAATGAGATGGGATCGAGCTCTGACCCTAAACTTGAATAGGTTTCTGAATTTATCTCACCCTTAATATTGACTAATGGGCTAACATTTGTGACACTATCCCCCCTTGGATATCTTTCCTAAATATCTAATTAGCGTTAGATACGAGTTCCCAATGTTAAGTCTATGGAGAAAAAATATCTTGGGTGAGATAAAGACTGGAACTTTACATAGATAAGTGCCCACTACATGGTGTTTCTATTGGCGTCGGGGCTAGATGGCTACCTTCATAGTACAATAGCTATCTCCCCTATATACCAACTAGCCTGGAAGCCTAGGCCACGTAACTACCACCATTCATCTAGTGCATTGCGGGATTGTATTGAGCTGGTACCTGACTGATACTTGTCTGATTCTACGCTGGTTCCCCGCTAGAGGGCGTGGCGAAATCTGTTATTCTTTTAAAGATACAATTCTAATAAGTTATCTTTTATATTTTGATAGGTTGCTATTACTTTATTTTGTATCATCGTATATCATAAACAAGTATTTAGCAAGTTATTTGGGGAACTTTGTGAGGGAGAGAGTTTGTGCTGGATCTCCTTGCAAATCAGCGGGGCACTAGCGACAGGTCAAGGTCGCCCACACGTTGCTCTTGCTGGGCGTTACCTGTCCTATGTTTCATTGGGACTGGGAACCAGTTTAATATGCCAACCAGCCCTAATGTAGCTCAGTCTAAGTTAAATAACAGCCATAGATTAATCTGGTCAATAAATCACCAGTTATTTGTAAAGAGTCAATGGAGGAACCTTCATAACAGCAGAGTTAGATCAATATCTGTCTTTAACCCTGTGTCGTCATGGCTGAGTGACCCTGGTCTGACGCCAGGTGGCAGCAGGAGCAGAGACGCTGCCAACACAGCTCTTAAGCCCAATACACATCTGCCGATTTTGGAACATTTATGTACCTTTGTCGGCGCCAAACGGACGGTAATTTGTCTCAGGCGGGGCATCCTAACGGAGTCGGCTGCAGTCGGTAGATGTAGGACAGCTAGGCAAGGGTCAGACAAAGATTAGTGAACCACGTCCTTCTGATGTTATTTGTTGCCGACAAGTTGTGGTTTCTCTGTTCCTAAATCGGTGGCCAAAAGCTTATCAACATGTTGATAAATCTAGTCTCCGACAATGGAACGTTGGTGAATGGCCCCTGATTGGCTGGCTGACACGGGCCGAGGTATTACGTAATTTGCCTGAGACAAGTTCACCGACTCCTATACGATTTGGGAACTAATCGTTCAATCCTGAATCGGCAGATGTGTAGTGGGCTTTAGTGTAGCTCTGGTGGCCAGTGTACCTTGACACAGACCCTGCCAACAGATCTCCCAGCACAGTCTTTGTGTCTGACATTCAAAGGTAGACGGTTCTGTCATGACTTGTCATAAATCAAGTCTCAGATCGTTCCGGATTATTCAGGAGAGTTTGACTCCCCAAGGGTCATCTTTTTGCGATCGAAGCACTCCGAAACCAAAACTAAGAACTATCTGATACATGTCTGGTTCAGTGGCGTTTCAACATCATCATAATTATATTGATTTTGCTGACATCAGCAAATCAACACTATACAAGAGCAGCAAATACGAGAAATGGATTACGATTGGTCTAGTTTAGGTTTTGTTCATTTATTGTTCATGTATGGTGGCTACCCAGCCATATCGGAATTGAAGGCATAGAAGCTGCAGACCATGCAGCCAAGGAAGCATTGGGCAGACAATATGGAGCCCAAGCAATTCCTCATACAGATCTTAAACTAATGACTAAAGAGCATTTGCAAAAATACTGGCAGAACATCTGGAACAATGCCAGAGATAATAAATTATTATTACTAGTTTATTAGATGATGTTGTAAAAGAAACTCTTCCGGTGGATAAAATCGGGTCCCCGATTTCAGCCGATTGCACCGATTTCATCCGAATCTTTTTTTATTAGGTGATTTTGTTGGAGCCACAAACCAAACAATACCCACAGATGGTTGAGTTTTGTTCATTTATTGTCCATGGATGGTGATACAATTGTTCAACAATTTCTTGTTTGTTTAACACTCATAGTTCCTACTAGGTTCGGCAGTAATGCCTTCGTGAGGGAGTAAGTGAGTAACGGCTAGTTTGGAGAGACCCACTGCCTTAGATACCTGATATTGGTTGTCAGATAGACCAGTGTGTTGCATTCTGGGTAGAAATGATGTAAGTACGGCCACCTGGTGGGGCTCTCGTGTACCAATCTAATCTAGGTTTCATCCGTGTAAATCCTCAACTAGGAGTGAATAGTATGTTCATCAATGATGATAGAGCGTGCAATTATGAATGGATAACAATTAAAAGGTTTGGGTTAGATTCAGTCTATGGATAGTTTTCTGTAACCTTCTTGCACCCAGTCAACTTGCCATTTCTGCAACTGCCTGTCTAGGATCCAAACATATCAAGCATCAGTGGGTCATGAGGTATTTTCCTCTCTAGTGATTGGTCATGTTCAGCTCGGCCCACCTCTAAGACCCTGAGGACACTGGCACCCTGCTCCGTTCACAATATCACAGTGAATAGCACGTGGATAGTGAAGGGGTAGTTTTTTTTGCGGCATGCTGGAAGTCTATATGTGACCACTCTAACCTCTAGGCAATCTATATTTAGTATATGCGGGCGCGCTCCAGTAAATAGTCCAGTATATACCAATATGCAATTCATTGATGATTTTATTGCCTAAACAAGGGAGAAATCGAATCCTTTTAGCGGAATATAGCGCATATTGAGCATGGTACATTAAGATACTGTTGGCGAGTTGTTTGAACAAGGAAGCCGCGAGGGGTTTGGTTCAGAGACGGAAATCATTACGAGTCGACCACAGACCTGGTGTGTGTGACAATCAGGGTTCGTACAGAGCCTGGAAAACCTGGAAAAGTCTGAAATTATACTTTTGGGTTTTCCAGGCCTGGAAAAGCCTGGAATTCTCACATAGGGTCTGGAAAAACCTGGAAGAGCCTGGAAAATTTAGTTTTGCACAAAAACAATGTTTTTAGTCTATGAATTTCTGGACATTATTAGCTTTCCTTAACTACAGTACTTGACTGCCTATGAATTTTCAGTGACTCGGATCGAATAGTTCCAAAAATCCCTTTTGCTAATAATATAGCATGGTTTTGATTATTTGTTCATATTTCATTCACTAGCAAGATGATATTGATTCACATTGTTCTGTGCCTGGAAAAGAAATATTAGAGCCTGGAAAAGCCTGGAAAAAGCCTGGAAGTTTATGGGCCTGTCTATGTACGAACCCTGGACAATATTGAGGGACATTGTCCAGTATATTCATCATAACAGAGTTTGGTGGTAGACCGCATTGTGGTTTTATAATAGTGAATCATATCCCAATAGATATAATCAAATATTATAAAAATGAGACGTGGTTGCAAATAGACCTTTATTTCACCCCTGGTATTTTTGTGCCATCAGCTTAACATTGGGAACTCGTTCCTATATTTTCCATATTTTCAAGGAAATCCTTGTCTTCATTCCCAGTTCATATCATTACTTTTTTTCTTATATAGTAGAAAGGTGATATAAATTGAGTCTAATTCGTGGCAATAATATAAAGAGACGTCACGAGTTTGAGTCTGAGTTTATTTATGTCACGCATTTTGTTGGTTCCATAATTTCACGAGTCGAAGTAAACTCAAACTCAAACGAGTGGCGTCTAGATTTTATCCTACCCCGTTTCTACATTTTTTCAGTATTAGAAAGTAGTGGCATAAACAACACTTTATGTCACACCCAGTGACATAAACAAATCCCATGTTAAGCCTATGGCGTTTTTTATTAGGGGTAGGATAAAGCAGTGGTTAGAACCTGCCCACAGACTCTCCGCCCATTCCCAACACTGGTGTTGTCTCAGTCGCTCTGAGGCAGAACATTTCAAATGAACTTTTTTTTCACCCCACTTCTGAGGCAAACCTCCTCTACCTTTGTCCATTAAGGAATTAAAACGATTGAAAAATATCATAAAAGATTCAGGTCTGAACCACAGGTTAACAAACACGTCATCGTATTTGTGTATTCCGTGCTTTGTCATGAAAAAGTCTAGACAGACTCCGGCAAACATTGGTCTGTTAAACAGGGAACTCTTGTCATGGGTTGGACAACCAGTCCAGGGTCTCTACCCAGGGATGACAGTTTTCCACTTTTCCATGGAAATCCACTTTTTCATTTCTAGTTTAAGAATTGATCTTTCTTGTATAAAACAAAGAAAGTGTAAATTGAGCCTTATTCACGCCAGTAAAAACAATGGTTGGAACCTCCCCACAGATCCCCAGCCCCATTCTATGGCCACTATCAGTGTATTTTCCATGTTTTCATAGTTTCTCAGAGGCAGTAAATTACACATGGAAAATATTTCCACTTTTATTCCTGACCCCAACTGACATCCCTGTCTACATGACACCGGTAACTGCATGGAGTTGTCCCCCTGCATTAACTGCCATATAAGGAATAGAGTAGACCCAGCTGCCAATGACTGCATTCAGAGCAAACCACGACCTTCACCCTGACCTCCTTACATCTTATTTATGGCGCCTTGGGACGGTTCTACAGACTATAGTTGACCTGAATCTAGTGGGCCACAACCACCCTCGTAAAGGCAATCCTGCATTTCACGGTGGCGCCACCTGGTGATTTATGAATATTGACAATTATCAATAACAACTGGGTTTTTGTGATTTATTCTAAAACGGGTCAAATTATCATCTGATAAGTCTAATGTGTTGCCTTTAAGTTATAAACCCAGAATCATGCCAATCGGCAGAACATGCAGCCAAATGAAATCACACCTTCGTAGGAAATCATCCACATATTGCATATGGTGCAAATAAATAGATATCAAGATCGGGGATTTAAATATCTGGTTTGGGAAGAAAAGGAAGAGGATTAGATTGCGATCAATCTGTGAAATGTTCTTGGGGGGAAATAGCTCCCCCTCCCCCCCACCTCCTTGCCGCATTCCTGTTGTCTGACAACACAAATATTAGCGAACAGATTCAGTGCCAGCAATTTAATGTATTGATTAACTCATCAATTAATCAGTGAATGAAACTACAGTAACTAGAACACTTTGGCGATTCAAGACCGGAAGCTTACTGATAAAAACCATCCCAGGGGAATCTGAAACCGAAATTCAAAATGTTTTGCAATATTAGTTTTGATATGAACGAGTAAACATGTGTCATTAAAGAACATTGATTCTTTAAGAACTGACTGACTGAGAGAAGTTTGTTTCTGTCATGGCTGTAGTTTACATTAAAAAAAGGTCAGGTCCGCTTCCTTTTCTTGCTAAACCGCCCTCGATTGAGACCTGGTGAATGAATGAATATTAGGACCGGTAATGGATATCTCGAACGTCCTTGACCTGTGCGAATCAACCCTCTCTCCCTTTGACGAGTTGTGATTGGCTGTTCTAATCTTAGATCCAACTCAAGCCACTTGTTACTGGCAAATCACGCAGGGCAGCTTAGCACCAGCAGAGGCAGGAATTCCCACCTCAAAATGGCAGCGCATAACAGTCTTGGTTTGAGCCTGTGTGTCCTGGCCCTGGCGTCAACCGACTGTACTAGAGTCTACTGGCCAAATAGGGTTGGATTGGCTTACACTGGCAACCAGAGCTACACAAAGTTAGCTCTGGTCGGGTTAAACTGAACAATGACCTTCACATGGCGTGATAACTGGTTGTTTATGCTATTTCACTGGGTATAGGAAGTTCATTTTCACTATTTTAACGCCATTTTCGGGAGCGGCGCCGACGTCACGCAACATAGTAACGGGTACGTCCGGCCGCTGCGGACACTGCGCCGCTCGGTTTTCTCGCTTTGGAGTTTCTTTTCCCGAAAGCGGTGCAGTGCACAAGGGACACAGGGGGATACCGTATGTGATTTAAGCCGACCAACCCCTATATCGTAGAAGGGGTTGGTTGCCAAACTAGGATTGGCTGCGCACCCGTATCTGATGTGAGCTACGACTTATGTATGGCGCATTTATGACTAGAGTTTGAAAAAGTAAACATTTCCTAGTAAACCTGGATTTCTGCCGGCTTCTATTCATCCTTGGTCCTTCACCCTCGTATAAACACACAACAGGTTTTTACTGATTACCGTAATCCCTCATGTAAACACACAGCAGGTTTTTACTGATTACCGTAAACCTTGATGTAGACACACAGGAGGCTTTAACTGTTTACCATAAACCCTCGTATAAACACACAGCAGGCTTTTACTGTTTACCGTAAACCCTCATATAAACACAAGAGGTTTTTACTGATTACTGTAATCCCTCATGTTAACACAGAGCAGGGATTTACTGATTACCGTAATCCCTCATGTAAACACACAGCAGGTTTTTACTGATTACCGTAAACCCTCATGTAAACACACAGGACGCTTTAACTGTTTACCATAAACCTTCGTATAAACACACAACAGGTGTTTACTGTTTACCGTAAACCCTCATGTAAACACAGGAGGTTTTTACTGATTACCGTAAACCCTCATGTAAACTTGGAGGCTTTTACTGTAGCTGCAGCTGATATCAAAGGAAGCGTAACCTTGGCCCTGCAGACTGCCACACCCGCCCTTTATTATATTGACGTACAATGTACCTTGACCCCGTCTATTTGTTCTACTTATACTCTACCCTATACACAATATAGCTACCTGAGGTGAAGTCTGGCTTTATACTAGTGTATTTATATTTTCTATGCTGGAATTGGTGATAATCATAATAATAATAATCTCAACTGAAGAAGAGAAGGCCGTAGTTCCTTTCACACAGTCTATTGTCGATGGTCTGACAGCTGCGGACTGACTGGTTATACAGAGGTGCCGCACTGTATGTTACTCACTCAGAGAACATACTTTTGTGGGGGAGGGGAGACTTGGCTGTTACATTGTTAGCGTCTCCCTCCCATTAGAGGATCAATGAGCGAGCTGGTGTGATGCGAAAATTGGTTGCCCTGCGAAAAACTTGTTTTATCGCCCACTCTATATGCGCATGCGTCTGGACTCGGTTTTCCGGTCAGATTTCACGGAGTATTTGACATACTAGTTTTACACTATAGAAGTTCGTTGGAAATATGTTTTTTCGTATAATAGGCTCTTAAATGTCGTAAATTTACATTATTACATTCATTATGACGTTCTTAATTTCGACAAATTGCACTACAACTCCTAACAGAGATTACGATAAATCTAGGGAATCGAGCGCTGATGAATTTTTCACTCTCCAAGATTGGACTTCAACACTGCGCATGTTCGCACATGCGCACCAGATACTAGTAGGCGATAAAACAAGTTTTTCGCAGGGTAACCGCTTTTTCGCTTTACAACTGACCGGGCGAGGGTGCACACTGGTTTCTCTCGCTTGGTGTATACTGTAAACCCGTTTCAGGTCCAACATGATAGAGACACAGTATAGCTACCTGAGGTTGGCTTCTGTCAGGGTCAAATCAGGGCAGAATGTCTGTGATGGGAGATTTAGACAGAAACTGATGAGTGTTTAATCTGTGTCCCTGTTCGCCATCAAGTTTGGAGCACGCAGGAATATGAACGAGGCGATAGCCGAGTGAAGGCTCCAGACAAAAGACTCCAAACTATATGGTGAATGGGGACTCAGACCAAACATGAATATGTCTTTTTATTACCCACCGATTACGGAGTCTCCATAGAAAATGTATAGGACACCTGGAATTAGCTAACCGGAGATTATGGTATGTCAGAATCTCCTGCAGGAGATTCCGGAAAAATAGTTCTGTCCATAATGAAGTCGAATCATCATGTACTTCGAAATAAGTTTTTTGAATGTTTATTCAATGCTAATTATTTAGAATCAATCATAATAACCTCATTTACCATCAGAAATCACTGTTATTAGACACTCTGCATGCTAAAAGCATAGGTTAATGGCGAACTATATTATTATTATTATTTTATATCAGCCTAGAAATGTTTATTTGTTTACTGCCCATTGAGTATGAGTTACCGTACTCGCAAGCCGGTTCAGTACGTTACGCCAATGGACGTTTACACCAGGCTACAATAAGAGAACATGGCATTCCTAAATTGGACATCTAAGCGTACAGATTAAGTTCCACTGAATACTATCGTAAAACTGGACGAGGTTTAATCTTGGCCACCGTATTCCACGACTGGAGTTTGGCAAAGTGACTTCATGAGGCGAAGCCGAGTGAAGTCCGGAGCCAAAACTTCAGGCATAGTTAAAACACTGGAGTGGTAATATCAGCGTTGTGGGTTCGAGTCCCACTGCAGCCACTTCTCTCCTTCACCCTCAGCAGTGGTAGACTTACTGCTATATCAAAGGCCAGTCCTTCTCATACCATGTCTATGTGGTGTGGTGTGCAGCCACTTTTCTCCTTCACTCCCAGCAGTGGTAGATTTACTGCCATATCAAAGGCCAGTCCTTCTCATACCATGTCTATGTGGTGTGGTGTACAGCCACCTTTCTCCTTCACCCTCTGCAGTGGTAGATTTACTGCTATATAGTCATTCCTCCATCTAGACTTGCATCATCAGGACATGCCCCGAGTACACCCACCTGTCACCTCCCCTCATCACACTTGATTGGCAGGTAACACACCTAGATTATATCAGGCCCGCTCCTAAATCTCACCTCTCTGTGATTACACACCTGTAGGCGTACATTCAGGTACCACACACACGCCTCTCGTCAGGTCCCCCTCTCACCTGACACTGTCTCACCTGTAGGTGGACGTGATTGACAGGTAACACACCTAGATTATATCAGGCCCGCTCCTAAATCTCACCTCTCTGTGATTACACACCTGTAGGCGTACATTCAGGTACCACACACACGCCTCTCGTCAGGTCCACCTCTCACCTGACACTGTCTCACCTGTAGATGGACGTGATTGGCAGGTAACACACCTAGATTATATCAGGCCCGCTCCTAAATCTCACCTCTCTGTGATTACACACCTGTAGGCGTACATTCAGGTACCACACACACGCCTCTCGTCAGGTCCCCCTCTCACCTGACACTGTCTCACCTGTAGATGGACGTGATTGGCAGGTAACACACCTAGATTATATCAGGCCCGCTCCTAAATCTCACCTATCTGTGATTACACACCTGTAGGCGTACATTCAGGTACCACACACACGCCTCTCGTCAGGTCCACCTCTCACCTGACACTGTCTCACCTGTAGATGGACGTGATTGGCAGGTAACACACCTAGATTATATCAGGCCCGCTCCTAAATCTCACCTCTCTGTGATTACACACCTGTAGGCGTACATTCAGGTACCACACACACGCCTCTCGTCAGGTCCACCTCTCACCTGACACTGTCTCACCTGTAGATGGACGTGATTGGCAGGTAACACACCTAGATTATATCAGGCCCGCTCCTAAATCTCACCTCTCTGTGATTACACACCTGTAGGCGTACATTCAGGTACCACCTACTCAGGTGTCCTTAGGAACCCTGTGAGCTGCTCCATTTATCCGATTACTTTTCTCCTTTCTTTTTTTGTAGATAGATGCTTTGTCTTCTATACCGGGTTCCTTGTTGAAACTAAACTAGAAGAAAACGAATGAGAACAGTTAGGGTTGACTATCATCTCACCCCTGGTAATTTTGCCCCACTTAACATTGGAAACTCGTACTCAACGGGTCTGCTGGGGTGGACAGCAATTGACAATCTGTTCACCCTCTTGGTCGCCTCACCTCCTCGTGGTGCAGACCGGATATGCTTGCACGCAAGCATAACAAAAACGACCGGGTTGGGGAGTTAGCTCAGTGGTAAAGAGCCTGGACTTGTAATCTCAAGGTTGTCAGACTTTGTTGATTCGGGTCCCACTGCAGCCGCTTTTCTCCTTCATCCCCAGCAGTGGTAGATTTACTGCTATATCAAGGCCAATCCTTCTCATACCATGTCTATGTGGTGTGGGAAGTAAAAGAACTCTCACCTCGGTAAATGTGTAGGGGTGAGGTTTCCACCTTCATTCATTTCATATATTCGATCACCACCCTTGTGGTGTAAGAGAACCTTGAGAAAGTCTGGTGAGAACCTGCAATGGTTAACTGGACGTTAAATTAAACCAACCAATCGTACTCAATGGCCATTTAGTATTGAAGAAAAATGCTCTTTGGTGGGCAGTGTCACAAATGTGAATCAATCAGTCAGTGGTATTGGAGGTTATGGGGTGATATTGTGATTCAGATATCATGATCTACATGTATTCAGAATAATGTATGATGGAACCCTGCAGTGCGTAATGCGTTTTAAAATGCCTCATCCCCAGACAGAACCTATTGAAACTTTTCCCATTTAGTTCAAACTAAAAAAGCCATGTAACCATCATATGCATGCATGAGTATTGCAAAATAGACAGGATTGAGACCGGGCAAGGGATGGAAAGATATAAAATAGAGATTTTATCTGGGAGATGATTCCCTGGTGTATACACTGAGTGGTCTATCATCCATGCCTTTACATACCTGGGATACATTAGTGGTCTACCACTATACCTCGGATATTTTAGCATATATCTGGTGACAATTGGTGGACGTATTGGTGGAGAGCAGTATGTTGGTCAGAGACATAAATATCGGCAAAATGATACACGGGAATATGATATTCGTTAAAGTGTAAAAACACACTTGCAAAAAGCCGACTTTGACCAAATCTAACAGATATGATATCTGTTACACAGTATAATACCACATCATTAAGTATCATCATTTATCTCACCCCTGGTACAAGTTTCGGAATAACACTAAAAAGAAATACTCAACGATCACCCCAGTAAAGTGACACCATGGCTGAGTGATGTGAGATGACGTCATGAGCAATTGACCAATCAGCAGCCAGGATTTCAGAGAAAAGACAAAATATCAACATGGAGATTGAAATGTTCCTAACTTTATTTCCATTGCTCATTTGACTTAACACCTATCATTAGAATGGGTAATACCAAAGACTTCCACAAAAATGGTACCCACTGCTCATTCAGCTTAACACCCGCCATTAGAATGAGGAGTGAGAGGGGGGGGGGGGGGGGCTAGGTTTCACTGAACAACATTCAGTGACGAGCTACTCATGTATAGGGCCTGACTAGAAGACTGGCTGTATCGCCGAACTCGGTGGTTATACACACGATATTCCCTCAATAAAATTGACCCCAAAAAAACCAAAAGAAAAGTAGGCCAAAGTGCCCCTCGTTATCCAGTTAATAGGATGCCACTTAACGAATGTGCTACTGTGCTAATTAGGGCAGTAATTAGTGCAGTTACACAACACCGCTCACACGAAGTCTCTCAGGTGAGCCTCCTGACTCCAGTGTGCCCTGACGACTGCACACACACTGAGATGGCCACTGCACCATGCTAAACAGTGACAGACGTGAAAATCAATGACAGAGATAACTGTAAACCAGGAGTGGTTGCCGTATAGTGATACACGAGCATGGTTGACATATAGTAATAGGCAGCTGTAAACACAACGAGTGGTTGATGTATAGTAATAGGCAGTTGTTAACAACGAGTGGTTGGCATATAGTAATAGGCAGTTGTTAACAACGAGTGGTTGGCATATAGTAATAGGCAGTTGTTAACAACGAGTGGTTGGCATATAGTAATAGGCAGTTGTTAACAACGAGTGGTTGGCATATGGTAATAGGCAGCTGTAGACACAACGAGTGGTTGACATATGGTAATAGGCAGCTGTAAACACAACGAGTGGTTGACATATAGTAATAGGCAGTTGTTAACAACGAGTGGTTGGCATATAGTAATAGGCAGTTGTTAACAACGAGTGGTTGGCATATAGTAATAGGCAGCTGTAAACACAACGAGTGGTTGACATATAGTAATAGGCAGTTGTTAACAACGAGTGTTTGGCATATGGTAATAGGCAGCTGTAAACACAACGAGTGGTTGACATATAGTAATAGGCAGTTGTTAACACAACGAGTGGTTGACATATGGTAATAGGTAGCTGTAAACCACGAGTGGTTGACATATGGTAATAGGCAGTGGTAAACCACGAGTGGTTGACATATAGTAATAGGCAGCTGTAAACAACGAGTGGTTGACATATAGTAATAGGCAGTGGTAAACCATGAGTGGTTGACATATAGTGAAAGGTAATTGTAAACAACGATTGGTTGACATATAATAATAGGCAGTTGTAAACAACGAGTGGTTGACATATAGTGAAAGGTAATTGTAAACAACGAGTGGTTGACATATAGTAATAGGCAGTTGTAAACAACGAGTGGGTGACATATTGTAATAGGCAGTTTAAACCACGAGTGGTTGACATATAGTAATAGGCAGTTGTAAACCACGAGTGGTTGAAACATAGTAATACACAATCCATAGCAGGTTTTCTCTCTAGGCAACTGTCAAGCTCAAGTGGTATTGGCAGCTCTAAAACAAGAGTGGTTGATGCATAATAATGCACAAACTGTAGCAGGGTTTTTCTGACCAAGCAGCCATGAACAATGAGTGGCTGAAGATTAGTAATACAGCAGCCATATGTTCTTTTATCTGACACGGTGGTTGTGAACCACAAATAGTTGACGCATAATAATACAAGAGCCATAACAGGGTTTTCTGACCAGGCAGATGTAAATCACGAGCGGTTGGCATGTAGTAATACACAAGCCATAACACTCTTTTCTGATCAAGCAGCCTTGCACTATTAGTAGTTGATGCCTAGTAATATACGAGCCGTAGCAGGGTTTCCTGACTAGTCAGCTGTAAACCTCGAGTGGTTAGCGCATTTTGATAACAGAGATGTCAGTTTTCCATTTTTCTGTGGAATTCCACTTTTTCATATTCAGTACACGTATTTCCTTTTCAAACAAAATTCATAATATATAGCCTCATTTACGCCAATAAACCAGTGGTATGAACCTCCCACAGACCCTCAGCCCCATGACATGGCCGACAAGGACATATTATCCAAGTTTTCCTCATCTCTCTGGGGCAGAAAAATCCACATGAAAATATTTCCACTTTTTACCCTGACCCCACCTGACATCCCTGTATTATATAAATCCCTTTATCCTACCCCTAATAAAGAACTCCATAGGCTTAACATAAGTGGATTGTATTTGGTCTACGGTGGAGGAAAATGAAATTTATCACTCTAGTGGGATACTGTTGTCAAATGACGTCATTTGAAAAGCGATCAATGATTATCACTGATTATCAGTGAGTTTTAAGTTATTTCTTAATTTGCTGATGTAATTTAGACGGGGTAGGATGAATTCTACACCAAACTCGAGCTAGTCTTGTTGTTTATCGCACTCTGGCAATGTCGCGTATCACTGCACTCAGCTTTGCCTCGCAGAGTAATATGCGACTTTGCCGTCGTGCAATAAACAACAACACGACTAACTCTTGTTTGGTTTCTCCTAAGTCTAGTACGAGTATGACGAGGTACCAGTCTGCACGCTGACACACACACTGGTACCTGGGCGTGTCTCCTCCACTCCTCCACTCCTCCACTCCTCCCCTCCCTCACTCAGAGACTCAGTTACTACCAGCACACAGAGCAGCTCACGGCGCACAGAGCAGCTCTCACGTTTAGACACCCGCACACGTTTCACGGCGTGCCCACGGAGCAAGCTACAGGTGAGGTCTGCCTTGTTGACATGTATGTGTATTTTATAGGTTTATTCTTATATACTTAGGGCAAAAACAGCATACGGCTGCCAGGGGTTGTTTACATATAGGTGTATTACTACAGGTTTCTTCCTATATACCAAACAGAATACCGCTGCCAGGGGTGTAGTAACTATGTGTTTCGTTATGAGGGTAATTGTTTCGCTATCGAGGGTATCATATGATTTAGCTATAGGTTAGGTATGTGTTGTCAAAGCGGCATTGTTTACATGTATGTGTATTTCTACAGGTTTCTTCCCATATACTTAGGGCAAAAAACAGCATACGGCTGCCAGGGGTTGTTTACATATAGGTGTATTACTACAGGTTTCTTCCTATATACCAAACAGAATACCGCTGCTAGGGGTGTAGTAACTATGTGTTTCGTTATGAGGGTGACTGTTTCATTATTTATCATATCATGTGATACAGCTACAGGTTAGGTGTGCGCTGTTTACATGTATGATATTTATCATGTGTATTCCTATGGCAAAAACAGCATACTGCTGTTAGAAGTGTAGTATCTATGTGTTTCGTTATGAAGCTGCTTGTTTTACTATCGAGGGTATCATGTGATTTAGCTACAGGTGAGGTTTGTGTTGTCAAAGCGGCATTGTTTACATGTATGTGTATTTCTATAGGTTTCTTCCTATATACTTAGGGCAAAAACAGCATACGGCTGCCAGGGGTTGTTTACATATAGGTGTATTACTACAGGTTTCTTCCTATATACCAAACAGAATACCGCTGCTAGGGGTGTAGTAACTATGTGTTTCGTTATGAGGGTGACTGTTTCATTATTTATCATATCATGTGATACAGCTACAGGTTACGTGTGCGCTGTTTACATGTATGATATTTACCATGTGTATTCCTATGGGAAAAACAGCATACCGCTGCCAGGGGTGTAGTAACTCAATGTTTTATTAGGAGGGTGATTGTTTCACTATCAAGGGTATCATGTGATTTAGCTGCAGGTTAGGTGTGCCTTGTTTACATGTAGGTGTATTCCTATAGGTTTCTTCTTATATACTTTATGCAAAAACAGAATACCGCTGCCAAGGGTGTAGTAACTCAGTGTTTTATTATGAGGGTGATTGTTTCACTATCGAGGGTATCATGTGATTTATCTATAGGTTAGGTATGTGTTATAAAGGCGGCATTGTGAGGAGTGGGTTGTCAAAGCGGCATTGTTTACATGTTGGTGTATTCCTACAGGTTTCTATAGGGTGCTTGTTACGCTATAGAGGATGATTGTTTCGCTATAGAGGGTGACTGTTTCGCTATAGAGGGTGCTTGTTTCGCTATAGAGGATGATTGTTTCGCTATGGAGGGTGATTGTTTCGCTATAGAGGGTGCTTGTTACGCTATAGAGGATGATTGTTTCGCTATAGAGGGTGCTTGTTTCGCTATAGAGGGTGCTTGTTACGCTATAGAGGATGATTGTTTCGCTATGGAGGGTGATTGTTTCGCTATAGAGGGTGCTTGTTTCGCTATAGAGGGTGCTTGTTTCGCTATAGAGGGTGATTGTTTCGCTATAGAGGGCGATTGTTTCGCTATAGAGGGTGCTTGTTTCGCTATAGAGGGTGCTTGTTTCGCTATAGAAGGTGCTTGTTTCACTATAGAGGGTGATTGTTTCGCTATAGAGGGTGCTTATTTTGCTATAGAGGGTGATTGTTATTCTATAGAGGGTGATTGTTTCGCTATAGAGGGTGATTGTTTCGCTATAGAGGGGCTTGTTTCGCTATAGAGGGTGCTTGTTTCACTATAGAGGGTGCTTGTTTCGCTATAGAGGGTGCTTGTTTTGCTATAGAGGGTATCATGTGACGAAAGCTAGACCAAATAGATTGTAACTTAGATCTATGATACCAGCATGAAAACATACAGGTTGGAGTTAGTCGATAAGGATGGACATGGCCACCCCACTGAATTAAGGTCAACATATCATCACCTTTTACGAAAATTGCAGGGTATATAGGATTAGAGAAATGAATTACGGGTGATAGAACCCCAGAATTACGAGATGAAGATGCTTGACAACATTTACATATGTTAAAGCCTCGGTAAATAAGTTGAAGCATCTTCACCAAGTAACTTCAGGATTCTTTCACCCTAATGCTGCCTTTACAGTGCATGGATTTGTCCCTATGCCTTCACTGCCATATAAGGAATATAGTAGACCCAGCAGCCAATGACTGCATTCACAGCAAACCACGACCTTCACCCTGACCTCCTTACATAGTGTTAATAGCACCTTGGGACGGTTCTACAGTCTATACTTGACCTGAATCTACGCATTGAGACCAAAATATCAAAACTGTCACAGCGTAGCATAAATACACAATATGATTTCGATCTGAGTGGCCGTATTCTCTGCATAGTTGACATATAGCGATAGCGAGGAGTTTTGCGTAGTGTCATCTAGAAGGAACTAGTTGATAATTAGAAATTTGACGCATCGCCGTGCATTGTTTATATAAAATAGTTCCTATAATGCCTGTCAGGTGGCCGAAAAGGCCGTATTCTCCTAGGAGAATACGGCTTTCCGTATTCTACTCAGTAGCAATCTGGATTCTCCATAGGCTTAGTATGGAGACTCCGTATCGGGTGGATAATATGAGAAAACGTGGTTACTGAGCCCGTACAGGTGGCTGTTCGAGGTCATTTGATGAAAAAAATACGGCCCGATGCCGCTGGCGGGAGGGCCGTATTTTTTTCATCAAATGACCGAGAATGGACACCGTACGGGCTCAGTCACTACGTTTTCTTATTACTATATACCTCCTACTCGTTTAAAAACCAATTTTATTAACTTTTCTGCTCCCCGAAAAGCCACTGCTTTTCACTACAGCCCGCTGTCACAGCGGGCGTGAACATTATTTATACTACACCCCCAGCAGCGGGTAGTATTTCATAGACGTTCGCACACAGGTATATAGTAATAAACCAGTTTCCCTCTTTTATTGTATACCTGTAGACTCATTACTTAGGTGTTAGGGTCATATCTCAGTCACGTAGGCAGCTACAGGTGAGGCGTGTTGTAAACACGGAGATTAATCTGAGCTCATCACCGCTGTGGTCATGTGAGCCTGCTGTGAGCTGCTCTGTGGATTGTGTACATGTATGTTGTACGCTGCCTATAGGTCCCTGACTCAAACTGATTGGGCCTAAACTACATAGGTCTCTGACTTTATCCGATTGTATACCTGAACACTCATCAAAGCTCCCTTGCTTATATAGGTCTCTGACGTTAATGGATTGGACCAAAATCACAGTTGTTTATATAGGTCTCTGACTTTAACTGATCAGGCCCAAACCACACTTGTTTATATGTCTCTGACTTAAATGGATTAAGCCTAAACCACAGTTATTTATAAAGGTCTCCGACTTTAACTAATTGGGACGAAACCACACTTCTATATACTAGTGTCTGAGTTCAACTGATTGCACCCAAACCAACCTTCCTTATATAGGTCTCTGACTGAGATTGTGGAGAACCCACACTTTTAAATAAAGGTGTCTGACTTAACCGATTGCTCCCAAACCACACTTCTTTATATAGGTCTCTGACTTAGCTCCTTTGTTTATATAAGTCTCAGACTTTAATCGATCAGGCCAAAACCATACTTGTCTCTGACTTAAATGGATTGGGCCAAAACGATAGTTATTTACATAGGTCTCTGATTTAAACCAATTGTACCCAAACCACACTTGTTTATATAGGTCTCTAGTTTTAACAGGTTCTTCTGTATATTAATATCTGACTTTAGATTGGGCCAAAACCTCCATTTTTTATAGGTCTCTAGCTTTAACCGATTGGGCCCAAACCAACTTCTCTATATTAGTCTCTGACTTTAACAGATTGGGCCAAAACTTATGTTGTTTATATAGGTCTCTGACTTGAGCAGATTGGGCCTAAACCTCCCTTGTTTACAAATGTCTCTGACTTAAATAAATTGGGCCAATACCTCCCTTGTTTATATAGGTCTCCAGCTTTAACCAATTGGGCCATAACGACACTTGTTTATATTTGCCTCTAGCTTTAACAGATTGGGGTTTGTATATGAGGTTGAGACTTGTGGCTTCTACAGGTTGTATTAAAACCGCGCTTCCATCAGTAGCTAGCCGTGTGTCGCTCGGTGCTAACATCCCTGTTTTATTTCCCCTTTTCTCCTCACCCCTGTGGCGGCCATTTTGTGGTGGTACAGCCCCGGGTCACAGCTACCACCACGGGTACAGCCTCTACCCGGACATCCACTCAGAGGAGAACGAGGAGTATGACAACTTCGGTTTCCTTGGTAACAACGCATGCGCGGAGAGCTCGCAGCCGCTGGCACCGCGCGAGATGTCAGGGCCGGCCAAGCAGGGCCCAGGTAACCAGCGCAAAGACCTGTCACGGTCTAGTGACTACGTGATGAGTGCCCAATGTCCTCGACATGGTCCACTGACTGCGTGTGTGTGCCCAATGTCTCAGACATGGTCGACTGACTGCGTGTGTGTGCCCAATGTCTCAGACATGGTCGAATGACTCTTTGTGTGCCCAATGTCCCCGACATGGTCAAGTGACTATATCATGTGAGCCCAATGTCCCTGACATGGTCCAGTGACTATGCGATGTGTGCCCAATGTCCTCGACATGGTCCACTGACTGCGTGTGTGTGCCCAATGTCTCAGACATGGTCGAATGACTCTTTGTGTGCCCAATGTCCCAGACATGGTCGACTGATTATGTGACGTGTGCCCAATGCCCCCGACATGGTCCAGTTACTATGTGATGTGAACCCAATGTCCCCGACATGGTCCAGTGACTATGTGACGTGTGTCTAGTGTCCGTGACATGATCTATTGATTATGTGATGTGTGCTCAATGTCTGCGACATAGTCTACTGACTATGTGACATGTGCCCAGTGTCCCTGACATGGTCCATTGACTGTGTGATGTGTGCCCAATGTCCCGACATGGTCCACTGACCTCGTGATGTGTGCCCAATGTCACTGACATGGTCCACTGATTGTGTGACTTGTGCCCAATGTCCCAGACATGGTCCACTGACTGCTTGACGTTTGCCCAATGTCCCCGCCATGGTCCACTGATTACATGACCTGTGCCCAATGTCCCCGACATGGTCCACTGACTTCGTGATGTTTGTCCAATGTCCCTGACATGGTCCACTGACTGCGTGTGCTCGACTAATCAGCTGTTTGTTTCTAATTAACACCGTGTTAATTAACTCTTTCATGCCTGCTGCAGGTCATCTTCAAGAGGCCCTCTCGGCTATAGTTTAGTTGCTATAATAGCCCTCCGTCTATAGTCCCAATACAACATCTCCTGGCAAGATCACTCTCAAGGTCACTAACCCAGGGCTGAGGTTATTGGATTAGCAATGGGGTCAAACAGTGACCTAGTTTTTGTTGTAGAGTGCAGTTTCCATAATGTGTTTATGTCAGTTAGATCTAGTAAAGGTATCAGTGAACTAGTTCATGCTTGTTTGTGTAGAAACTTCAACTATGATCGCATCTGAAGGTTCTTCTTTCGGGTAGTTCTGGTTACATTTCGCTGATGGCATAAAGCCGAACTTGGCAATTGAACAATGAACAAAGTCCAGTCCTATTGTAAAGTTTCTAGGCTATACCCATTAGCGGTTCTGCTCCTAGCGGTCGATATACGTTAAATAAGGTTGGAGTCAACGCATAGATGTTGTAGGTAACAGAATCCAGGTAAGACTGAATGCTCTTTATTCTGGGCCCCGGGTTTATATACCATCGAAGCGCCTTTGTCTCCAGGTGGGGGACGCTTATACGGGCGGTCGTGTTAGGCGCCAGTTAGCGTCACCTTTGTAACAACGAGCGCGCCCGCATCTCCAGGAAGTTGGGTTAACAAACAACCGCCGGCCAAAGCCGGGTTCAAAGGGGGGATTATAGCTACAGCAGGAAGGACCAATTAGCCTGGCCAGTGTCGGCCATCTTGGATTCGGAGGAAAGAATTTAGAATAGATTGAATATATATATTATAATTAATAATGCTGCTTTTTCAACGCAAAAATACCACAAAGTTAGAATTATCGACTGCAGATCTTTACAAACGTCCCTCACTCTGAGTTCGAAGAGCAACGGAGAACTTTAAAAGAAAAGAAAAAGATGTGCAGTCGCTAAAACCAACCTAACCGCCTTGCTCCGTCTCAGAGCAGTCGTGCGGCTGCTGAGACCAGCGCGGGAACGGTTAGTTCGTCGAGCGAACGCGGAGGCGCCACCAGCGCGCGCTCACGATCTCTCGACCAATGAAAAGGCAGCAATTCCCAACTTCCGGTCACCACCCAGAAACAACAAAAATGGCAGCGCCCACATCTCGGCGTGCTAAACAAACGGGTCTTACGCAAACAATGGCGGCCATCGGGTCTTCAAATAAGGTAGGTTCAATCATTAACACATATAGATCACACGGGTAAAGAGTAACAGAGATGATAACAGAAATACAGGTTATATTTTGAAAAAATGTCACTGCGGCCCGCTCGGCGTCAGAGCTCCGACCGTGTCCGGGTTATGGGTACTCGGCTGTACAACCAGTCGCGAGTGTAGAAAATGGCCCGCGAATGTCTTTATAAAATATAAATGCGTAGTCCATTTTGATATAAAGCTGGGATACGAGTGTCTGTATCCTGTTGCTTCAGGATGGTGGTTATGAATTTAAAAAGATAGATCACAGGGATCTCACAGGGTATGGCGAGCGGTCTTCGGCGTCAGTGTCTCTTGGTTGACTCGCTCGCCAATCGTAGGGGTGGAGTCAATCGCGCTAAAACACACTTTAGCACGATTGACACGATTGTTACTCTTTGTAGAGGTATATACACGTAGGAACGGCCTGTCAAGTGCAGAACACACCTTTGTTCGTTGTTGGCAGGCCGCTGCGACGGAACTCCGCGTCCCGGGCTACCGAAGTGCGACAGCTGGCGGTCCGAGCGTAGGCGCCAGCCCGAGACCGCCGCCCACGCGAAGCACTTCGCGGGAGGATCGGAGCCCGTCATGTCACAATCAGGTCATAAAAGGTTACAGAAAAATAGATGTGAGTCACACGTACTCAGTTGACACGTAGATTACACGTTTTCCTCAATAAAAACGGTAATTCAAACAATTTTACACATCTCAGGCTCCTCACCAGCGCACATCCTGGCAGCCATTTTGATAGTACAAAAAAAAAAAAAGATAATATCGCCGTGAAAGGCATGACATATAAGTAGCAGCGGGGTGCTTAACGATAAAAAATAGACAATTTGGTCGCCGCTGAGGACGGTAAATCTTACGATAAAATTGATAAGGCGGTAAATGACACCAAAAAGGGGACGAGCTCCCGTAATCTTGATAAAGATTGTAGAAAATATGCTGTGGCCGTATTATAAACATATATGTACATGGTGATAAAACATAATATTGGCGTTTTCAGCGTGGATCTGAGTAATGCGTTAAGGCCTGGACATCGCCATTCTCTACATATCGACTGCAGCTAGCGCTCGACTTCTGGTGACGACGGGAGATCAAGCCGCGCCACTCGCTACTCACAAGACGCTCGCTTACAGCCTTCATCCCTTCCCAAGTCTACTCAAGTTACCGAGGAGTGGTGAGATAACACTGTGGCCTAAACATAATAAATCGTCGAGCCCTCCCGATTAATCCCCGATTTATAGAAATTTTCAGCGGCCTAAAATATCGGCCCATCTCCAGCTATTGCATACCTAACCGATAGTAACTCACTGTATCACTACTTGTTGCCTAATTTCAGAGTCTAGAGATCAATATAAACGATATTTCTCGTTATTTAATTAAATTTTATGGTTAATTTCCGAGTAATACTTACTATTCGCACGCGGCTGGTATGCACTAGATGATTATAATTTCTTAAATTTTTGGTTTGTAACTAATATTTCTACCTGTCTCAGATCCACCTTGATACTAACCATGTCGCCTCGTTGGGCTATTCAAAAGAACATAAAATAACATTTGAAATTACATAATAATATTAAACAATTCTGGCCAATAGACTAAGGAACCGACATTAATTAAGAGAATCATTTTAGAATTAAGTAATACTTAGCGCAGGGCTGTGATTGTAGTATGGTCGGTTCCTTATAAAATATAAAGCATAGCATATTATATATAGGCAGGAGCTCGTCAATATCAATAAATAGGTGTCATTGATATACATTGTAAATTGAAAAGAATATAATATCTTGCTGCGTGGCCACGTTAAGTATAGGAAAAACCCAGACATATAGTCGTGCAGCGTGGCCACTTTTAAGTATATAAGACTCGTGCAGCGTGGTTATTAAAAAATAGGGGGTTGTGAAGCAGCTGAGAGTGGTTCTTTCCAGAAAATTGCCAAAAATTTCAACCGGTGCCAGGGGATACGTAGGCATCATACGTACTTCACTCCCCCAACACTCTAAATTTTTGCAATACTCGAATTACTCTAAAAATAACTCAACCACTCTCGGCGTGCCCACCCAAGAAGAAAAATTAGCGCGGCAAAGCACGGTAAGTAACATGTTTGATATATGTAAAAAAAATTGTTTTCAGACTAGTAGGGCAGGTCCCATCATGGACTCCTCCCTGGGCGCATAGGCCCTTAAAATCGTTCCTACGATAAACGATAAAAAACACAAAACGATATCGTACACACACGATATTTAGACAAACACACACAGACGATTTAGGCTGAGCTAGGCCGCGGACCTCTCGTGCTCCTCGTGCCTCTTCAAAATCGTCGTTTCTCCACATAATCATCCTTCGGCCAAAGGGTCTGGGGCGAAGGGGCTGGCCGAGTGGCCGCAAGGCCAGCCTTTGACCGCCAAACACAGGGCCAAGGTCACTTCGAATAACCAAGGCCCTTACCGATGGCCGAGCACATAAAACAAAAACTCGTGGGTCTCAGCGAGGCTGCAAGCACCCCACGGGTTTCACCATGCTATCGGTCTTAATCATTCCAGTTTCACAATCGTGGGTCAATTCCGTATCGTCAACGTGTCATTCATAAAAAAAAGGTTTTACACGGGGGGAAGCCGGGGATATATATCTTGGGGGCGTAAGTCCGCGAAGGAGCCTGCTAACCGCTCCAGGGTTGGGCGTAAGCGGAGAGGGGGTATGGGGGCGGTCGCGGTTTCTGATCGTATAGGAATTACGGGTAGGGATTGGGGGAAGGGTTCAGTGGGGGGATCTTCGGTAACGATGGTGGGGGCAGGGAGGGACAGAAAGGGGGATGCTGGTGCTGCCTGTAGGCTCTGTAGGCTGATCTCCTCGCGTGGGCGGTCCTCTTCAGCCGACCTCGGCGGACTCCGCACGCAGATCAACCTACAACACCAGCGAGTGACGGGGATACAACAAAGCTTTTTGTACCGCAAGCAACAGACCGTCAGGAGGACGAGGAATATTAGGAGGGATATGGAGGAAGTGGAGATGAAGGGTACAGAGGATAAGATAGAGGCCGGGGAGCGTAAGCCCTGTAGGCGGCCTACTTCCATCACGGGCAGGACTACGCGGGGGAGGAGTTTGAGTGGTTCGGAGAAGGTGGGAGGAAGGGTGCGGGGCCAGGATATGTTAAGGGGGGAAAGCTGAAGGGGGCGCCGGAAGTGGAAATTGAGGGTATGGTGCCCAGCCGCGATGCCGTGTAGGCGCCACCCACGCGACTCCAGCGAACATCCTGGGGGGAGGTCGACGAGGGTGGGGCCGTTGACGAGCAGATTCACGGGTGGGCGGCCGGTGCAGAGGCGTAGCACGGAGGTCGACTGGTAGGCGACTACCACAGCTTGTCGGCCTCCTGCCTCGGGCCTCGACACTACGGCCGTCGCGTTGTTCCGGGCGGTGATGGCGATGTGGCACGAGGTCGGCTTGGTCCCGCGCACGAGTGCCGACTCGCAGGACCGTTCGGTATACACTACCGTAGGCCTACACACTCGTGGCTGCCGACCTACGCAGACATCAGGGACGAAGGACGTGGAGGACGACGAGCTCACGGCCAAACGGGGCCTACCCTGGACCGTCCGCAGGTGGGACGCGTCCAACTGCACGGGGAAGTACTGCAGCTTGTACACCAGGTAGGCCTCGCTCGTGAGCCCGGGAACAACAACACGGTAGATCAACTCCCGTCCCTCCTCCCAGATGGGGTCGATGTCCACGTAGTTGTAGTACCACATCGCCGGGAGGGTGTGGTATCCGGCGTCTCGGAGGCGGCGGAGGACCTGGAGCAGGTGTTCTCGGGGAAGAACGTCCTCGGTCAGTTGGCCCCGCTCCAGCTCCATCCGTTGATTATGGAACTGTACTCGCCGAAGTTCGTGTTGGCGCACCGTCTCCTCCAAGATCCGTAGGCCCAGCTCGATCTGCCGGGCCATCCAGACCTTGTTCACCTTTTCGTCGGCCCCGACCGCGATCGTACCTCCGGCTTCCGCGAGGTGGATCGCGCGGGCGGCCTGCTCATTTATTGTGGCGATGTTATCGGCATTCTGTAGAACGCCTCCACGAGTGGCGTTTACTACCGATACCATCTGCTCCAGGTGGTGGGCTATTTGCTGCTGCTGGACCAGCGTGTCGCGTGCGACTCCTCGCAATGATGCGACGTCGCGGTCAGTCGCCAGTCCAAACAGAGCCTTTCCAGCCCACCCCACAATATTAAGCAGGCCCCGACGCCGTCGGCCGGCCTCCGGCCTGCCGTCGGTTACTATCCGACTTGCCCTGGGTAGTTCGGACAAGCGGGTTAACAAACGCGACAAATGCCGGCGCCAGTAGGGGACGTGATTCGGCTCCATCACGTCCGCGACAGCGTCAATGGCGACAGTTAGGTTGTGTACGAGGTCATCTACACAGGGAGGGGACGGTGGTCGGATCGTGACGGCGACAGTCCAGGCGGCCGCGACCGCACGCGCACGACCGTCCGTGTAGACCAACACGCCATCGTCCGAGAACAGGTCCGCGTCGAGGAAGGGGGCGTATAAGCAGAGCAGAAATACGGGCATCCACATGATGAAAAGGCACAGTTGGATCTACTCACTGGTTTTTAGACGTGTCGGGGGCGACAATGCTGGGCGACGGCTGCAATGCACAGTCGCTTCTCTGCTTGTATCTCGGCCTCGTCCGGTGGCTGGAGGGTTTGGCGTTTCGCAGTCTCTGCTTCCAACGACCGGGTGAATGAGCGCGTGATACGGGTGAAGTGACTGAGCGGGGCCGCCGCCCGTCTTTTAAGGTCGTCTCGCGTCGCGTGGGTGCGTCGGCCCGAGAGCGGGAGGGAAGTGACCGGACCACGCACCAGTGGGGGGGGAGGGGGTGTCTCGGGTTCAGCCGCACGTTTACGATCTCGGCGGACATCAGGGGGATTAGGGACATGTGGGACGGGCGTGATGGGGTGGATTACCGGGATGGGGGTGTTTGCTCGAGGAGTGGGGGCGGCCGAGGGCGCAAGGGAGTTTGGACCTGTAGGGGGAAGTGGGGGCAGATCGATGGCCATGTTGTTGGAGGAGTTAGGTCGGGCCGGGACATCTGTGGGAGTTGATTGCATGGGAGTTGCAGAGGGGGGACGGGATGCGTCGTTGCCGGGGATTAGCTGCATGGGGGACGCGGGCCGGGTTGGTGGGATAATTGGGGTTTGAGGATTAGCGTTTACAGCTGGCACGCTGGGGTTGGGTATCCAAGCAACGCGCGTCTGGGGCGGCCGGCCGCGTGGCCGTGGTGTGGATGGAGCCATCGCAGTCGGGGGGCGCGTCCGCTGGGCTCGGGTTAGGCGTGGGCGTAAGCCCTCCCAGTCGAGGCCCGGGTCGGCCGCCTTGACATGACTGCGATTAACCGTCCGCCGTTTGTTTGTTGGGCCCACCACGTGTACCACGTTGCCGGATGCCCGCGTCACGAGGTATCCGGGGTCCCAGCGGGGGTCCAGCGGTCCGGGCTCGTGGACTCGTAGGAACACCTTGGTACCGGGTTCTAGGGGGAGGGCGTTGGCTTGTTTGCTTAGGCGATTAACGTTAGCCTGCCTCGCTATTTCCGCGTTGTGGGCGGCCTCCTTCAAAGCACGCGAGTGCTCGTCCACACGGAGGGCGAGGCGGGCCGACGAATCCCCTAGCGGGCGATCTCGGAGGTGGGAAAAGGGGGGAGGAGGGCAACGACCAAAAAGAAGGTAGTAGGGGGAAAAGCCTGTGACGTCACTGGGGGTCGTCCGGTGGGCGAGGAGTACATCCCCGAGGTGGTCCTCCCACTCGCAAGCACGGGCGTTTACCACCTTACGCAACATATCCTTTAGCGTGCGGTGAAAACGCTCTACGCGTCCGTTGGCTTGCGGGTGGTAGGGGGTGGTGTGTCGCACCTCGGTCCCGAGCTGTCGCAGGTATCCCTCCACTGTCGCGTTTTTGAACTCTAATCCGTTGTCCGTTAACACGACAGAGGGGGGGCCGTAGCGGGGGATGTACTCCCGGGATAGGGAGGTATAAACCGATTCAGCGGACTTATCTTTGAGGGGAAAACAATCTACATAGCCAGTGGCGTGGTCTATGATTGATAATAGATAACGAGCGCCGCTGCGACTCAGGGGGAGGGGGCCGGTCAGATCCATTGCGACGACTTCTCCCGGGTTTTCGGCGACAGGCATAGGGGCGGGGGTTGGACGTTCTGCACGGACGCGATTGGCTCCGCAGGGGGCGCATCGTGCGAGAACGGAAAATACCTGTCGCTTCATTCCTGGCCATTTAAAATGGTCGTGAAGTCGTCGCAAAGTTTTCCTCATACCTTGGTGGCAGACCTGTAGATGGGCGGTCTGGACCAAGTTGGCGCGAATTTCCGACGGGGGGACGAGGCGAGGGTAAGCCGCGAGACCCGAGGGCGGTTTGAGGGTAAAGAGGAGGCCATTACTGACCAGATAATCCTCCTGTTCCTCGAGACCGTACCGGAACTCAGGCATCGCTGCTTGTCGCACTTTCACCTCTGCTTCCGTCAGCCCGTACGCTTCCCACGGCAACTCCCGCTCTTCCTGGACCGAGGCGATCTGTGCGACCTCCAGCGGCAGCTCGGCCGGTGAATCGGACCGGAGGCGCGAGAGCATATCCGCCCACACATTTTTGGCACCAGCGAAGTACACGATGGGTGCGGCGTATTCCGCAAGGAGTACGGCCCACCGTTGTACTCGCGTATTTTTCATTTCGGCCAAAAATAAGCTTTTGAGGGGCTTGTGGTCGCACAGAATCTGGAAGGTCGCACCGTACAAATACGCCCGTAAGCGCGTAAGCGCAAAGACTATCGCGTAGGCCTCCTTCTCGATGACAGGGTATCGGCGTTGCACCTCCGTAAACTGACGTGAGAGAAAGTGCACGGGTCGCTCGATACCCTGGTCATCCTCTTGTACCAAGATGGCGCCGAGGCAATAATCTGAGGCGTCGGTGTACAGTTTGTACGGGCGACCGGGGTCCGGGTAAGCGAGGGTCACCGTGTTCACGAGGGCGTCGCGCAACTCCTGCCACGCGGTCTGGCACTCGGAATCCCAATGAAAGAGGGCGTATTTCTTTGTCAGCGCGACGAGGGGTCGGACAATATCGGCATATCTGGGTATGAGCTGCCGATAATAATTGGCCGACCCTAGCAGCCGTCGCACCGCCTTTACGTCCTCGGGTGGCACCATGTCACGTATGGCTTCCACTTTGTCGGGATCCGAGGAGACGCCGTCCGCGCTGACCACATAGCCAAGGAGTTTCACGCGGTCGACCCCGAAGTGGCACTTCGATTCTTTGACCACGAGGCCGTATGAGCGCAGGGCCTCGAGGACGGCCGCGATGTGGTGGTGGTGTTCTTCCTCGGTCCGGCTGTAGATTACGAGGTCGTCGAGATATACCATAACGAACTTACGCAGCGGGGTGATAACCTTATTCATAAGCCTCTGGAATGCAGCCGGCGCATTGCACAGGCCGAACTGCATCCGCTTAAACTGAAAAAGGCCCCGATGCGTCGCTACGGCCGTCTTCTCGACGCTGTCAGGATGCATCGGTACCTGCCAGTATCCGGACTTTAAATCTAGGGTCGAGAACACTTTCGCACCACCTAGATTATCAACAATGTCCTGGATACGAGGCAGGGGGTATGCATCGCGACGAGTAACTGCGTTCAGTCCTCGGTAATCCACACAGAACCGGACCGAGCCGTCTTTCTTAGGGACGAGGGTGAGGGGCGAGGCCCAGGGGGAGGAACTGGGCTCGATTATGCCTTCCGCGAGCATCTTGTCCAGCTCGCGGTCGACGACCTCGCGCTTGGCGAGGGGAAGTCTGTACGGCCGTTGATTGATGGGGGGGTGATCGCCCGTCTCGATCCTCATGTAGACCTCGGTAGTGCATGTGAGGGGGCGGCCGGTGACCGGGAACACATCGGGGTATTGCCGTTTCCAATACTCGGCCTCGTATACCAGCTGACCGATGTGTCCCTCGCGTCGCACCGACCGTCGCACCGCATGGCGACGACCACAGAGGGTTACAGATTTATCAGGGGAAGCATAGTCTACGATCGCGTGAGTAGCCTCCAACGCGTCGTCCCCTAATAAAAGATCGTGGGACATATCACCCACCACATTAAAGTCGCACGGCCGGCCGTACAGCTTCAGGTTAACCGCCTCGCGGACGGAGATGCCGTGGCCGGTGAGGGACTTAAGTCGCGCCGGGGGTCTTGTACTCTTACCCACCGCGCCCACCTGTCGCAAGGCATCCGCCGCGGGGACGGACACCAGGGAGCAACACGCACCCGAGTCGACGAGGGCCTGCAGTGCCACGCCTCGAAGCTCGAGGTCAATGCAGGGTCGTCGGTCGGACGCGCGTTTTAGTTTCCCTGGGTCGCGGCGGCTACGACTTGATCCTGGGAGTGGGCTAACGACCGTGCCGCGTCCCTGGAGGCCTTCAGACTGGGGCATCCAGCCACATAATGGCCTCGTTGATTGCACGCGTAGCAGATGATGTCGTTTATGGGCGTCATCCGCCGGCCGGAGTTACGCTGCCCCGGCGCGACGCCTGCTACAGTGGAGGCGACGGCTGGGGGCGGCGGAGCTGGGACGGTCGCAAACAGCGGCTGGGGAGCGGGAACGGGCGCGGGGGTCGGCGCGAACACAATCGTGGATTGTGGTGGCGCTGCCGCGGGCATCACAGCCGCGACCGTGTGGCCCTTGTTCCCCTTTTTCGCCTTCAATTCCCCCTGGATGGACTTTATCGCCTGCTGCATCTCCTCCATCTGTCGCTGGTGGGCGGTTTGCGCGGGGTGGTTGGCGGAACGGGCGGCCGTGGTCCTCGAGCCGACCGCGCCCACCTCCATGGCCTCCTCGACGCGAGTGTCGTCAGAGTGCGCCTCTTTCTCCACCGCCTTCGCCAACGCGTCGACCCTCGAGAGAGCCTCGGCGATTGTTTGGGGCGTGTTGAGATTGAGGTCCCACCGCAGAGGGCCTCGCGACAGAGTACTCACCAACTGTCGCATCGTCGGCCGCAGCACAAAGGGAGAGGCGAGTTCCTGGGCCGAGTAGGCTTTCTTGGCCGCCAACCAGAAGCGCTGCGCGTACTCGGGGGCGGTCTCGTGGGCCGTCTGAGAGAAGTGCCCGAGTGCAGCGCGCAGACTCTCCATTTCCTCCATGCCGAGGAGCGTTGATGTTATCTTGCGTTCGACGGCCTCGAAGTCGGTGACGCCGTCCTCGAAGCAATCGTAGATTATCGACTTGAGGCGCCCCGCCGAGTAGGCCAGGGCCTCCGAGATCAGCTTCTCGTCGGGGGCCTTGGAGACAAAGCGCGCCTGTCGCACATCGTTTAACCACGTGCGGAGGGCGGCTTTATCCTGACCGTCGACGGTCGGCAGCGCCCGAAACAGCCGGATGAGCTGTTTGACCGAGGCCAACTCATGGGTCTCGGGCCGCGACCGGGGGGCGGAGTCGATAATGATCGCACGGGCCTCGGCGAGCTGTCGCGCCGCCTCGGCGAGTTCCATGGCCTGCTGCTGGGATTCCAGAGCGTGTTGTTGAGCCCGGAGGTCGGCCTGTCGCGTAAACTCGGCGCGAAGTCGCTGTTCCAACTCGTAGATAGCGACATCTTTCACTTCCTTACAGGTCTGGGCCAGGTACTGCTTCCACAGCTTGCCCAGCAGCTCTGTGTTGGCAACAGTAAAGTCGGTCGGAATAGTCCCCGCCAACTTCCCAGCGTTAAGCCACACCTGGAAATCCTCAGGCAACACACTGGGTTCGGCCATCCTTCCGAATTGCGTAAATAACCACACACGTTATATATACGTCAATCACCTATATGGCACGAACCTGTTGCGATTCCCACGTGCGACAGCTGCTGGTCCGCTCGGTCCGACTGTCGCTAACACAGAACTACCGGCATGCAAGTACCTTCCACGCCCACATCAAAACGTTATATCATAGCAGAATGTCACTTCCCTGCTCGAGTCCGTGTCTATGGAGTCGGTCCTTCCGTGGTCATTCGTAACTCGACCGGCAATCTGTCCTCGAATCACACTAAAAGCGTCTCGTCGTGGTCACCAATGTAAAGTTTCTAGGCTATACCCATTAGCGGTTCTGCTCCTAGCGGTCGATATACGTTAAATAAGGTTGGAGTCAACGCATAGATGTTGTAGGTAACAGAATCCAGGTAAGACTGAATGCTCTTTATTCTGGGCCCCGGGTTTATATACCATCGAAGCGCCTTTGTCTCCAGGTGGGGGACGCTTATACGGGCGGTCGTGTTAGGCGCCAGTTAGCGTCACCTTTGTAACAACGAGCGCGCCCGCATCTCCAGGAAGTTGGGTTAACAAACAACCGCCGGCCAAAGCCGGGTTCAAAGGGGGGATTATAGCTACAGCAGGAAGGACCAATTAGCCTGGCCAGTGTCGGCCATCTTGGATTCGGAGGAAAGAATTTAGAATAGATTGAATATATATATTATAATTAATAATGCTGCTTTTTCAACGCAAAAATACCACAAAGTTAGAATTATCGACTGCAGATCTTTACACTATGTTCAAGAAACCTTGGTTAGTGTTACCATCAGTTGTGAATAGTAAGCTGAATGAATGACTCCAAGGCTTCGTCCGTCCCATTACAAGCTTTATTACTGGTGTTACTGCAATGCGCTACACTAGTCGGACTGATGAGAATACATCAAGATTAAGGTTATATGCTGGCTCTGTGTTTACCGCGTGGGGGTGACCGTGTTGATCGTAACTAAGGGTCGTCTCCAGGGGTCTGTTACATAGAGCCAGCATGATCAGTTTGGCCAAGGGATAGAGCCTGTATGTTTCACATATAGATGATTTGGAAAGTAGCACTAGCTTCATCAAATTCAAACTGCGAGGCACATTCTGCTTGATGGTGAAGCTTGGAGCAGACAGAACACAGATTTTATGAACTACGGTCTGGTGCGGGTTGGCTTTACAAATGTCTCAGTATTTGTCACACTGTCGAGCTCGGTTGGCAAAGATTTCCATCTGATTCAAGGAAGGTACCTACAATAGACATTATAGTATATAGGAATATCAATGGACATTGCAGTATATATGAAGAATACTTATTCTATAATATATATCATAATCATAATACTATCAAGAAACGTCACAAAATCTCATGTGATTGTTTATATGTCGGTAGTTGTCTTCACGGAATGATATCACAAAGTGGAGCTGAATGATATCTGTAGCAGAAGACAACAAACAGCATGTTAACAATTCAGTCATAACAGTCATTTCCTTGTCTTGTGATTTCTTGATGGTACCAATTCAAGTGTTATGTAACAAAGTGTTACGTAACAGAAGTTACGGTATGAGTGAGATCACAATTGAACAAGTAAGAGGAGTATTATTGACAGCTACACAAACAGCACACCTGACCAAAACAGAGAAAATAGTGCGAGTGGACTGTGAGTAGTATTAAAAGTAGTTCTATCACGTGACAAAACAGAGAAAATAGTGCGAGTGGACTGTGAGTAGTATTTAAAGTAGTTCTATCACGTGACAAGTACAGAGAAAATAGTGCGAGTGGACTGTGAGTAGTATTTAAAGTAGTTCCGGGCTGATTGTAGGGAGTAAACTTAAATCATCAAATGGATATTAAACCTAGTGAATGAATAAATATATATGTATCACTGTCATAAGTACATAACGCAATACATAGGAGGTATCATATGGCAGAGTTTACGAGGCGTATGAGGGGATGGGCCAGCGACCATTCTACCTCCAAATAAGGATTGGGGAGAGCGTAGGCTGCCTTCATTCCCCGTAAATCTTTTTTTTTTTAAATTTAGACTTTGATTACAAATCGCTCTTCCATGCAAACGGAACAATGCTGAACCCAAAATAGTCTCATATCAATATAACAGTTTCAGACTTGTACACATGAGATAGATCGAAAGTACATAAATAATGAAATAATTAAATCTGTCCTTGTATAAAACGTGATAATCATCTCAGAATGGGCTCAAATATAGAGCACTGTCCTGTCTGCTACCAGTCAAACTGTCAGTCGTGAGTAGTACACCACTTGGTGGTTTTCACCAGGGACCTGTTTCAGTAGTTTCGTGACATGTCTAGATGGCGTCTGCGACACCATACGGACAGATCACAAGATTGCAGTCGATGACACACGGAGTTTCACTCACTTCTCGTAGGAATTAAGCAATGACACTTTAACATGAGTAGGGGATACATATAACCTATAATCGTTCCAAAAATGAAGAAGATTGGCCACTCCGATTTTCTGATATTTGCTAGTCTTTTTCCGCTGTTGCTTGCACTGTTGGTGCCACGGTTGATGTCTGTCTAAGCCTAATGTCAATAAACTACTGAAACAGGTCCCTGGTATTAGAATCAGGGATGCCAGTTCTCAGGGAATCTCAGGTTTTCAGGTATTTTTCTTATACTCTAAAACATAACCATTCATTCTTATGAAATGCAGTGTATCTTTATGTAGGCAGCCAGTGGTGGGAGTCATGCCCGGTGGCTGGTGTCAGGCTGCACCCAGTGGTACCCTGCGGGTCCCAGGGCCTTGCAGAGTCAGGGGAATTCCCCTGAGAACTCAGTGGTGCTATAGTGGACTGCCATAGGTTAAGTGAAACCCCCTGAAACCCCTGAACTAAGAACTGTGTTTGCAGAGTGGAGCTTAATGAAACTTGAGCTGCTTGTAATCTCAGGAGGCTGGTGGTGGTGGCGTTAGGGTGGTCATATCTGTAGTAGACTTTCCCAGGTCTTTAAGTATTTACATATATCAAAAAAAACCATCTCACTACTGATTTCAGATGTGTGAAATAATCATCATATTAAAGGTAAAAATGGCAGTCAAATAGAGAGTTGACATCTCAGGGTTTTTTTCTGAGACCTCACTGGCATCCCTGTAGAATTCTCCACCTTGTCGAGATGACCAAGTCACTTCCTGAACCCAGCCTTCTCTACTCACTTTACACCAGGAACAATTATCACAATTAGTCGATTTGATTCTCACTTTATAATGTTGTGTATACTTTACATAAATGGCACCAGTTTCCATGGAAATCCACATATCCAATGTCAGCGTATACCCAACAATTCTTTAGTGTTATAAGAATAGAGGCGTATATCAATAGAGTCTCATTAATGATGATAAAACGTTGAATCTCCACAGACTCTCGGTCCCAGGCCATGGCTGACACCGACTTGTTATTCATGTTCTCTCGCTCTCTCCCAGGTGGCAAATTCCACATGAATAACAATGTTTGAATTTTCTACCTGGTCGGGGTTGAATCCTTACTACACAGTGAGATAACCTTTTGCGGTTATTGGTGGGAATTTAGTTTTCCACTTTCCTGAAATCCAACTCTCGAAGCTGTTTGTTTATTTTAATTATATCATCTATAGCTTTATCTCACCCCTGGAATAAATGTCTATAGGCTTAACATTGGGAACTCATTCTCCATACCCCTTTAAGTACTGCAGTCCGTTCTCCATGGTCTATATCCTATTTGTTGCCCATTCTTTAAGTGTGTATAGGGGTGAGATATATACAGAAAGCAACTCGTTTTGGTCAAAGAAGTCATTCTCTAGCTCATTTGAATGCTACTTGGTATTCAGTCGGCTGTCGCCTCGTTCATATCACCCCGCATCAAACTCGTGGAGAACGACGACTTTGACCAAAACTTGTTGGTTTCTTCTTTATTATGTGATTTTATATGCAGCATATCTACACCGGGTATTGTACCATGTTACTGCCATAATGTAAGTCTATAATATGAATTATGCGCATTAATACAAAAAACAGAGACAAACAACTGACATCTCAGACTTCCGGTGACCACGTGACCATTCCTGTCTTCTGCGCATGCGTTCTGACCTCATTCTGACGTCACGAGTCCCAAGCATGTTCCAATCATGGTCGTCCAGGGACCTGTTTCACTAGTTCCGTGACATGTCTAGATGGCGTCTAGATGGTGTGTCCGGTTTCATAAGAACTAGACTTCGTTTTGTCCGTTCTTGCTTGCACTGTTGGTGCCACTTTTCGTGTCTGTCTAAGACTTTTGTAACGAAACTAGTGAAACAGTTCCATGAAATGTCTAGATTTGTCTAATTCTTATGTTTGGGGTCTGTCTTTTCCTAAGGGCAGCTACTTGTGTTGTCACGAAACTAGACAACCCCAATGTCTGTATGGTGTCACAGACATGTCACGAAACTAGTGAAACAGGTCCCAGGTCTACAGTGTGATATTTATTTTCCCTTCTTGAATCTACAGGTATAGAGGAGTCTTCTCATCTCAGACTATTCACCATTCCCGGCAGTATGTAACACCAGGTGGCGTTAGTGTCGCAGCCCGTGTGAATACACAAAACCTTACCGGAAAATGGGCATCATATCAATTCACTAGGGGCCATCCATAAAGTACGTACGCAGAGTTTCTGAAATTTTGGACCCCCCCCCCCCCCCCTCCTCCTGATTTTGTACGCAATAGAACAAAGAAGGAGCATACGCAAAATTTCAGAAATTTTGGACCCCCCACCCCCCCCCCCCCTCAGTGCGTACGTACTTTATGGATGGCCCCGTAAAGCCTTCATTAGCTGCCCATATCAACGTGTTCGTTTAGATTTCACTTCATGGTCTACGTGCAGTCGTCAGTATTTGTAAACAGATATTGCTCTTTGAGTGGAGTGAGAGGTGTGTGTGTCCAGGGCGTGGTCGTTTAGAGGGACCGGTAAGTGGCTCTTACAGGCTGAGACTCATTCCCACGAGCTGTGACGATACACAGACAATAAACGATGCTTTTGTGAACAGGTGGGTCTTTATTACCCACCTAATACGGAGTCTCTATAGGTAATGTATAGGGCACCTGGAAACAGCTACCTGGAGATTCTGGCATGTCAGAATCTCCCGGAAAAATAGTCCTGTCCATAATGAGGTTGAATCATCATGATAATAAGTTTCTTGAATGTTCATTCAATGTTAATTATTTAGATTTAAGCATAATAATCTCATTTACCATCAGAAACCACTGTCATAACAAACTTTGCATGCTAAAAGCACAGGTTAATGGCGAACTACATTATTGGTGTAAGTCTACACCGAATTACTGCCACGTTTGACAGTGCTGTGGTGTCTGAAACTAAATGGCCTACAGAAACTTTTTAATTGCAATAAATTTGTTATCAATCTTGTAGGTGGGTAATAAATACAATAACGACTGGTTTTTATATGAGAGACTGTTATCTAATCGCACGGATATTACTACGCGTCAACTACTCATAGATTACGGCCACTCGTACACAAAACCAGTCATTACTGTGTATCTGATATTACCACGCGTCAACTCCTCGTATATTACGGCCACTCCACACAATACCCGTCATTACTGTGTATCTGATATTACCACGCGTCAACTCCTCGTATATTACGGCCTCTCACACACAATACCAGTCATTACTGTGTATCTGATATTACCACGCGTCAACTCCTCGTATATTACGGCCACTCCCACACAATACCCGTCATTACTGTGTATCTGATATTACTACGCGTCAACTCCTCGTATATTACGGCCACTCCCACACAATACCAGTCATTATTGTGTATTTAAACCCCGAGAGTAAAACTCGTGGTTTACAGAGCCGCCTGTTCACAAAACCATCGTTTGTTGTAATTCATTATCCCTAATTTGGAATAATTAAACCCAGGAATTGCCAAATCAAATGGGACTATTTCTTTGCTCTGTGCTCTGTGGTACCAAGGGACTATTTTCCCGTATACCATGGTTTTGAGGCCGTATACCACTGATCTGAATCTGTATACCACAGTTAAGGTATCTGACAGGCTTTATATAATGGGTCGTAAGTCCCCATACGTTCTCAAGGATAATAAATGAATAGTGGCTTCTACATATTAGCCACAATAGAATGCAGTTCATTGCATTTAACAAAGTGAAAATATTTACGAAAAATCTTTGTTATATCAAAAGTGTGGTAGACGAAGATGGCAGAACCAGAACAACAACAATATTTCTCAAGGGCAACACGCCTGAGAGAGGAAATAATTATAAATCAATGGTTATATCAAATCTTTCCCCGGACTGCGAGGCTGCTGTGACTGCCCTCTGGTGTTAGATACACATACTAACTGGCTGGGAATGGTGAATAGCACGCGGTTGTGACCTGCAATTTATTCCTTTCTCTTTCAGCATCTTCTGTGTAGAACTACCAGCCATCCATGGAGCTGTAATCTCTTCTCGGTACATATTCTGTCTGCAATATGTACCTGTAATATGTACCTTCTCGGATCAGGGTCGATTCCCCTCCGGTACCCTACGACTGAATATCTGCAGCATATCCTACTGACTAGGATTATCTGTATAGAGGCCTACTGACAGTAGATTATCTGTATGGAGCTCTACTGACAGTAGATTATCTGTATAGAGGCTTACTGACTGTAGATTATCTGTATAGAGGCTTACTGACAGTAGGATTATCTGTATAGAGGCCTACTGACAGTAGATTATCTGTATATATGCCTACTGACAGTAGGATTATCTGTATAGAGGCCTACTGACAGTAGGATTATCTGTATGGTGGCCTACTGACAGTAGATTATCTGTATAGAGGCCTACTGACAGTAGGATTATCTGTATAGAGGCCTACTGACAGTAAGTTAAAGAGATGGGTGTCGACCACTGTGATCCGAAAATTGGTTACCCTTCCAAAAACTTGTTTTATCGCCATCTATATACGCGCATGCGTCTGGACACGTTCTTCCGTTCAGATATCACAGACTATTGGACGTACTACTATTTTGATGTGATTTTAATGTAAATAAATGAAAAGAATAGTATTTAGACATGAGAATTACATGTCGTGATATGTCGTGATATGCTTAATTTCGGCAAATTGTTCACTCACCAATCGTGGACTTCAACATGCGCACAAGATACTAGTGGGCGATAAAACAAGGTTTTCGCAGGGTAACCGTTTTTCTCATTACACCGCCATATTGAATGTCTCCGCTGGTGTCCGGCTTGTTTCCACGTTTGTCATTGTATCTCCGGATATCACTTTCGCTGGTGACTTACGGTCTCTATCTAACTGTGTGTGTACAGGCCTGCCCCCCGTACCAGCGTCTCATACTCTCTACAATGACGCGCCCATCACCAGCGAAGACGAGGCTCTGCTAGAGGAAAACACGCACGTCGAAGGTGGTTCCCCTTCTTTGGTTTCCTGTGAGATTTCCATCGGCCGATAAATAGCGATTTCTGTGACCCTCTTATAGGAAGGCAGTCAGTGGTGTGTCCCCAAGTCGTTTGATCCTAAAAATCATCTCAAAGGGAAACCAGTGCTCTTCTTGCATTGTCTAATGACCTTAGCCCTTTAACTGCAGCATGATGCCTCCAGGCATTCCTCTGGTTACGGCAGGAAGATGCCTCCAGGCATTCCCCTGGCTATGGCAGCAAGATGCCTTCAGGCATTCCTCTGGTTACGGCAGCATGCTGCCTCCAGGCATTCCCCTGGCTATGGCAGGAAGATGCCTCCAGGCATTCCTCTGGTTACGGCAGCATGATGCCTCCAGGCATTCCCCTGGCTATGGCAGGAAGATGCCTCCAGGCATTTCCCTGGCTATGGCAGGAAGATGCCTCCAGGCATTCCCCTGGCTATGGCAGGAAGATGCCTCCAGGCATTTCCCTGGCTACAGCAGCATGATGCCTCCAGACATTCCCCTGGCTACTGCAGCATGCTGCCTCCAGGCATTCCCTGGCTATGGCAGGAAGATGCCTCCAGGCATTCCCCTGGCTATGGCAGGAAGATGCCTCCAGGCATTCCCCTGGCTATGGCAGGAAGATGCCTCCAGGCATTCCCCTGGCTACAGCAGCATGATGCCTCCAGACATTCCCCTGGCTATGGCAGCATGATGCCTCCAGGCATTCCCCTGGCTATGGCAGGAAGATGCCTCCAGGCATTCCCCTGGCTATGGCAGGAAGATGCCTCCAGGCATTCCCCTGGCTATGGCAGGAAGATGCCTCCAGACATTCCCCTGGCTACTGCAGCATGCTGCCTCCAGGCATTCCCTGGCTATGGCAGGAAGATGCCTCCAGGCATTCCCCTGGCTATGGCAGGAAGATGCCTCCAGGCATTCCCCTGGCTATGGCAGGAAGATGCCTCCAGGCATTCCCCTGGCTACAGCAGCATGATGCCTCCAGACATTCCCCTGGCTATGGCAGCATGATGCCTCCAGGCATTCCCCTGGCTATGGCAGGAAGATGCCTCCAGGCATTCCCCTGGCTATGGCAGGAAGATGCCTCCAGGCATTCCCCTGGCTATGGCAGGAAGATGCCTCTAGGCATTCCCCTGGCTACTGCAGTATGATGCCTCCAGGCATTCCCCTGGTTATGGCAGCATGATGCCTCCAGACATTCCCCTGGTTATGGCAGCATGATGCCTCCAGGCATTCCCCTGGTTATGGCAGCATGATGCCTCCAGGCATTCCCCTGGTTATGGCAGCATGATGCCTCCAGGCATTCCCCTGGTTATGGCAGCGTGATGCCTCCAGACATTCCCCTGGTTATGGCAGCAAGATGCCTCCAATGCCTGCTGTGTAATGCTGACCAGGGGAACTGGGCGCTGCAGGGAAAGGGTTAAGAGCGGTGACCAAGTTCATTAACGACAAGATAATCCAGCTTTAAGGCCACTCAAAATAAAACCTTGTTTCTCATCACCGCGCGCATCAGGAAAAAATATTTTAGAAGATTTTTTTTTTTTAAATAGATGAACCTTGATAGAAATTGTGAAAGGTATGTGTATTTAGTATCAAATTAAAGCTCCTGATGTCAGGGATGCATTAAATGTAAAGCCAGTAAAAATATGGAAACCCCGCGTAAGCAGACACCCCGCGTAAGCAGCCACTTTGGCCCGGATCGGAGGGTGCCCGCTTATGCGGGGTTTTACTGTATGTCTGCCATCTTCGATATAGCCCAAAAAAAATAATAAAAAAAGTCCTATTTTTCATGGCTTGGTGATGAGAAACAAGTGTTTTTTTTTAGTGGCCTAATTCATCACAGGTGGTTTCTGTCGGTCGGAGCTGACAAATATTCCATAAAGAATCGCAACTGAAATCGGTCTGGTTTCCACCTCCCAAGATTTTCTCAAAATTTAAGAATCGCTGAATGGTTTCCAACATATCAGTCGGTCACCACATATCGGCCAATGGAAATCTCACTCACCTCCCCCTGGCGGGAGATATCGTCAACGTCTAGGCCCCGCTTAACGCTCTGTGACGTCACAACGCCCAGACACACCGCACTGCATCATGGGAGACAATGGCGTCTGCAAATCCGTAATCCGTTAGCTTTGCGTAATCCGTAATCCGTCTACGTAATGATATGTTGGACCATGGGCATAGATCTGCACTAATACCTTTATATATCTGTATATCTATATGTTAGCTGTAGTTCGTCTGTTGTTATACTTCCTCTATGTCTGGGAGTAGCTTACATGTATTTTACCTCCTCATTGGTTGGTATGTATATTGTGTATTATTCCAAGAATCTTCTATTCATTCTGATTTTCTATTTGATATTTGTTCACACCTTCATACATATTTTTAGTTATAGTCAGTTTATATCTATATATCTTTTTTTTTATATTATATATTGATGTAGATATAGGTTAATATTTGTGTTCTTTAATTATCGTATATGATTTACCGTTTCTGCTTATTTTCCTTTCAATTTATATATTTTTTCGATAGACGACACCCCATGGTCCGAATGTATCGATAAACGAATTATGAAAATTCTAATTTATGATATATTTATCACAGTTCCTGTATCATGATGACCACCTAACGCTTTTAGAATTCGGACTACGGATTACTATCGCGCGGATTACGAAAAAAACGAAATTCCATTTTTTAAAACTTTCATTAAAACGATTTCTTTTGGATAATAAAACAGGTTTAGGGTGTCTAAATAACGTCTATTCCTCATCAATTAGCTGTGTTTAAACGTACCTCGTCCATGGAACTCGGCACGTTTAAATATACCTAAATAACTCGATCACATTCAGGCACCCTAACCCTGTCTTCCTATATTACTATTGCGGGTGGGAGGTGAATACGCCACCGTGGTGGGGTACACACTGAGAGTTTGTGGGTTTAAGAACTCCATGCTATCACGGTTACTGGAAAAACCGACCTGAAACGAACTTGACCGATCCGTAGTTGTCAGGAAAAATCGATTGGAAAACTCGACCCGTTTAAGATACTTATGGATAGGACAGTTTGAAATAGAAGGAAAGGTGTGACTAGTTAGAATCTAAACAACTAAAGCAGCGGATACAGAAAACAAGTCCAGTTATCTTTCTAGTTAGGGGTAGGGCTAGGGTTAGGGTTAGGGTTGGGGATAGGGATAGGGGTAGTGTTTTCTGTTTGTTTTCTTCCCCAGAGAAGACTAAATTTGAGGCCAATATAACACACTTACTAATTGATATAAAGTATTTATCTACAGTTGTAATAAGATACTTTGAGTTGGGAAGATTTAAAACGGGTCACGTTCGTTACGGGTCGAGTTCGTATAATGGGTCGAGTTCGTTACGGGTCGAGTTCTCCAGTATTCGCTGTCATATGAGGGTGTCCCATGTATGTGCGGTGTGTCCGGTTAATACCGGGGGTAAAGGCAAGGCGGCAGTCCCCTTCATCGACCATCCAGCTAGCTAACACCCTCCACAGTCATTACTGACCACCCAGTGTATCTCCAACTCCTCCAAACAGCGGATATGTGCATATACTCTCCCAGTAGTTATTATCCACCTAATTCAAAGTGTCCGTAGAAAACACATAAGGAGTGTGTATGGACATACCTGGAGCATACAGATATATTCACGTAATACAAAGTGCCCATAGAAAACACGTAGGGAGTGTATATCACCATACCCGGAGCATACAGATATATCCACCGAATACAAAGTGTCCATAGAAAACACATAGGGAATGTGTATCACCATACCCAGAGCATACAGATATATCTACCTAATACAAAGTGTCCATAGAAAACACATAGGGAATGTGTATCACCATACCCAGAGTATACAGATATATCCACCTAATACAAAATGTCCATAGAAAACACATAGGGAGTGTGTATGGAGATACCAGGAACGCCACTTGACCAGAAAAGGTGGATAATAAATACAATATAGACTGGTTTCAGATAAAAGCGGTTGTATGCTCCTTGGAGCGGAATCTACGCAATATCCTCGCATACACTCGGATATTACTATGCGTCAACTCCTCCGAGCATATGGCCGCTTTTATCAATATTGTGTATGTATGCTAATTAGGACTTGGCAGATTTGGAGTATTCTGATCATAATTAGAGTATATTCTCTCATATCTGGGTGCTCAGTGGAGTGGAACCCTAATGGAGTATATTTTCTCCCATCTGGTGGTCACTGAAGTGGAACCATAATGGAGTATATTCTCTCGTATCTGGGTGCTCAGTGAAGTGGAACCATAATGGAGTATATTTTCTCCCATCTGGTGGTCAGTGAAGTGGAACGCCGCCTAACTGGTGCTGCCGCCTGGTGTATGAAGTAGGAAGTACCTGCTGTCACTAAAACCTTTCTTCGTTCACATTTTCCAGTCTCCTGCACCGTAGTGATGACGTTTATCTGTAGACTTGTGGGGCTGTTGGTTGTTAGACTTGTGGGGCTGTTAGTTGTTAGACTTGTGGGGCTGTTAGTTGTGCTAAACGATACTTCATGTTCACCAATAGAAGCCGAGGAAATTCCTGTATGTAGCTTTATGAAACATCTCCCTCGTAATTTCTTACTTTTTACAATAGAAAGAAGGTGAAAATACTTAGAAAAAAATTCAAAAACTGAAAATGACCACCAACTCAATCCTCATCGGTACACAATATAGTGGGACTCTATCGAGAATGTTGATTTGAAATCCATCTAATATATGTCTATGAACATACAATTTATTTTTTTTTAAAGAAGGAAATTGTAGAGGTGTGTAATCCGAAGGCCTATTTAGATAATTTAAAAGAATAAATCCAGCTTCTTTACATTATAATTGACTAATTGATTGGTAACCTTTTGAAAAAATGTAGAAATTTAAGTAGTTAACTTTTGAAAAACTAGATAAGAAATTTAAATGGTAAACTTTTGGAAAACTAGAATAGACATTTGAGTGGGAAACTTTTCTAAAACAAAATAAGAAACTCGAGTGGGAAACTTTTGAAAATCATCTCATTTCACAATGAGATGTAATGTTCCGTGAACACCCTTGGCCTCTATTGGAGACCGTTTGGTACGACGGGAGCTTTGCTTCATCACTGATTTATTTCTTTGGAGTTCTGCTAGATCTGTGCAGGTCTGATGTGAGCAGAAAACCCCACTCAATGTCATTCACTAATAACCACAATTACATTATTAAAGTGTCATAAGATTATAATGTTGTGATGTCAAATGGTGTCTTCCTCGTCTTGAATTCTATAAAACTCCTCCTAAATACTCTCACAATGACGTGAAATATCCATATATTCCATAAATAAACTGTTATTTACTCTGACAACCACGGTAAATAACCATTAATTCCATAATAAACTCCTCTAAATTCAACGTAAAATTATATTGATAACCACATGAAATAACCTTAAATTTCTCATTTCGGAATTGCTCTCAAGTAAATCTCGCGTAAATTACCAGCAAATCGATATAAAAGTACCCCGATATTCATGTAAAATAGCAGTAAATATAAAGTGAAATAACGTGAATTCTACACAAATTAAGGCATCATCGCGAGGTACATGTTCTGTCCTAAAACACTTAATGATAGCATTAGTTAAGAAAACACTATTTCAAATATGATGTTTCCAATTCATTCTAATTTCTCATCTTGGTACTGGATATATATGATAACTCCCAATTAGCCCACTTCCTCTTTGGAGTATATGCTTGTGGTGTCAGAACTTTTTGAACGCCACATACCTTACCCCCACCTGGTGGACAATGTCGTCAAACACGATGACGTCACACGGGACGCTAATCACGCATGCGTGTTTGTGTAGCGCGGTCTCAGATCAAACAAACTGTGATTGCAGTTTTTATCATGTCAGGTATTTGTTCTGATACGCACTTGGTATGACACACGCGAACGACAACTGTCCAAGGCCTGTTGAATAAGCTAGGTTCGTACATGGAGACCCTTTTCTGTACGCCATAGAGACCCAGGGACGATGTGGGTCAACTTTATTCAACACTTATAGACGACCTTATGGACGGTTTAGACGGTCCCAGGCCTCCCAATGAAACCTCTAAAACATCTAAAAACCTATATTTTGATTCTTGAGCCTTTATTTTCTCAAAGGAACCTATATAACCTATAATAACCTATATTTTCACTGCCATGCAGATTGATGTGTACAGGAAAACCTAGAAGTTAACTTGACACAAAGTTAGATTGTCAAATGACAAGAAATCCACATTATTGGTTTATTCAAGAGATCATAAAAGTGTTTAAGAATCAACAGCTGAAATCACGAGGCTTAGCTGTAGCACTTCTGACACTGAATTCATCTCATGGATTCGATCACCACCCAACCCAACTAAGTCTGATATAACACATTGGACATTAATCGGCACAAACAAACATGGCGGCTGACCTGTATCTGTGCGTCTCGTGTAGGTCACTTACTGCGCATGTCAACGGCCGAGACGTTTTTAAGTAACACCCCCCCGCCCGAAGTGGTGTCCTACTACTCAGAGGACGACTGTGGTAAGACCCCACATGGTCCCCGCTGCCCGACCCGCCCTCTCACGAGGCGCCTAGACACTAAGTGGGGTTCACACGATGGGATTCATGTACCTCACACGGTTCAAAATCTCATGCGATTCTGTTCCCTTTTAGGGGGAAATGTCTTTAACAATTACAGGGGGGGAAAACATGTCTCAGGGAAATGGAACCCTATGATTTTGAGGAAGAAATTGTGTTCAGGTACAGAATCTCAACAGGATTTGTCTCAGACAAACACCCTGTGAGGTACATGAATCTCAGCAGGATTTGTCTCATACACACACCCTGTGAGGTACATGAATCTCAGCAGGATTTGTCTCAGAAAAACACCCTGTGAGGTACATGAATCTCAGCAGGATTTGTCTCAGACACACACCCTGTGAGGTACATGAATCTCAGCAGGATTTGTCTCAGACAAACACCCTGTGAGGTACATGAATCTCAGCAGGATTTGTCTCAGAAAAACACCCTGTGAGGTACATGAATCTCAGCAGGATTTGTCTCAGACAAACACCCTGTGAGGTACATGAATCTCAGCAGGATTTGTCTCAGACAAACACCCTGTGAGGTACATGAATCTCAGCAGGATTTGTCTCATACACACACCCTGTGAGGTACATGAATCTCAGCAGGATTTGTCTCAGACAAACACCCTGTGAGGTACATGAATCTCAGCAGGATTTGTCTCAGACAAACACCCTGTGAGGTACATGAATCTCAGCAGGATTTGTCTCAGACAAACACCCTGTGAGGTACATGAATCTCAGCAGGATTTGTCTCAGACAAACACCCTGTGAGGTACATGAATCTCAGCAGGATTTGTCTCAGACAAACACCCTGTGAGGTACATGAATCTCAGCAGGATTTGTCTCAGACAAACACCCTGTGAGGTACATGAATCTCAGCAGGATTTGTCTCAGACAAACACCCTGTGAGGTACATGAATCTCAGCAGGATTTGTCTCAGACAAACACCCTGTGAGGTACATGAATCTCAGCAGGATTTGTCTCAGACAAACACCCTGTGAGGTACATGAATCTCAGCAGGATTTGTCTCAGACAAACACCCTGTGAGGTACATGAATCTCAGCAGGATTTGTCTCAGACAAACACCCTGTGAGGTACATGAATCTCAGCAGGATTTGTCTCAGAAAAACACCCTGTGAGGTACATGAATCTCAGCAGGATTTGTCTCAGACAAACACCCTGTAAGGTACATGAATCTCAGCAGGATTTGTCTCATACACACACCATATGAGGTACATGAATCTCAGCAGGATTTGTCTCACACACACACCCTGTGAGGTACATGAATCTCAGCAGGATTTGTCCCAGACAAACACCCTGTGAGGTACATGGATCTCAGCAGGATTTGTCTCAGACAAACACCCTGTGAGGTACATGGATCTCAGCAGGATTTGTCTCAGACAAACACCCTGTGAGGTACATGGATCTCAGCAGGATTTGTCTCAGACAAACACCCTGTGAGGTACATGAATCCCATCATGTGAATCCCACTCTACGCTACATCGCCAGCTCGCTACGGTTCTCGTGGGGTAAACGTTGGACACTACGCTATGTTGCGTAAACCCTGAAATTTGTTCATGGGATGATAGTGACTGAATATGAAATGCCAACCTTTCAGGTATATCACAGATTAAAAAAAAATTCGGTAAAGTTTATTGACAAAATGCATTCGCTTATCGGTGGTCATCCATACAAAAATCAAGGACAGATATCTTTTGAAAATGTGTCCCCGCTGTTCTGATAGAAAAACCATAGCACTATGTCCCCGGGTGTCACTGCGAGATCACAGGAATCTAACCTGGTGTACTGTCCAATTTTCGCAGCATAGTGCCTGTAGCGCGGCGGCGACATAGCATTGTGTCTTGTATTCCTCACAATCACCGCTAAATACATGTAGGGATACACGCAGGAGCAACATTCAAATTATGTACAAGAAAATCACAGCAAAATTATACAGGAGCAACTTTCAGATTATGTACTAGAAAATCACAGCAAAATTATACAGGAGCAACATTCAGATTATAGAGAAGAACATCACCAAAAAATCATACAGGAGCAACATTCAAATTACATTTAAAAAAATCACAGCAAAATTATACAGGAGCAACATTCAAATTACTTAGAAGAAAATCACAGAAAAATTATGTATTTCATTTATTCCTCATTGATGCGAATATCTCTAATACTTGTTAATTTTGTATTTTGTAGAGTTTTATGGTGTTTTGGTGGATAGGAAGATGATTGAAAATATGAGAATATTTTGTATTTTGTAAAAAAGAAAAAGGAAAAATGCTCACACAATTCTAATATGTGATTACCTAAAAACTCCGATTGTGTTTTCATACAAAAGAGATTATTTTTAACCTTATTTGAATTTCATTCTGAAAAATGCTAATACTGAGAAGTGAGCAAGAATGTGGAACTCTAAAAAAAAGAATTGAAGATAATTTTAAAGTATCACCAAAAATAAGTCGGTCGATCAGGGCAGTGGGGAACCCGTGTTTTGTGTGGTCTTGAAAACTGATCTGGCTTTTTTGAGGAACTAACTTTAACAACAACAACAACACAAACCAATGACGTCATCAGATCACGTGTCACACGTGTACACATACGTCTGTGCTGTTATGGTGACCATCGCGGGAAGTCTCAGGTGGTCTGTTCGAAACTATTCCAAAGAAAGATATCATCATGTTTTTGAAAGAGACAAATCTCTTTGATTTTATATAAAATATTTGAAAATATTTGAAACATTGAAAAGAATTGACTGAAATAAGTCTATGAAAGTGAAAAGTTAAATCATTGATAGTCCCTATATACCCTCAGGGTCCCCTGGGACGTTAAACCACAAACAAACAAACTCAGGTGGTCGGGGGTTTACTGTTTTGTTCAGCGCGATTCACACTGTGTGATTCTTGAAACCCTGGGGGCATTTTCTCGGCGACAATGTTCCCTGTACAACAAATGCTCCTCCCAAAGGTATTAAATCTCCTGCGATTTTGGTACCAATATGATGGATATTTGCGATTTGTGTACCTGCCCCTGTGGTGAGTAGAAACGAGTAGAAATGGCAGGGACATTTATCGCTCAGTGAAAACCCTGCTTAAGCTGTAAATAAAGATGCCTTAGAGACCACTCACACTACTAATATGTACATAGATATCTGTGTGTGATTAACAACCCTGGTATACTACTCTCATAACTTCTCACATAACCTAGGCCTTTGTGTGTAACTGTTCTCACATGTCTCTAAGCTGTCAGATTTCTTGCTGCTATGGCTTGGTGCCAGAGAGAAAGACAAGTGGCTCCCTAATGGCTGGCATAGCAGAACCCAGTGTACATAGACATCCCACATTAATGGACACCATTGCTGGGAACAGTTCCCTCTATTAGATGTTTATTTTAACCCCGTCTAAGTGGACACCCTGCGTAAGCAGACACATTGGCTCGGAACGGAGGGTGACCACCTACACAGGGTTCTACTGTACTTGTACCCCACTGAATGGGTGAGCTTCCACTTTGCCAATGTACTACTTCCGGTAAGTGACGTCAACGGCCCTGAAAACATCGCCAATGTTGTGCACGGTAGATTTGTTGCTGCAAATGTGAAAAGAGCTACAAATGATGGCAAAACACTTCACGTCATATCCCCAAGTGACGGTGGCACAAAATGAACATCACTTATCGGAAACAGTTTAAACAACATGATTTGGTGAAATGGAAACTGAGCTGTCGCAGAGTTTAGCCACTAGGTGTCACCTTCTTCTCACTGGCTTAGAGGCATGTGAGAACCCAACAATGAAGAGAAACCGCATAGACCCTGTGAGATGTTATCGGAGGGGTATATGCCCCAATTTGTAGCCATTGGTGTTTGTTGTAATTCATTGTGTGTCATAGAATGGAGTTGTAGAAAAGGTCAATGTGCATATTGTGAACCTTGTTAAATCATAATATTTTCCCCAATTCCAATTCCCAATTTGTCTTGTATTTACCAATGTGCAGACTCTCTGTTAGAAATGTAAGGTGTTTAATTGATGTCCTGCATATTTAAGTATAGACAGAGGTGAGACTATTGTCATTAACAAGAGCGCCTACATTCACTTTCAGATATTGAATTATCTGTTGGATCCCTCAATGGTATTGGTATTTGTTAACACCCTACATTTTGGGTTTATTTTAAAAAGTTACTTTTGCTATGTTTCTAGAATATTTGCAAAATTTCACTGTTCTGATGAAAAACAACCATTGATAACAAAACTGTCACAGATAGCAAACTAGCAAACAGAATTGAAAATAGACACATAGAAATCTTTACCTCAGTCACTCAGTCACACCAAATACACCTCAGATATTCACCCTATGGAAAAAAAGTAGCTTTTTTATTTTTCTGCACAAAAATAACACATCGAGAATAATATTCCAAGAACACAAAAGAAAATCACTAACTGGCACCCTACTGTTTCTGTATTGACAGAAGTAGAGTTCTTTGTTTTAATGTTTTCATTGCACAGTTTGAAAACTTTGACGCACCTGGTTATAGAAGTTAAACACAGAAACTTTTACACTTATTTACTGATATTTCCCCCAAATAAATGTATATATTATATTAATCATTAAAGATTAGATAATGGTACTTTTTATCACAAAAGAGTATTTGTTTACCCAATGCTATTTTTACCATAAGTATCTTAACCTAAGGCTATTATCTACCGCAGAATACATCTTATATAAGTTACAATCCTAAGACATTACTGAGTATTAAATGGTTAAAACTGAAGATAAATATTAACTTGGTGTCGCTGTTTTTCCCTGTAACAGACCAGACCCCAGCTGAAGAGAAAGGGCTCGAGGAGATGCAAGGATCAGAAGCCAATGGGGTAAGTTATATTTTGATCTTGTTCAACCTTTTGGTGACTATCATCATGTCAAGATGGTGCTCTAAACCTGTTCTTGTCTGGCACTGTGAAAAAAAGGATATTATTACATACCTATGGGCGAATGTCTCACTTTTACTGACCAGGAGTACAGATTCCGTTCGTCACTGAGTGACGTAATAACCTTCATACGTCCCTCCGTACCACGTGACCACTGTAAAATGGCGTTTTTAATGGTTTACAGGCATATGTTAGTGAGACAGAGTGTCCCTGAATTCCATCTATTCCATGGTATTATGGTCGGAAATATTTCCGACCAAGATACCTTTGATTAGTTCCATTCAGACAAACTAACCATGTCTTCATGTATTTCAACAATAGAAGTTTGTAATTATCATTAAAAACAGGAGTGTCAGATGATCTTAGCAATAGAAGTTAACGATCGTCATCGCAATCAGGGAAATCAGAGGATCGTAGCAAGAGAAGCAGGCAGTCGCTACTGCAAACAAGGATAACAAATGATTGTACCAACAGAAGCTGTTAAACGTCATTGTAAACACGATTGTTCCAGTAGAAGCTGCTGAAAAGAAAATCATAGATATACCGAGACTGTGGCAATCTTTTAGCAGGATATTATTTTTTTTTTTTTGCATACACTGATTTTCCTCATGTGGGTTTTACAATAAGATGTAAATAGAGGCTTGTAGCCGTCATTTCAAACAGGGTTAGTAGATGATCGTAGAAATAGAGGCCGGTAGCCATCATTAGAATCAGGGTTCACAGAAGATCGTAGCAATAGAGGCTTGTAAACGTCTTTTCATACAGCGTTCATACATGATTGTAGCAATAGAGGCTTGTAACCGTCTTTTTATATAGCGTTCATACATGTTCGTAGCAATAGAGGCTTGTAACCGTCTTTTCATACAGCGTTCATACATGATCGTAGCAATAGAGGCTTGTTGCCTTCTTTTCATATAGCGTTCATACATTATCGTAGCAATAGAGGCTTGTAACCGTCCTTACAAACAGGGTTCATACATGATCGTAGCAATAGAGGCTTGTAACCGTCTTTTCATACAGCGTTCATACATGATCGTAGCAATAGAGGCTTGTAACCATCCTTACAAACAGGGTTCATACATGATCTTAGCATTAGAGGCTTGTTGCCGTCTTTTCATACAGCGTTCATACATGATCGTAGCAATAGAGGCTTGTAACCGTCTTTTCAAACAGGGTTCATACATGATCGTAGCAATAGAGGCTTGTAACCGTCTTTTCAAACAGGGTTCATACATGATCTTAGCATTAGAGGCTTGTTGCCGTCTTTTCATACAGCGTTCATACATGATCGTAGCAATAGAGGCTTGTAACCGTCTTTTCAAACAGGGTTCATACATGATCGTAGCAATAGAGGCTTGTAACCGTCTTTTAAAACAGGGTTCATACATGATCGTAGCAATAGAGGCTTGTAACCGTCTTTTCAAACAGGGTTCATACATGATCGTAGCAATAGAGGCTTGTAACCGTCTTTTCAAACAGGGTTCATACATGATCGTAGCAATAGAGGCTTGTAACCGTCTTTTCAAACAGGGTTCATAGAGGATCGTAGCAATATAGGCTTGTAACCGTCATTTCAAGCAGGGTTCATAAATGATCGTAGCAATAGAAAATGCTAATCAGGGTTCATAGAGGATCCTAGCAACAAGATGGTAACCGTCAATAAAAACATAAGGTTCATTGACGATCATAACAAGAGAAGGTGGTATTCATCATTGCAATCAGGGGTTCTAATGGAGCATTGCAAAATGTTGACAGCACTTGTTTTCATGATAAAGACCTGCTAGGATTCTAACAATAGGAACTGGTAATCTTTTCTCATAATGTGTATTTTAAGGGATAGAGAAAATAGGAACTGGTAATTATTATCACTGACAGAAGTTGCACATATCCTAGTGATGATAATTTGGGTAGTGCTGTATGATAATATCAATAATCATCTGTATATGGGAGTTATATGATACTCGATACATGGTTGGCCAAAGTGATGAAAACCAGCTAATGTATTATAGCTGACACTATCGGCCACTTTGTTGTTGCCAAAGAAAACATAATCTGAATGTAATGGAACCAAAATGTATAACTAGGCATCAATAAAGTAATTTTTGAAGAAAAAAAAGAAAAAAAAAGTGCTGATTCCACCAACACACAAGATATAGCGAGATTAGTAACGATTTGGTTGTCTTGCTAAATCTTGCTAGGTTTCGAATAGTATGTTTGGTGAATTTCTTCGTTCCGCTAGGGTCTATATTGAGATCCTTGGGTTGGAAAAAATAGGTTTCGAATAGTAGCGTCAAATAACTCAATCCTCTTTGGTAATGTGGATTTTACGGGATAGTGGAAATAAGTTGATAAATTGAGTATAAGTCATCATTAATCACAATTCCATATATGATGGTAAAAATAAATACCACCAGATTCTAACTTTAGCCTCTGATAATGTCAATGACTATAGAGGAAACCTATGAAAGTTTAGGGTCGGAGCTCGTATTCCATCGGGTTTGAATCATGTAGTAATTCACAAGGTGAAGCCGCGTGAATTATGTAGCGATTCAAACGAGATGGGATCGAGCTCTGACCCTGAACTTGAATAGGTTTCTGAATTTATCTCACCCTTCACATTGACTAATGGGCTAACATTTATGACATAATCCCCCATTGAGGTTTTTTTCTAAATACTCCACGGGCGTTGGTATAAATACCCAATGCTAAGTCAATGGGGAACAAATACCAGGGGTGAGATAAAATTTTGTTATAGATATGTGACCATAACATCAGAGTTTGGCAACTAAGAGATGCTCAGAATCCAATACATTAATAATTTAACAGGAAATATTCTTGGAAATCAGATAAGCTTGGTGCCAGTAGACTTACAGAATCCAGTGCTATAATCCAGTTGGCGTTCTGGAAAGTGAAAGCCAGCTGTATTAAGTAGACTTAAATGAGGGCTGCCAAGTGGTGGTTTGTTGTTCCCATATTTAGACTGTGTAAGACAGAATCACGGTCCGTACTCCACTCTCACACCACACTGTCTACAGAAAACATGATATACATACTGCCGTCGTCATCACAGGCAAGTCTGTCTGAAATATATATATAGTTTTGTTCAATTAAGATCAATATTTGTTGGTTTTTTTATGAAGATTGACATAATTTTGTTAGTAGTTTTTTTTAATTTTCCATGACAATTTTTAAAGGCAAATCGTCCCATATACCTAAGAGACATGAAAGTCCCTAGGCCAAGACCCCAAATTTTAATTTCCGCTGCCCCCCCCCCCCCCCCCTGGAAACATTTGTTTTATTGTTTGATCTTGTAGATCCATCCTTCTAGTTAACATTTCCACTTGTTGTCACTCTGGCAAGTTGTCGGATTACCATGACAACAGCTGTTGAAGAGACCTCCGGTCAAAACGCCTGAACGCCTATAATTCTGAGTGCTGAAAACCATTACTTGGTTCTGTGTTCTTTTAAGTATTACAATGTCTCATTAGATTAAACTTTGGTATTGGACTGCATATTCTGGTCCTTTCGGGACTCTGTACAGCAAACAGAATCAAAACATGTCTTCCCAGTGGCCTACAGCAGCCTTTTTCAGATGGAAGGTCTCTTCAAATACTGTTGCCCCTTTTCCAGATTGGCCCTGGGACTATATTGGACAATTTGGCTTGAATATTAAAACCCACGTCATTTTCCTCCCTGATGTTTACAGTACGGCTGCCATGTTTTAAATGGCATACTAGCGACTTCATCGAGTCGGAGTTGGCTGCCACTACCACCCCAACTCTCCTGCTCGTATTATGTTAGTTAGCAGACAGGCCGATATTGTTGTTGAACCAGCTTTTTTTTCACGATTTCTAACTGCTGTTGGGCCCCCTAGCGGGAGATCGGGAAACCATCGTGGTTATTATTTCTCACGACACAGGTGTTTAAGCTGATCATCGGCGATCAGAACTCTATGGATTGACACCAGCGAAAGTAGGGATCTCATTGGTTTCTCACGGGAGAATCTCACTCTCGTGGTCCTTCAGTCTCCACGCCTAGGTCTGGTTCACTATGTCTCTATGTACGGGAGCAACTTCAAGCGGATCCGACGAAATTCTAACGTTTTATATGTGGTAGGTAACAATACCCCTTTTTCTGCTCATGTCCACATGAGGGCAGATCACTCTACCTATGACACTCTGAGTTGTTCAGTGTCATGAACAGCCTCCTGACATGTGCGACAGACCAGAATGGGCGCTCAACCGGAACGGATTTGGTCACCCCCTATTGGCTGTTGGTACAACAGCCAATGAGAGCGCAGAGCTCACAGATGCCAAGCCTGTCATGTCAACCCCCTGATAAGTGTACAAAACAAGGACCCTCTCCTGTCAATAAACAGTTAAGTTCTTGACTCATAGTAGTACATAGTACCTCTGTGTTTGAGTTCTTACTCCCTCCTCTTAGGATTTCCTCAATTGGGATCAGAATGGATCCCAAGGAACCAGATTTGACTGATAACTAACGATATTTAAAAATTACATAGACAATAATCGATGGTTTTGTGGATAGGCAGCCGTAAACCACGAGAGGTTGACGCGTAGTAATACATGAGCGCTAGCGAGTGTATTACGACGTCAACCGCGAGTGGTTTACAGAGCTACCTGTCCACATAATCATTGTTTGTTGCATTTATTAGCCATCTTTTCGATTGAATTAAACCCAGTAACTGCCATATTAAAGGGTATAACAATAGGGACTATTTCTTTGCTCTATAGCAAAAGGGACTATTTTCCCCGTATACTATGGTTTTGAGGCCGTATACCACAGGTTTGAATCCGTATACCACAGTTTTGGTCTCTGATAGGTTTTATACACTGGGTCGTGGTTTACTGAGTCCCTATACATTTCCAATGGGGGCTTTGTATACGATGGATAATAAACTGTCACTAGTACCAGTCCTTATGGTGACAGCTCACCGTGAATTGTCCAATATGCCTTTAAGCTAAGATTAGCCATGCTGAGATTTCTGCTTCTGGATTCGGGAAAAGCAGCCTTGTTCTGCAGATCTCACACAGATTAAGTCTTAGCAGAGAGAGGTGATGCTGAGTGAGAACTGAAATCATTAATAAAAAAAAACACACACAAATTGTACAGCTGTAGATATAAACACAGTGAACACACACTGTGTGTTTGTATTGGGAGGATGAGGCGGGTGGCCGTGTTTGGGCACTGACACCTCCACAAGTGCATTGTTTATGTATGTGTGTGGTATTGACTGCCCTGAACAGCTGATTATAATAATACATATAAAACGTTAGAATTCTGTCGGATCGTTTTAGAGTTGCACTCCACATAGGGACAGACATAACCAGAACTATGTATGGACAGTAAAGTGCCATGAGAGTGAGAATCTCGTAGAGAGAAAAACCCAAACCTGATATTCTTTTTTGTAGGTCTAAACTCACATGTGAATCTTCTCTTATCATATATTTCTAGTATACTATACAATAAACGATGGTTTTATAGACAGGCGGCCCCTAACAATGAGAGGTTGACGTGTAGTAATACACGAGCGTTAGTGACACCTCAACTTACCCGTCTCTAGTTCTGTTTGTGGTATTGACTGGTGAACAGCTCACATACTCAGACAATAAACGATGGTTTTATAGACAGGCGGCCCTTAACAACGAGCGGCTGACGTGTAGTAATACACGGGTATTAGTGACACCTCTACGTGTTCATTGTTTAGTTCTTTTTGTGGTATTGACTGGTGAACAGCTCACATACTCAGACAATAAACGATGGTTTTATAGACAGGCGGCCCTTTACTACGAGAGGCTGACGTGTAGTAATACACGGGTATTAGTGACACCTCTACGTCTCCATTGTTTAGTGCTGTTTGTGGTATTGACTGGTGTTTGTGGTATTGACTCAGTCTCTTAGAGAAGTGGCCCGGATCTCTGCCCTCCTTAGTTACACGAGACACGAGATTTCAACAACAGTAATTGTTGTATATATATGCATGCACTCCTCTATTTGCAAAACGAACACAAATTCCCCCTCCAAATGTTTCGAACTTGAGAAACATAAAGTATGGAACAGTTACCCTGGGACAGAGATAGGACCAGCACATCACGATCTCTGCTTGGAGAGCAGCTACCCTGGGGCAGAGATGGGACGAGCGGATCATGATCTCTGCTTGGAGAGTGTGCCCACAAATCAATACACACCGCAGTACTACGACGGGCGGGGCACACCGGAAGTACGCCCACGGACATGCGTAGTACGGGACAGACGCTGGACCGGCGTCAGCGACTGTCAGACCCGTGACGTCATCAAATCTCACGTCAGCGGGTTCCGAACCCCGAATACCGGAAGTAGAAACCCCGAACCTCGTCTGGGGACGCTGCAGGGACGCTGGGGAGACGCTGGGGAGACGCCGTGTGGATGTGGAAGCTGGTAACTGGCTGGTAACAGGTACGGTGTGCTGCAGCAGGCCGACACCAGCGGCACAGTGCAGGATGGGTAACGGAAGTTAACCACTTGCCGACTGGAGTCAGTGGAATGTGCGGAATGGAGCCGTGATGGAATCTAAGTGTGATTGATATTCCTGAATATTCCTGAATAATCCTCACTGATTTAGGAAATCACGGTCACAATCCATGCCGTGTCGTATTACAGCCATGGCTTATTGACTATATGATCAACATTCTGTTGGGACTATACTCACCCCATGGTTATATTTCATCCATATTGTTTTCAGCTTCCATATTTACGAAACAATACTCCAATATGTAAACCAGCCGAGACCTCAGCTGAAAGGTCAAAGGTCAATTCCATATTGGACATATGCCAGGACTCTGAACTCCATTCACAATAGACTCTAGACTGGCCAATTTATTCTGATTCTGTTTGATCAATCATTTAATGAATGTACATAATCAATACTTGAGCAAGTCTAAATAGACTCCATACCTCTCATATTGTGTCATCTATATACACAGGATTTCTCTACTATTTAACATTCACTTAATGAGTAACTAATCTAGGCGGAGAATATACTTATTTAGGCTGCTTGCTGGTCACTTAGGCTGTGATAAGGCTTGTCGGCTGAGCCTATAGGCCCACATTGATCTGTGTAGTGGGAGATGACCATGGTGTCCAGTGTGTGTATTTACATCCCATGGAGCGGCTACTCATCTGGTGCTTGTAAATAACATGTGGACAGTGACTGGCATGTCCATGTATGAACACACACACACACACACTCCTCTGAGCTGTTCTAGGCTGGCCGCTTATTAGGCCGACTACACGGATCTGGTCCATCTACGTGCCACATAGGAGAAGGACCCATCAGCCTCACCTGTCTCTATATACATAATATATACGTGTATTTACGGAACAGGATATATATATGTAAATATACGCATATATACGGAACAGGATATATATATATGTAAATATACGCATATATACGGAACAGGATATATATATATGTAAATATACGCATATATACGGAACAGGATATATATATATGTAAATATACGCATATATACGGAACAGGATATATATATGTAAATATACGCATATATACGGAACAGGATATATATATGTAAATATACGCATATATACGGAACAGGATATATATATGTAAATATACACATATTTACGGAACAGGATATATATATATATATATGTAAATATACGCATATATACGGAACAGGATATATATATGTAAATATACGTGTATATATGCAACGGGATTTAAATGTATGTGTATATACGGAACAGGATATATATATAAGTGTATATACAGAACAGCATGGATTAATGTTTAATTCGTGGATATTTACCAGAAGGACCTATAACCTGCCTCACTCTATAGATGATATATACGTTTAACCCGGATATTTACACCCATCATATAGCACAAGGACCTATAATCTAACTCCATATATGTACGTATATTCGTGAATATACGACACTGGAAGGATTAACGTTTAATCCGGGTATTAACCCCCATCAAGTTTCACAAGGACCTATAGCCTGCCTATATATATATGTACCTATATACATACACCTATATATACGTCACAAATGGATTTTGAATTAATCCAATCAGTTGTGGGAGTGTCGTAACTGTATTTACCCCATCTACATAATACAAGGACCTGCCTCCACATATATATACGTATATACGTTTTACCTGGGTATTTACCCCCGTCATATAGTACAAGGACCTATAACCTGCCTCTCTCTATATATATACACGTACAGGTATATAGACATCACTACACGGAGTATGAGTTAATCCAATCAGACGTGGGAGTTAATATAATAACTGTATTTACCCCGTCCACATAATACAAGGCCGCATCACCTTCTTCCACCTATACCTTCACGTGTATCTACATAACTACACGGAGTATGAGTTAATCCAATCAGACGTGGGAGTTAATATAATAACTGTATTTACCCCGTCTACATACACACGTCTATCTACATCCCTGCACGGATTACGAGTTAATCATCCCCCTGGTCTACCCGGCTCTCTCACACACCCCCACGCACGGCTGTCGGCGCACGGCTGTAGGCTCAAGGCTGTAGGCTCACGGCTGTAGGCCCGTGACTCTCTCACACACCCCCGCACACGTCTGCCGGCCCGTGTCTGTGATCGGGATGGAGGATGACCTGGTGTTCCTGGTCAGTCCTCCTGACGGCGACATGGCGACCACGACGAGTACCACGGACCCGGAGCAGGGTCTGATCGCCGAGCAGAACGAGCTGCACAACTACAACACCTTCATGGAGGAGCAGCAGGAGCAGGAGGTAGGCGGGAGCTGTTCACCTATAAAGTGTTTAAAATACACACTATTCCTGTATTCCTGTGGTCAAATATCTATCAAATACTACCCACCGCAAAGGGTGCAGTATTGATAATGTTCGCGACCTAGGGCCATAACTGCAATAACGAATGACTGCCACCATTTAAGGAGGTATGGTGCTGCTCATCCAAAGCTGTTCTTAGCGTTGTTCTCCATGAGTTTGATGTGGTGTGATATGATTTACCTTAGCCTGGTATAAACGTCCATAGGCTTAGCATTACTATCTCGTTCTCAGCAGGCTTGCGAGTACGGTAACTCGTTCCCAACAGGCTTGTGAGTACGGTAACTCGGGTTCAACAGGCTTGTGAGTACGGTAACTCGTTCTCAACAGGCTTGCGAGTACGGTAACTCGTTCTCAACAGGCTTGCGAGTACGGTAACTCGTTCTCAACAGGCTTGCGAGTACGGTAACTCGTTCTCAACAGGCTTGCGAGTACGGTAACTCGTTCTCAACAGGCTTGTGAGTACGGTAACTCGTTCTCAACAGGCTTGCGAGTACGGTTACTCGTTCCCAACAGGCTTGCGAGTAAGGTAACTCGTTCTCAACAGGCTTGCGAGTACGGTAACTCGTTCTCAACAGGCTTGCGAGTACGGTAACTCGTTCTCAACAGGCTTGCGAGTACGGTAACTCGTTCTCAGCAGGCTTGCGAGTACGGCAACTCGTTCTCAATGTGTGATGAAGAGAAAAATATATCCAGGCTAAGATAAAATCAAAACATTTTCGTGCTTAGTCTGAGTCCCCACTCGCCATCTCGTTTGGAGTGCTTCAGAATATTCACTTGGCTATCGCCTCATTCATATTACTGCGCCCTCGAAACTCGATGGCGAACGAGGACACAGACCAAACACTCATCAGTTTCTTTCCTAGTAAGCGACAGCGTTCAAACGAGCGTGCGGCCCATATGCTATATTCACTCGGCTGTCACCTCATTCATATCTTGGTCATTGGATGAAAAAATATGGCCCTCACGCCTACGGCATCGGGCCGTATTTTTTCATCAAATGACCTCGAACGGCCACCCATACGGGCTCAGTAACCACGTTTTCTCATATTACTCTTTCTTTTAAAAACACCTCCCAGGGCTCTGTTTAATACTCTAGATATTAAACAGTCCCCAGTCTAAAATGGCAAGTTGCACCATTACCACCCTGTATCTCACCCCTGGAATAAATGTCCAAAGGCTTAACATTGGGAACTCGTTCTCCATGCCCCTACATGTATTGCAGTCCGTTCTTTATGGTCTATATCCTGTGTGTTGTCCATTCTCTTAGTGTGTATAGGGGTGAGATAAATACAGAAAGCAACTCATTTTGGTCAAAGAAGTCATCCTCCAACTCGTTTGAATGCTACATGATATTCACTCAGCTTTGCCTTGTTCAAATCACGCCACATCAAACTCATGGAGAATGAAGACTTTGACCAAACCTTGTTGAGTTATAAGAGGCTACAGTGGCCCAACAGAGAGAGAACCTTTCTGATAGGTGTTCAAAGATAACTAGTGCAGCTCCACCAAACATATCTACTACTAAGTATATTATTCATTCACAGTTGTATAAATAAGATGATTGAGTTGGAAGTTTTAAAACGGGTCGAGTTCGTTACGGGTCGAGTTTTCTACGGGTTCAGTTCTCCAGTATTCGTAGAGAGAGAATATGTGATGAAAAAAAATAAATAAAAGATAGCTAGTGCAGCTCCACCAAACATGTCTACTTCTATTAAAGTACTCATTCACAGTTGTATAAATAAGACACAACAGCCTAACATGGCGAGTTGCACCATTATCTCCCTGCATTCCCTCCTGATGCTGAATGTGAACTAAAACACGCTCAGCCGCCAGCCTCCACATCGATCTCCAGTGAAACTCAGGAGTTTTAACGTAGAGAGGCACTTAACCCACGCCTGGACAACGTATTACTACAATACACTCGGCAGATTCTGGCCCAGTGAACCCCACATGGCTTCCATATGGCGGACACTGCCTGTGTCTGTCTCACTGGGGTCTGGCTTCAGTTGAGTGAAGGTTGGGAAAAGTGATTACCCCACAACCCTCACCAATTTACTGGTAAACGGGTTCCTGTTTTGTTGTTCAATGTCCCCTTTTAAGCGGGACTTCCCATAATTTGGACCACAGAGTGGAATTCACAAGATGGGATTCATGTACCTCACAGGGTTCAGAATCTCATGGGATTCTCTTCTCCTTTAGGGGTAAATGTCGCCAACAATTGCAGGGAAGAATGTCTCAGGGAAATGAAACCCTACAATTTAGAGAAGAGATTATGTTTGAGTAGATAATCTCAGCACGATTTGTTTCAAACACCCTGTGAGGTACTTGAATCTCAGTAGGATTTGTCACAGTCAAACACTCTGTGAGGTACATGGATCTCAGCAGGATCTATCTCAGACAAACACCCTGTGAGCTACATGAATCTCAGCAAAAATAAAATGAGATTAATTCAAATCTGAGAGAAAATATAAAAATTCAAGATATCAACAAAAAACTCACTAGTAATTACACTGTAATTATAGATGAATAAATTTATCTTCCGGAGAGGACACAACGGATTACAACCATTGAGAAGTTCAAAACAGCTTTGGATACGTTTGACTTTCAATCATAGTTCTTTCTACATCTTCAATACAATCATCACCCCCTATATAGCATTTTTTAGTCCTTAAACACTTGATTTCGCTGTATCTACTCTTGCTTCTCTGTATTCCTCAAAATGCTGTCTGTATTGTATCTGAAAAACCGTCCGAGAGATGCTCGTTCTAAATGAAAAATAAAAGATTATCTTTGTCTTATCTTGGAGGATACCACTCACTGATAAATCCCTCTCAGGTAAACCTATTTCAAGTACCTGAGTGTCACTAAGTGTCCACAATCACAATTATGCGGCCTTAACCTCAACACACCAAACAAAGGAGTGAGGTAAAAATAACCCTCACTCTGTTTGACTGATGGTATCTATGGAGATCTCCCACTGACATGCTGAGACAACGGCAAACAATGCTGACCAACAGGCTGGTCCTGTGTCGTTTTAAAGAAAACAAAAAGTTAGAAAAAAGACAGGAGAATAGTCATAAACCGTTTAGTGGTACAGCCTTTTTTTAAATGAATTTCTTCATTCTCGATTTTACAATACCCAGGTTTTAAAAATCTTTAAACCAAATTGTAATGCATACATAAGAACCGTTACATTATTTGGATCATCATGTTGTACTCACAGCCCCTCAGGATCTTTGTCATGTGTAGCGCCATACATATGTATTCCTCCTCCATAGGGCACTAATTTCATGCCCCAGTAATCATATATCTTATAAAACAATATAAATTGGACTTTTTGATTGCTAAACATAGTTGCAATAAGTTGATGTTGAAGCATGCATGCATGCATCATGTTGGTGCGGTAATGTAGCATGCACCATGTCGGTGCGGTAATGTAGCATGCACCATGTCGGTGCGGTAATGTAGCATGCACCATGTCGGTGCGGGTATGTAGCATGCACCATGTCGGTGCGGTAATGTAGCATGCACCATGTCGGTGCGGTAATGTAGCATGCACCATGTCGGTGCGGTAATGTAGCATGCATCATGTCGGTGTGGTAATGTAGCATGCACCATGTCGGTGCGGTAATGTAGCATGCACCATGTCGGTGCGGTAATGTAGCATGCATCATGTCGGTGCGGTAATGTAGCATGTGACATGTCAGTGCAGTAATGTAGCATGCACCATGTCGGTGTGGTAATGTAGCATGCACCATGTCGGTGTGGTAATGTAGCATGCACCATGTCGGTGCGGTAATATAGCATGCATCATGTCGGTACGGTAATATAGCATGCGACATGTCTGTTTGGTAATGTGTTGGGAGCTCGTTGTCATGCCAGCTTGTTTGGGTCATTTTTTACTTGGCTGTCATCCTGACACCTCGTGCTATATGAAGACTACAGCTGTCTTTGTGACATGTCGTGATATATGAGACTCACAGCTGTCTACCAGAATCAGGTCATTAATATACAGTGAAACCCCGTTATAAGGTATACGTCGTGCTATATATGAGGCTCACAGCTGTCTACCAGAACCAGGTCATTAATATACAGTGAAACCCCGTTATAAGGTATACGTCGTGCTATATATGAGGCCCACAGCTGTCTACCAGAACCAGGTCATTAATATACAGTGAAACCCCGTTATAAGGTATACGTCGTGCTATATATGAGACTCACAGCTGTCTACCAGAACCAGGTCATTAATATACAGTGAAACCCCGTTATAAGGTATACGTCGTGCTATAAATGAGACTCACAGCTGTCTACCAGAACCAGGTCATTAATATACAGTGAAACCCCGTTATAAGGTATACGTCGTGCTATAAATGAGGCCCACAGCTGTCTATCAGAACCAGGTCATTAATATACAGTGAAACCCCGTTATAAGGTATACGTCGTGCTATATATGAGACTCACAGCTGTCTACCAGAACCAGGTCATTAATATACAGTGAAACCCCGTTATAAGGTATACGTCGTGCTATAAATGAGACTCACAGCTGTCTACCAGAACCAGGTCATTAATATACAGTGAAACCCCGTTATAAGGTATACGTCGTGCTATATATGAGGCCCACAGCTGTCTACCAGAACCAGGTCATTAATATACAGTGAAACCCCGTTATAAGGTATACGTCGTGCTATATATGAGACTCACAGCTGTCTACCAGAACCAGGTCATTAATATACAGTGAAACCCCGTTATGAGGTATACGTCGTGCTATATACGAGACTCACAGCTGTCTACCAGAACCAGGTCATTAATATACAGTGAAACCCCGTTATAAGGTATACGTAGTGCTATATATGAGACTCACAGCTGTCTGTGAAGCAGATCCTTAATAAAACAGTGAAACCCCGCTGTTTTTGGTATGTTTAAAATGTCTATTCAGGGTGATACCTTAGTAAAGGGATTTACTCATCTTGCTGTATTAGACCCACAGCTGTCTCTCAAAAATTAAATGTAACAATATAATAGATTCACTTTCACCACCAACACACTCTAAAGGTGTCCTATGTTTTTCTCTGGTAGCTTTTAAGGCCCACAAATACTACAAACTAGTTCGGGGTTATTTATTTACCGTCTGAAAATGACGGTAGTACGTTTTTATAAGTGAACCGCTTCCTGTACAGCACCGAAATGAAAACCGACAACAAAGTGTGGGTCATCTGTACCAAAGTGTCGCCTATGAGCATAAAGTTTAATCTTTCTGTAACAAAGGGTAGGCAAGTGGCAACATGGTTTAGCATTTCCACAGCAAAGTGTAGCCCAACAGCACCAAATTGTGACCCATGGGCTCCATGTTCTAGCCATTGACACCAAGGCATCAATGTTTAGTCCATTGACACCAATGTTTAGCTTGTCTCCACCAAATTATGGTCAAAGTGTGACATATCTGTACCAAGGTGTTCACCATTGGTATCAAAGTGTGGCCCAGCAGAACCAAAGTGTAGCCAAGTGGAACCAAAATGTTGACCATCGGCACAAAAAGGATGGCCCAGTCACATCTTGCTTAATCCAAAGTCTGACCCATTAGAACCAAAGTCTGGCCAATCAGAACCAAAGTCTGGCCAATCAGAACCAAAGTCTGGCCAATCAGAACTAAAGTCTGGCCAATCAGAACCAAAGTCTGGCCAATCAGAACCAAAGTCTGGCCAATCAGAACTAAAGTCTGGCCAATCAGAGCCAAAGTCTGGCCAATCAGAACCAAAGTCTTGCCAATCAGAACTAAAGTCTGGCCAATCAGAACCAAAGTCTGGCCAATCAGAACCAAAGTCTGGCCAATCAGAATTAAAGTCTGGCCAATCAGAGCCAAAGTCTGGCCAATCAGAGCCAAAGTCTGGCCAATCAGAACCAAAGTCTTGCCAATCAGAACCAAAGTCTGGCCAATCAGAACTAAAGTCTGGCCAATCAGAACCAAAGTCTGGCCAATCAGAGCCAAAGTCTGGCCAATCAGAACTAAAGTCTGGCCAATCAGAACCAAAGTCTGGCCAATCAGAACCAAAGTATGGCCAATCAGAACTAAAGTCAAGCCAATCAGAGCCAAAGTCTGGCCAATCAGAACCAAAGTCTGGCCAATCAGAACCAAAGTCTGGCCTATCGGCACCAAAGTCTGGCCAATCAGAACCAAAGTCTGGCCTATCGGCACCAAAGTCTGGCCAATCAAAACCAAGGTCTGGCCAATCAGAACCAAAGTCTGGCCCATTTGAACTGAAGTGGGGCCCATCTCCACAAATATGTGGACGATTGGCACCGAAGTAACCCATCTGAACTAACTTACAGCTGATTGGCACCAGAATTAAGCCCGGCACAGACTGCAGCTCATCAGCTCAAACCGTGCCTGACCAGTGACCCCTGTCACTGAAGACGAGATGCACTTCTAACGACAGCCGGATGCTTGGTTTTTTAGGGTAAATAGACATTGAGCCACACCTAGCTGTGTTGGCAGAGGACTTGGCTGTGTGAGATGTAAGGCCACTAAAAAAAAAAAATTGTTTCTCATCACCAAGCCATGAAAAATATGACGAGGGCGCTTTTTTTTTTTTTTTTGCTATATCAAAGATGGCAGACATACAGTAAAACCCCACATAAGCGGACACCCTCCGATCCAGGCCAAAGTGGCTGCTTACGCGGGGTGTCTGCTTACGTGGGGTTTCCAGATTTTTACTGGCTTTACATTTAATGCATCCCTGACATCAGGAGCTTTAATTTGATACTAAATACACATACCTTTCATAATTTCTTTCAAGGTTCATCTATTTAAAAAAAAAAAAAAAATCATCTAAAATCGTTTTTTCTGATGCGCGCGGTGATGAGAAACAAGTTTTTTTTTTGAGTGGCCTAAGAGACGGGCTTTGTCAGAGGTGTCAGAGTGGTGGCGGGACGGGTAAAGGAGGGGCAGACATGCATGGATTATGTACAGTAGGACCCCGCATCAGTGGACACCCTCCTTTCATGGTCCCTTTATAGGGCACACAGTGATTGCTAATTCTGCCATCATCCGCCAGGAAATTGGAAGATAGTGCCACTGTATTCGGGGGGCAACCCCTGTTATCAGTTATTATTATTGTGTTTAATCATTTAATGAATGTTCATAATCAAAGACTTGAGCAAGTCTAAAGCCTATAAGACACCGACCCGACCGCTGTGCCCGATTCTACCTTTGCCCGACGGATCCGTCGGGTCTGTGACAATCTGCATCAATCGGGTCAATATAGGTAATAATGCAAAGTTTAATAACTTCTGGTCTATTTACAATAGCAGAAAACGGTTTTCAGATCTATGATCGCTTGTTTCTCCCCTACACATCGATATAAGACACTTGTAAATCGGACTGAGGGATAGATGGCAACGCTCTTTAAATGGCATGCTCAGAATCGGTAACAATCGGTGAAAGTGCGTACACTGGTATCTTAAGGTCGGGCAGAGTCGGTCATATCTGACATGGTAGTAATGCCCGACCCGTCGGGTCAGTGCGTACACCGACCCGATTGATGCAGATTGTCACGGACCCGACGGATCCGTCGGGCAAAGGTAGAATCGAGCACAGCGGTCGGGTCGGTGTCTTATAGGCTTTAAGGAGAACTCATACAATCTGTGCTATTTTCGTCGACCAGTGGAAGCAGGCTTATAACATAACAACACGCTGTGGTACTGGAACATCACCAACAATTAAAAAAGACTAGAATAATACCTACAGGATACAGGCCAAGGTACACAGAGAATCCCAGCTTCATAGGGACTATTAGACTGGCTCCAGTCCCTGCATCCTATGGCTACCCTCCTCACTGGGATACAGGGACTGTAGACTGGCTCCAGTCCCTGCACACTATTGCTACCTTCCTTGCTGGCATACAGGGACTGGTACAATCGGTAATGGTGTTGGGTTTCTGGTGCCGTATAGCGCCAGTATTCCCAACACTCTCCAGACAGATATCCTGGGCCCTGTTTTTCAGTCGAGACGATCTCAAGCTGAGATCCACTGAGATCCATGAGCGATCCTGAGACCGTTTGGGAGATCAATGGCTGCAGGTGTTTTTCAGTCCAGGTCTCAGTGCGCCACAGCGGATCTCAGGACGATCTCAGACTGTGATCGTTTTGGCTGAGATCATTTCTGCCAGGTACAAGATACTGCACTCAGAAATTATTGATATGAGATACTTATACTTATTCAAATTAGACCATATTTACAGCGAATAATTGTCCATGTCCATCCAATCGGATCCTAAGATTTCATAATTTTCTATTGAATATATCAAGAGTCAGACATGTTTTTCTTTGTGAATGGGTAGTGTTGTTATTTATAAATATGGAGTGACCTTGACCCTACCCTGCTCAAATAACATCGAACATTACAGTAGGTATACACAAGCTGTTTTAGTGGGGCAGTGACTGCATCTTTAAGATTTCCAGACAAATGTTTATTACAGTCTTAATAACCACAAGAAAACTATGAAATTTCGGATATAGGTATGTCAGATTATTAGAACCCTTCGCTCTAAATATTTTCTAATTTGAATAAGTGTAAGCACCTAAAAAAATAAGTTATGACTAGTATCAACTGGTCTCAGGTTGAGACTGTTTGAGAGATCATTTCACTAGAGATCCCTTGAGATCATCACAACTGAAAAACACTGAAATCATCCAAAACGGTCGCATCGCAGTCTCAGGCTGAGATCCCCAGAGATCGTCTCAACTGAAAAACAGTTTGGCTTCCAAACGGTCTTAACTTGAGATCGTCTCGACTGAAAAACAGGGCCCTGGCTACTGGTCAGGATATCTGCTGGGAGATTGATACCTTATCACTTTGTTCTCAATCGGGTCACAGTCAGGAGCAGGCGAAATTTAATTGCTATGACACCACAGGCAGCCAGGGAACTGGAGGAGGGGAGGAGGGAGGGGTAGGAGGAGGTGTAGGGTTACAGGGAGCGGTTTGGGGCCATAAACAGGAGATTTGGTTCATAGTGGACAAGTCTTTGATTCATGGGCCAGTCAGAGAAGGATACATACTATAATGAACTTTATTCTGATTGTGATTAATCATTTAATGAATGTTCATAATCAAAGACTTGAGCAAGTCTAGGGACGTATTTATGCAGGAGGCTCTTGTATTTCTGTAGGTGGGGACACCATTTACTTCCTGTACACCACACACCCACCATTATGTCCCGCCGTTACAGGCTTTGAGGGCGTCAATATTTTCCATCTAGAAAATGGAGATTTATACATTTAAATGCATTTGCGAAAGCAATTTGAATTATTCTGATATTGTGATGCTATTTAATGTTTGTGAAAGAAGTGAGATAAATCCAGAACCGCACTCAAATTGTAAAATAACCAATACTCCACTTTGATATTTGGATGTGCCGGATGTGCCTGAATGACTGCCGTACATCCAAACTGGTGGAGTATTATTTATTTGAACAACTCTCAATCCAGTTCTATATATTAAATATGCCCTGTCTACTAAACAGATGCGATCATGATTGTGCAGTCCCAGAAATGATCATAACACGGTAATTTGGCAATGGGGGTTAATTTTGCTTGTTTTATTTGTTTAGCGGTAACCCTGACCTCCTTCCCTGTCTGTTGGCGCCTGTGGGTGTTTTGTGTCTATTTATAAGTGGTGCGGTTTGTACAGGATGTGTCATAAACGTGGTATGTTGTCTCTGTGTTCTGAAGTGGGCGTGAAGTGGACAGTATGACCGGGGAGGGGGGGGGCATAACCTCAGTAAACACTTTCCCCCCCCCCCCCCCCCACTCCTCATTCTGGTGTACTGCGAGATTTGGTTACCCCGGAAAGAAATGGTAATTATCGCCCACCCAATACGCGCATGCGTCTGGACACGTTCTTCCGTTCAGATATCACGGCCTATTGGACGTACTACTATTTTGATGTGATTTTAATGTAAATAAATGAAAATAATAGTATTTAGACATGAGAATTACATATCGTGATATGCTTAGTTTCGGCAAATTATTCACTCTCCAATCAGGGACCTCAACACTGCTCATGTTCACGCATGCGCACAAGATCTTTGGGTTGCATTGATGTGCGTCTTTAGCACGGAAGGCAGGCCAGTCGATTCTCAAGGCTCTAAGCCTAGTTCATTAAGAATTCCTCTCCCATAGAGCGTAGTGAGAGTGTGAGATCTTATGAGAGGGGTGATAGAGCGCAGTGAGAACTTTGTACAGAATACCACTTAGAGACTGTGCGATCTTATGAGAGGGGTGATAGAGCGCAGTGAGAACCTTGTACAGAATACCACTTAGAGAGTGTGAGATCTTATGAGAGGGGTGATAAAGCGTAGTGAGAACCTTGTACAGAATACCACATAGAGAGTGTGAGATCTTATGAGAGGTGTGATAAAGCGTAGTGAGAACCTTGTTCAGATTACGACATAGAGAGTGTGAGATCTTATGAGAGGTGTGATAAAGCGCAGTGAGAACCTTGTACAGAATACCACTTAGAGACTGTGAGATCTTATGAGAGGTGTGATAAAGCGTAGTGACAACCTTGTACAGATTACGACATAGAGAGTGTGAGATCTTATGAGAGGTGTGATAAAGCGTAGTGAGAACCTTGTTCAGATTACGACATAGAGAGTGTGAGATCTTATGAGAGGTGTGATAAAGCGCAGTGAGAACCTTGTACAGAATACGACATAGAGACTGTGAGATCTTATGAGAGGGGTGCGCAGTGAGAACCTTGTACAGAATACGACATAGAGAGTGTGAGATCTTATGAGAGGCGTGCTAGAGCGCAGTGAGAACCTTACCACTTAGAGACTGTGAGATTTTATGAGAGGGGTGATAAAGTGCAGTGAGAACCTTGTACAGAATACCACATAGAGACTGTGAGATCTTATGAGAGGGGTAATAAAGCATAGTGAGAACCTTGTACAGAATACCACTTAGAGACTGTGGGATCTTATGAGAGGGGTCCGTAGTGAGAACCTTGTACAGAATACCACTTAGAGACTGTGAGATCTTATGAGAGGGGTGATAGAACGCAGTGAGAACCTTGTACAGAATACCACTTAAGAGAATGTGAGATCTTATGAGAGGCGTGCACCAGAGCCGGCACACTGGGCGGCGGTCGCCTGTGAGAAATCATCATGTCGTAGACTCACACAGCGCTGGTATCCAGTGTACAGAGGAACTCGCGTATTTCACTTGACTGAGTCTCGGTACAGTGCTGCCATCTGGCGTTTCCGCCAAGAACTACGGGCTATGCATTCAGAGGGAGATAAAGCCGGGGACACACCAAGCGAGTCAAGGCGGCCATCTCCAGAATCACCAACACAAAATGCCATATATGTGAAATATCATTTCATAATACTATCTCCCACTGATAATTTAGCGTATCAGAAGCAATAATCCGGTTTATTATATACCTGTGCACGAAACTGAAGCCTATACTGTATGGAAGTAAAGTTCTGATATCATATGTATGTGCACGAAATTCAGTGTACGGGCACCGGGTGCACGAAACAGGAAGCAGTTAGCTTGTTCCCGATCCTATATTTCACATAAGAACCAGCGAAAAAATGCGGAAGGCTATGTCTAAGTATCGACAGTAAATATACACAATTAAATCCTGAAAGTTATACATAAATACATTAATAGATATAAAACACCAAGATACAAGGTTAAAAATATAAATGAAATCGGCACACCATAGCGCCAGACACGATCGGCACACCATAGCTTACAAAATGAAAACAAACTGCTGATGTCACAACGTCGTCAAGGACAGTGATAGCGCTGGTTATGGACGGCACCAAACAGATTCTTGGTCAATTTGATTAACGCTATATCAGCTTGGTGAGTGAATGTCGTGTTCGGAAGCGTAGCCTTACAGTCATACACTATTAACCTAAGACAAAGAATGTGGTGGGAGAGTGAGAGGTTGATGACGCCACAGGCTTAAGCCTCGCTATCATATCGATAGCGACGTTGTCGCGAAAACCACGATTCGAGTACACGATGCTGTGCCCGGAAACTTTGATTATGGCGATAAGGTAAATATTTAACTATTTATAACGATTTGAGGGTATATAATAAAAAGAATACAGTCTAGGCTACGATTGACGTTGTTTTGTACGTGGTCCTAGCTCCAGTTGTACGTCCTTCGCTCTACGAGCTCAGGACGTACAACTGGACCTAGGACCACGTACAAAACGACGTCCACGTAGCCTAAGCCAGTATTCTCTAAATCCCACAAGGCAAATGGGGGTTCTGCGAATGACACTTGTATACTTAATACTGAATACAATACTAAACCAGAGTATCACTTTTAAAAATGGTTCAGATTATTATTTGGCATGATACAATAATCCTCTACATTAAAACCCTCTGATCTGGGCCAAAGTGGCTGCTTACGTGGGGTGTCTGCTTACACGGTGTTTCCAGATTTTTACTGGCTATACATTTAATGCATCCCTAGCATCAAGAGCTTTAACTTGATACTAAATACACATACCTTTCATAATTTCTATCAAGGTTCATCTATCAAGAACAAAAAAATCTTCTAAAATTGTATTTTTGACGCGCGCGGTGATGAGAAACAAGTTGGTTTTTTTGAGTGGCCTTTGCTGAATTTTTCATCATTAGTCAGATTATTCAGTATCAGCTAAATCTCACGAAACTATATTAATGGCATTTGAGATCTTTAAATCCTACACCATACCCAAGAGGGAACCACTGAATCACACCCCATAGGGCACAGAGTGATTGCTAGTTTCGCCATCATCCGCCAGGATTTAAAGAAGAAACCAACAAGTTTTGGTCAAAGTCGTCGTTCTCCACGAGTTTGATGCGGAGTGATATGAACGAGGTGACAGCCGAGTGAATATCACATAGCATTCAAACGAGTTGCAGAACGACTTCTTTGACCAAAACGAGTTGCTTTCTGTATTTATCTCACCCCTATACACACTAAACGAATGGGCAACACACAGAATATAAACCATGGAGAACGGACTGCAATACTTGAAGGGTCATGGAGAACGAGATCCCAATGTTAAGCCTATGGACATTTATTCCAGGGGTGAGATAAATTGTAAGATGGCACAACTATAGTCGGGGGACAACCATTATTACCTGCTGTCATAATCTATACATAGTTGTGAGACAAGGCTAAGACCCTTTTATGGCAACCCCCTTTTCAATTGTTATTCATTTATAATTGCACACTCATTCATCAATGATGAACATACCTTTTGGTCTTTGTGAGAAAAATAGACTGATCCTTGAAGTCTGGAAAGGACTTGTAGTGGTTTACTTGTGTAAAACAAAGAGAATAAATTGGGCCTCGTCCACACCTAATAAACAATGGTTCAAACCTCCCAACACACCCTAGTCCCATACTATGGCCAACAACGATGTGTCTCCATGTTTTCTCAGTCTCTCTGAGGCAGTAAATTCCACAAGAAAAATATTTCCTCCTTTTTTCATGACCCAAACTGACATCCCTGGTATATATACGGCATGGGTATATAGTAAAGTTTAAGTCCGACTCAACTAAAATAAAGTCTCTATTAAAGTACACATGTCCTCAGCCAGTGAGCCCTGTGCTTACAAACAAGGCTCAATTAGCCTCATGTAGAAAGGAGAACAATATAAAGTGTATGTACACGGCACTTGGGATCAGATAGGGTCTCGTTGTAGCTGTAGCTGAACTCAGTGCAGGCCCAGCTTGACGTGATGGATGGACAACGACGCTCCGTTAACAGCGGACAACTCAATTAATCGCTCGTTGTTGGAGCTGTAAACACATGATAGCGAACAATTAAACAAGGATGCGGGAATATGCAGATTCCAGTGTTTTTATTTTGTCCCGGCAGGCAATAACAAAAACCAATCTTACGATCACACCCTCTGACAACGACGCTTCGTTAACAGCGGGCCAACTCAAGTAATCGCTCCTTGTTGTTGGAGCTGTAAACACATGATAGCGAACAATTAAACAAGGATGCGGGAATATGCAGATTCCAGTGTTTTTATTTTGTCCCGGCAGGCAATAACAAAAACCAATCTTACGATCACACCCTCTGACAACGACGCTTCGTTAACAGTGGGCCAACTCAATTAATCGCTCGTTGTTGGAGCTGTAAACAGATGATAACGAACAATTAAACAAGGATGCGGAAATATGCAGATTCCAGTGTTTAACTTTGTCCCAGCAGTCATAAAAAAAAAAAATCTTACGATCACACTGTCTGACAACAATGCTCCGTTAATAGGGAGCGAACTCAATTGATCGCTCGTTGTTGGAGCTGTAAACAGATGACAATTGATCGCTTGTTGTTGGAGCTGAAAACGAATGACGATTAATCGCTCGTTGTTGAAGCTGTAAACAAAAGACAATTGATCGCTCGTTGTTGGAGCTGTAAACGGATGACAATTGATTGCTTGTTGTTGGAGTCGTAAACAGAAGACAATTGATCGCTCGATATTGAATCTGTAAACGAATGACGATTAATCGCTAGTTGTTGGAGCTGTAAACGGACGCCAATTGTTCGCTCATTGTTGAGTCTGTAAACGAACGACAATTAATCGCTCATTATTGGAGCTGTATACAGACGATAAACTACGATACAACCAGGATGCGGGAATATGCACTGTCTTTACTTTGTCCCAGCAGACACAAAGTAATCTTACAATCACACCCTACGACAACACCCAAGGTGTGAATGTATTGTGAGGCTGGGCTGAGCAACGTTTGCCTGGCTGATGGCAATAACTGAACAATGTACTGCAGTTTTACCTTCAGTCCTAACTAGGAAATGGGTGCAGGCTTGATACGGGAAAGACCGGAACCACCTCTTCATAGCAATCATATACGGTTGAAGACACCCACAAAAACGACAACTTGATTCCTGCAATTATGGCATGCCATTAGCCACTTAACCAGCTGAGAGAAGTTTTTTGTTGTTTTTTTTATGTTCTTTATTTATACTGAGTCCGCTCAATCGAATGGACTATTCTATATGTATATTCTAGGCGGAAATATATCCCCAACCCCCGCATAGCCACATCCGTATATAAGTTAATTTCGCCTCCCAATTATATATATACAGTAGAACCCCGCCTAACGGACACCCCGCGTAAGCGGATACCCCGCGTTAACGGATACCCCGCGTTAACGGACACCTTTGGTCGGAACGGTTCCCTATATTAGATGTTTATTTCAACCCCGTGTAAGCGGACACCCCGCGTAAACGGACACCCCGCGTAAGCGGACACTTTGACCCGGAACGGAGGGTGACTGCTTACTCGGGGTTCTACTGTGTGTATATATATGTATTTATTATCTACCTAATACAAAGTGTCCATAGAAAACACATAGGGAGTTTGTATGTACATACCCGGCGCATACGGATATGTTGTATGCTCCGGGTGGTGCATACGGAAAAATAGTGCGTACGGGAAAATAGTTCACAACCAAAACGAACTGATATCGACATGTCACTTCTCCAGAAAAGGTGGATGATAAATATGATATAGACTGGTTTAAGATAAAGGCGGTTGTATGCTCCTCAGAGTTGACTCTGCGCAATATCCTCGCATACGCTCGGATATTACTACGCGTCAACTCCTCGGAGCATACGGCCGCTTGTATCTGAAACCAGTCAATATTGTGTATATATATATATATATATATATATATATCTCCAACCCCCGCATACCCCCAGACGGATGTAAGTTGATCAGACCTCCCAATTACGTCGTCATCAGTCATCAGTCGAGTTCCTGAGTTCACACAGTGACTGGAGCCCAGTAAGACGGGTCAGAACTCACTCACACACACAAACACACACACACACAGCGTGCTAAATACCAGCACCCACACACGCGCCAGTGACCAGCGGACAGGTCACGTGGTGGTCACCGAGCGTCCCTGGGGCCTGAATGAGGCGCCGCACCTAAATCTGCCCGCCGGCCACTTCAGGCGCGGCACTCTCAGCATTTAGGTGCTGCCCACTTCAGGACCGGACGAATTACCTGGCTTTGGATCCTTGTGAGGTCTGGGATTTTTACCTCAGAGGTGAGTGGTGACCCAGAGGGACTGGACCTAGTCGGCGTATGTATGATATGCACGGCGAGGACGTATAGCCGCGCCGGGACTTGGATATCAGCAGGAATAATACATTAATTATATATATTAGCGTAGACACCCGCGGATCTAGCCATGGGCGAGCCGGTCTACCGCCCAGTGGACGCTGAGGATGGAGCCATGGCGCGTCTTCAACATGAAGCAGTAAGTGTCGCTCTCTCTTAGAGTTCTAGTTCCACCAACAGGCCGTAATTGTTCCGCTCTCTCTTAAAGTACTGCTTCCGCCAACACACAAGGCACAGCGAGATTTGTCGTGATTTGGTTGTCTTGTTAAAGTGCTGGTTCCAGGAAAACACAAGGCGTAAGGCCCATTTCCATTGGCCGGCAAAAATGGTGTAGATTTTCTGTGTTCTCCTAATAGCTCATTTACATTTAGCATCACAGTGCTAAAGGTCCGTCGGTGGTTCCTGGCTGTATATCAGCGATGGCCAACGGAACACAGATATCTACACCGTTTTCGTTGGCCAATGGAAACGGGCCTATCGTGAGATTTGTCGTGATTTGGTTGTCTTGTTAAAGTGCTGGTTACACCAACACAAGACATAGCGGGATTTGTCGTGATTTGGTTGTCTTGTTAAAGCGCTGGTTCCACCAACACACAAGGCGTGAGGCCCGTTTCCATTGGCTGGCAATAATGGTGTAGATTTTCTGTGTTCTCCTAATAGCCTATTTACATTTTGCATCAGCGGTGCTAAAGGTCCGTCTGTGGTTCCTGGCTGTATATCAGGATGGCCAATGGAAATATGCTATTAGAACACAGATATCTACACCGTTTTCATCGGCCAATGGAAACAGGCCTATAGTGAGATTTGTCACGATTTGGTTGTCTTGTTAAATTGCTGGTTCCACGAAAACACAAGGCGTAAGGCCCATTTCCATTGGCCGGAAAAAATGGTGTAGCTTTTCTGTGTTCTCCTAATAGCTCATTTACATTTAGCATCAGCAGTGCTAAAGGTCCGTCGGTGGTTCCTGGCTGTATATCAGGATGGCCAATGGAAATAGGCTATTAGGAGAATACAGATATCTACACCGTTTTCGTCGGCCAATGGAAACAGGCCTATAGAGAGATTTGTCACGATTTGGTTGTCTTGTTAAATTGCTGGATCCACTAACACACAAGACATAGTGAGATTTGTCACAGTTTGATTGTCTTGTTAAAGTGCTGGTTCCACCAACACACAAGGCGTGAGGCCCGTTTCCATTGGCTGGCAATAATGGTGTAGATTTCCTGTGTTTTCCTAATAGCCTATTTACATTTAGCGTTAGCAGTGCTAAGGTCTGTCGGTGGTTCCTGACTGTATATCGGTGATGGCCAATGGAAAAAGGCTATTAGAAGAACAGAGAAATCTATACTGTTTTTTGTCGGCCAATGGAAACGGGCCTGTAGAGAGATTTGTCGTGATTTGGTTGTCTTGTTAAATTGCTGGATCCACTAACACAGAAGACATAGCGAGATTTGTCACGATTTGGTTGTCTTATTAAAGTGCTGGTTCCACCAACACACAAGGCGTGAGGCCCGTTTCCATTGGCCAACAAAAATGGTGTAGATTTTCTGTGTTCTCCTAATAGCTCATTTACATTTAGCATCAGCAGTGCTAAAGGTCCGTCGGTGGTTCCTGGCTGTATATCAGGATGGCCAATGGAAATAGGCTATTAGGAGAATACAGATATCTACACCGTTTTCGTCGGCCAATGGAAACAGGCCTATAGAGAGATTTGTCACGATTTGGTTGTCTTGTTAAATTGCTGGATCCACTAACACACAAGACATAGTGAGATTTGTCACAGTTTGATTGTCTTGTTAAAGTGCTGGTTCCACCAACACACAAGGCGTGAGGCCCGTTTCCATTGGCTGGCAATAATGTTGTAGATTTCCTGTGTTTTCCTAATAGCCTATTTACATTTAGCGTTAGCAGTGCTAAGGTCTGTCGGTGGTTCCTGACTGTATATCGGTGATGGCCAATGGAAAAAGGCTATTAGAAGAACAGAGAAATCTATACTGTTTTTTGTCGGCCAATGGAAACGGGCCTGTAGAGAGATTTGTCGTGATTTGGTTGTCTTGTTAAATTGCTGGATCCACTAACACAGAAGACATAGCGAGATTTGTCACGATTTGGTTGTCTTATTAAAGTGCTGGTTCCACCAACACACAAGGCGTGAGGCCCGTTTCCATTGGCCAACAAAAATGGTGTAGATTTTCTGTGTTCTCCTAATAGCTCATTTACATTTAGCATCAGCACTGCTAAAGGTCCGTTGGTGGTTCTTGACTGTATATCGGCGATGGCCGTACATGGCCCGAGCAGGATCAGGACATAATTGGGGCGAACGAAATCAAGACTTCTGATTGGATTCTGTCCGACAAACTGACCCAATCGGTGACATACATTTCTACATACATACTAGACCAATATGACGGCCATCAGTCATTATTAACATGTGGGATATGACTTCAGGGTGCTGTCCCTCGACCCTGTTGGGCCACTAGTGACCCCCACCCCACCCCCACCCACTCCCAATCCCCTTGCCCATTTTTTCCTGATTGTTCACAATTTCCCGGCCCCATGCTGTGTGACGGTTGTTTACTCTCTGGATACGCTGCGTTACTCAGAGTAATGCACTGCTCCGCTCGTTAACTCTTAATATGTATATTTAGCAGATTGAGTCTGAACGTTGAGCATTATATCTTAGACAGACCTCAGCAGAGGTAGAAGATAAAGACAGTGCAAGAGACCGCATCGTACTCTATCTGAATGTCTGTAAATTCTCCTCATTCAGTAGAGAAATGTGGCTGTGATTAAGAAATCTGAAATCAATTTTCCAATCTATAGACGTTTGTCTATATCGTAATAGTAGTCGTTGATTCAGTATCGCTGGTCAGAAATCGTAAAAGTAGTCGTTGATTCAGTATCGCTGGTCAGAAATCGTAATAGTAGTCATTGATTCAGTATCGCTGGTCAGAAATCGTGATAGTAGTTGTTGATTCAGTATCGCTCGTTGTAAATCGTAATAGTAGTCGTTGATTCAGTATTGCTCATTGTAAATCGTAATAGTAGTCATTGATTCAGTATCGCTGGTCAGAAATCGTAATAGTAATCATTGATTCAGTATCGCTGGTCAGAAATCGTAATAGTAGTCATTGATTCAGTATCGCTGGTCAGAAATCGTAATAGTAGTCATTGATTCAGTATCGCTGGTCAGAAATCGTAAAAGTAATCATTGATTCAGTATCGCTGGTCAGAAATCGTAATAGTAGTCATTGATTCAGTATCGCTGGTTAGAAATCGTAATAGTAGTCGTTGATTCAGTATCGCTCGTTGTAAATTGTAATAGTAGTCGTTGATTCAGTATCGCTCCTTGTAAATCGTAATTATAATCATTGATTCTGTACGCTCATTGTAAATCGTAATAGTAGTCGTTGATTCAGTATCGCTCGTTGTAAATCGTAATTGAAGTCGTTGATTCAGTATCGCTCGTTGTAAATCGTGATAGTAGTCGTTGATTCAGTATCGCTCATTGTAAATCATATTATAGAGAAACAGGGTCACTGTCTCCGTACGCGGTAAAATCGGCGATCAGATGAACCTCTGCCTCCGGCATCGGTTCATCTGATCGCCGATTTTACCAAGTATTTTATCCATACGGAGACAGTCAGCCTGTTTCTCTATTATTATATACCTTAAAATATCGAATTTCTAACTTTGCTACTGGGGGAATATTTGGATTTTGCCGCCGTACATGCCCTGTACGCCACATACATACCCCGTACGTCACCTAGGTGTCGTACGGATATAAATATGACATGGGTAGGAGCGGGCAGCATGTGTAGGATATACTACCATAGGTATATAATGATAGTAATAGTAATCGTTGATTGAGTATCGCCCGTTGTTTTAAAACTCACCCCTGGTTGGGAGTACAGGGCAGACCTTGTTTTGCTATTTTTGGCGTTGGCTGTACTGGGACTCTCACGTTCTGCTAATCCCTAATCTCTACCAACTTGCTACACGTTTATTACCACCCGGAACAAGTCTTTAGCCTCAGGGCCGCGTACAGTCTACTTAGTGCACCTTTAGTGAAGTTGGCTTCTCTGAAACTCTTACAAATGTTATGAACTTTGCGTCTGCTGAAAGACAGATCTAGAGATGACAGTTTTCCAATATGGTTTCATTTTCATTTTTGATTTTTGTTGGTGTTTTTTGGGGGGTGGGGGTAAGCATCTGGCTGACTCAGAATGTGTTATTGCCAAGTCTCATTAATCTGGATTTATTTTCTGTATATAAAAGTAGTTCTCATTGTGCCAAACAAAGTTGACATTAATTAGCCTCATTCACGCCAATAAAACAGTAGTTTAAGCCTCAACGCAGACCCTCAATCCCAGCACCCTTCAGTTGTTGCTAGCTATAGATTGTGTTTAGACTACGATCAGTTATGGGCGACTAGCTAAGTGAAACTGAAGCCTCTAGTGCAAAATAACTTGGTCCATACTCCATCGAGTTTGACCGAGGAGTGTGATTTCTACCTACATTCTTCTCATCCATTCGATCAAACCCAAAGTCTAATAGAACGTATTTGACGTTAAACTACCCAAACAAACAAATCCTCAAGTGGGTTTCTGATTTTATCTCACCCCGTAAAATATTATTAATCAATAAAATACCTCACCCAATTAGCCATTGAGTATTGGGTGCACTACCTTTACGGCCGTGGAGTATGAGTACCTAATGTTAAGTCTGTGTAGAAAAATACCGGGGTGAGATTATATGAGATACCTCAATATATATATATATATATATATATATATATATATATATATATATATATATATATATATATATATATATATATATATATATTTTTTAAATAATTTTAAGGGGATATTGTGTTTTTCGGCTACACAGCCGTTCTTCCACTCGGGTCCTATCCCCCTACTCCTCAGTCTAATGGCGGGTGTTAAGCCGAATGGGCAGTTTACCATTTTGTGTAAGTCTCTGGTATAACCCGACCAGGGTTTTATTCCATGACCTCCCATGCTCGAGGCGAACAACCCAACGACTAGAGACTGTAAAGGACTTCAAAAGGGAGATCAAACTGGTGTACTCTGTAAATGATTGGCATACATGAGGTCTTTCTTGTTATCCTACCCCTAATAAAAAACCGCCATAGACTTAACATAGGGAAATTTTATGTGGCAGGCCGTGACATAAAGTGTTTTTTATGCCACTAGAGTAATAATGATATTGACCAATCAGAGAGCAGGATGTCAGCTACTATGAAAAATAGTTCTGTTGGTCATTGACTCAATATTTATCTTTTTAACAGTAATACAAAAGCATAGATGGGGTAGGATAAATATGAAACTGAACTCGAGTTAGCCTTGTCAATGTTTATACCACTCTGGTCAGGTGTGCTACTCACTAAACTCGGCTAACGCCTCGTGTAGTAATACGCGACCTGCCCATCGTGGCATAAACACTGTCAAGTCTAACTCTCGCTCGGTTTCTACTAATTATCTCCAGAACGATTGTTTATCTACCATCCTCATCATTACTCATATTGTATAATTATATAACTCTAATTGCCTATTTTTCATGTATAATTAGCAGAATACCTTATATATGTAAACGGGAACAGTTTTGTTGTGTACTTAATTCCTACAGTGGAAGATCTAACATTGCGTTAGAACTGTTTGTATATAATTTTTAAAAAAAGATTAAAAAAAAAACACCCCTACCACTTAGCCACCGACCTTGGCTAGTCTATTGTCTCTTGACTGATCTGAGCCAGTGTCCTCAGGAGAAGAACAGAGAGAGAGAGAGACAGAGAGAGAGAGAGAGAGAGACAGAGAGAGGGAGAGACACAGAGAGAGACACACAGAGAGAGACACACAGAGTGAGACAGAGAGAGGGAGAGAGAGACAGAGAGATAGAGAGTGAGAGAGACAGAGAGACAGAGAGACACAGACAGAGAGATACAGAGAGAGAGAGACACACACACACACACAGAGACAGAGAGAGGGAGACAGAGAGAGACAGAGAGAGGGGGAGAGAGAGACACACACACAGAGAGAGAGAGAGATAGAGAGAGAGAGAGAGAGAGAGACAGAGACAGAGAGAGAGACAGGCAGAGAGATACTGTGTGGTGGTCACATGAGGGCGGCCTGGGACCCTGCACGCCGTGTTACTTCTCAGAGATGAGTCTGGCGGCACTGGGAGGTGGTCTGCCACGTAACGTGATGAATTATGTATCATGTCCACCACCAGGCCACTCTCACCGCCAGTGGATGTGTGCTCTCAGGGGTTGACGGGGGTAGGGAGTTAGCTCAGTGGTTAGAGCACCGGACTTGTAACCCCAAGGTTGTAAGACTTTGTGGGTTCGAGTCCCACCCTTAGCAGTGGTAGATTTACTGCTATAACAAAGACCATCCTTCTCATACCATGTCTATGTGGTGTGGGAAGTAAAAGAACTCTCACCTCGGTAAATGTGTAGGGGTGAGATTTCTACTCCTTCATCACATAGATTCGATCACCACCCTAGTGGGGTAAAAGAACCTTGAGAAAGTCTGGAAAGGACCTATAATGGTTGACTGGACGTACAAACAAACCAAACCAAACTCTGACCGCCAGGAATCTCCGTGGAGAGAATCCCCAAAAATAGTCCCATCCAAAAAGACGTTTTATTATAATATACCTGTTATTTATCGTATAGGTGGATAATATGTACAATATCTTACATTGTTATATACCTGTGCCAGTATGTTACACAAATACCAACCTCTGCTAAGGTATTGGTATTAAATATATACCGGCACAGTATGGTGGTATAAAATGATGTACCACCCTACTTTGAATACAAATTCTGATTGGCTGAAAAAAAATTGAACGCGGTATGCGAGGACGTCAGTAAGGTATATACATTGTATCTTAATAGTCGATTTATTGCAATATACCTGTTATTAATCTATAGGTGGATATATATATCATCCTTCCCTTGATAAAAAACGCCATAGGCTTAACATTGGCCGACTGTATTCTAGCGAGCGTGCAGTAAAGTGTTATTTATTGCACGCGGGTAATACATGAATTATTTGAGATTCCGGAAAAAGATACTCCCAACCAAAGTGAGGGCAAAGTATCAGAAGTTTCGTGAATGTTCATTTCATATTAAATATCCATAATCAGGCTTATTTAACGATAATCAGCAATTGCAGTTATGAAATGTTTCCATGCTTTAAAAAAGAGAAGAGAATTGGTGAAGTATATCAATGGCGATGAATTACCACCATGCTTGATCGTTCTATGGCATTATGGCATAATCTGGAAAAAGTCTTGCAGTAGATATTTTATAACAGTATATGCATTGTTAATCGTATAGATGGATAATATTAACAATGTCTTGCAATAGACATTTTATAACACGATACGTTATCTGCAGGTGTATGATATATTTAATGTCTTGCAATATATGTTTTATTGCAGTATACATGATATTAATCTATAGGTGGATCATACAGACAATGTCTTACAATTTACATTCTATTGCAGTATATTTGTTATCAATCTATAGGTGGAAAATATATCCAATGCCTTGCAATAGACATTTTATTGCAATATACTTGTTATTAATCTATTGGTGGATAATATTAACGATGTCATGCAATAGACATACTATTGCAATTTACTTGTTATCAAACTATAGGTGGAAAATACATGTATGTACAATGTTTCGCAGTAGACATTATATTGCAATTTATCCTACCCCTAATAAAAAACGCCATAGGTTTAACATTGACTCAATGTATTTGACATAGCGTTGGATAAAGTGTTATTTATGCACCGAGGTGAATAAAAAATCGGACCAATCAGAGACGAGATAACGTAAGTAGATCCGGCAGCATTGATAACTACTAACATGGATAATTACAAATATTCTCTGTATATCGGTGAAATGGGGTAGGATAAATACGAAACTGAACTCAAGTTAGCCTTGTCAATGTTTATACCACTCTGGTCAGGTCTGCTACTCACTAAACGCGGCTAACGCCTCGTGTAGTAATACACAACCTGCCCATCGTGGCATAAACATTGACAAGGCTAACTCTCGTTTGGTTTCTACTAATTATTTGTTATTAATCTTGTAGCTGGATAACAACTACAATAATGACTGGTTTAGTGTATAAGAGTCTGTGATCCCTCTTTGTCACCTCGGACATTACCACGCGTCAACTCCTCGTATATTACGGCCACTCGCACACAATACCAGTCATTACTGTGTATCTGATATTACTACGCGTCAACTCCTCGTATATTACGGCCACTCGCACACAATACCAGTCATTACTGTGTATCTGATATTACCACGCGTCAACTACTCGTATATTACGGCCACTCACACACAATACCCGTCATTACTGTGTATCTGATATTACCACGCGTCAACTCCTCGTATATTACGGCCACTCGCACACAATACCAGTCATTACTGTGTATCTGATATTACCACGCGTCAACTACTCGTATATTACGGCCACTCACACACAATACCAGTCATTACTGTGTATCTGATATTACCACGCGTCAACTCCTCGTATATTACGGCCACTCGCACACAATACCAGTCATTACTGTGTATCTGATATTACCACGCGTCAACTACTCGTATATTACGGCCACTCGCACACAATACCAGTCATTACTGTGTATCTGATATTACCACGCGTCAACTACTCGTATATTACGGCCACTCGCACACAATACCAGTCATTACTGTGTATCTGATATTACCACGCGTCAACTCCTCGTATATTACGGCCACTCACACACAATACCAGTCATTACTGTGTATCTGATATTACCACGCGTCAACTCCTCGTATATTACGGCCACTCGCACACAATACCAGTTATTACTGTGTATCTGATATTACCACGCGTCAATTCCTCGTATATTACGGCCACTCGCACACAATACCAGTCATTACTGTGTATCTGATATTACCACGCGTCAACTACTCGTATATTACGGCCACTCGCACACAATACCAGTCATTACTGTGTATCTGATATTACCACGCGTCAACTACTCGTATATTACGGCCACTCGCACACAATACCAGTCATTACTGTGTATCTGATATTACCACGCGTCAACTACTCGTATATTACGGCCACTCGCACACAATACCAGTCATTACTGTGTATCTGATATTACCACGCGTCAACTCCTCGTATATTACGGCCACTCACACACAATACCAGTCATTACTGTGTATCTGATATTACCACGCGTCAACTCCTCGTATATTACGGCCACTCGCACACAATACCAGTTATTACTGTGTATCTGATATTACCACGCGTCAACTACTCGTATATTACGGCCACTCGCACACAATACCAGTCATTACTGTGTATCTGATATTACCACGCGTCAACTCCTCGTATATTACGGCCACTCCACACAATACCAGTCATTACTGTGTATCTGATATTACCACGCGTCAACTCCTCGTATATTACGGCCACTCACACACAATACCAGTCATTACTGTGTATCTGATATTACTACGCGTCAACTACTCGTATATTACGGCCACTCCACACAATACCAGTTATTACTGTGTATCTGATATTACCACGCGTCAACTCCTCGTATATTACGGCCACTCACACACAATACCAGTCATTACTGTGTATCTGATATTACCACGCGTCAACTCCTCGTATATTACGGCCACTCACACACAATACCCGTCATTACTGTGTATCTGATATTACCACGCGTCAACTCCTCGTATATTACGGCCACTCGCACACAATACTTAGTAGAAACCGAACGAGAGTTAGACTTGACAATGTTTATACCACTCTGGTCAGGTCTGCTCCTCACTACACTCGGCTACGCCTTGTGTAGTAATACGCGACCTTCCCATCGTGGCATAGACATTGACCAAGTCTAACTCGAGTTCGGTTTCGTATTTATCCTACCCCGTCTATGCTTTTGTATTACTAAAAGATAAATATTGAGTCAAGGACCAACAGAACTTTTTTCATAGTAGCTGACATCCTGCTCTCTGATTGGTCAATATTCTTATTACTCTAGTGGCATAAAAAACACTTTATGTCACGGCCTGCCACATAAAATTTCCCTACGTTAAGTCTATGGAGGTTTTTTATTAGGGGTAGGATAACAGTCATTACTGTGTATCTGATGAATTATGGATCATGTGCAGTGTTGGCTGGTGTTGTGACAGTCCTGACATGATCGGCCGTGTGTCTGCAGGCACCAGCGCATGTCAGTCACAATCACTCTCCAAGCAGATGCTTTGTGACCCTTAGTAGTCATCTTAGCCTGGAAGCCCGGTCTATGTATTCATTATCCACCTAATACAGAGTGTCCTTAGTGAACCTATAGGAACTCTGTATGGACATACCCGGCACATACAGATATGTTGTATTACCCTCCGAATTCAAAGTCCATAGTAACAACGATAGTAACCGATAGGAACTCTTTATGGACATACGCATATATGTAGAAATAAATGAAATTTCCATTTCTAGCAACTGATTTCCAATTTGAAGATTTAGAAAAACCGTAAAACTGCAATAAATGTTGGTTATGGGTTAAGGGCCTATCACCATACAACGACGGCAACCAGCGAACACCGGATCCCGTAAACAGACTGAATTATGGGATACCCCAATAGGGTCTAGGGCCCATACATATACCCTGAAGCAGAGATAGGGCCCGCGGTGCAGGATATCTGCTGGGAGAGTGCTAATGAGCCACAATACCACAGGGACATTTCTGGACAGACTCTACCATGCCGGATACGGCGTAACACGATGGTATTCTGATATATGTCAGAGGGCGACCCTTAATAGGTCTGTCTCATATCCCAGTGCGTAAAAGAGTTATTGACGGTTTTTTATACCCAGATGGCACTCGTGTCAAAGTTGCCAAACTATTCCATTATCGTTCATGCCATCAGTGTTGTTAGAACCTGGTATGACAGTAGGATGTTCCAGTGGTGGGAAGAATATTATGTTCTATTACGTGGTCCGCATTGAAAATGGCCGCAGGCAACTAGTATCTATTGGTTCTTAGCTGTCAGAACCTAAGACCATTGATTCGGGATTTGAAACCCATTGATTATTGGCTTAAAAGCCATTTATTACAGGAATATTTACTCCCAAACTCATTTGTGGTATCTTTTTGTATGGAGAGCAAAATATAGTTCCTTTTCATGGAGTCTACAATGAATAGGCTAATTCCCGATTTTCATTAATTCATGAATGTCATCAGGCAGCTCTATAAAACACTAATGTTCACATTGCAATACATCCGCTATTGCTTGTGTATTACTATATGACAACCTATCATGGTTTAAACAAAACTGTGCACAAGAACAATGATTATTTTGTATTTAGTTGTCAATTATAGGGATCCTTACAACTCATCCATGCTACTTTTATTCTATGAAAGTGTTACAACCATAAATGAAGGATGGAAATTCCATTGCTGCCAGCACTTTACAACAGGAAGAAACTGACTTTATTATTCATCGTATACAAAGACCCATTGAGAATGTATGGGGACTCAGTAAACCACGACCCAGTGTATAAAACCCGTCAGATACAAAGCCATATGCTATAGAGCAAAGAGATAGTCCCTATTGTTATTCCCTTTAATATGGCAATTACTGGGTTTGATTTATTTGAAAAGATACTATAGAGGAAACCCATGCAAGTTTAGGGTCTGAGCCCGTATCCCATCAAGTTTGAATCACGTAGTAATTCACAAGGCGAAGCCACATGAATTACTAAGTGATTCAAATGAGATGGGATCGAGCTCTGACCCTTAACTTGAATGGGTTTCTGAATTTATCTCACCCTTAATATCAACTAATGGGTTAACATTTGTGACATTATCCCCCATTGGATATTTTTCCTAAATATCTAATGGGCGTTAGATACGAGTTCCCAATGTTAAGTCTATGGAGAAAAAATATCTGGGGTGAGATAAATGCAACAAACGATGGTTCTGTAAACCACTCGAGGTTGATATCATAATACACTCGCTAACACTCGTTCATTACTACGTGTCAACCTCTCGTGGTTGACGGCCGCCTGTCGTTTAGTACAGTCAGTACAGGGTGAAGTAGAACTTGGGCAGTTGACCTGGATTCAATCATTAAGGGGCCTGCTCCACGGGCCTGAGAGGAATTCTCTGCCATCGGGAGTCTGCCAAACATCCTAATAGTATACGACATACAGCCTATGATCCATGGGTGAGGCGATGACGCCACATCTACAGGCACCCCACCAAAGCGATTTGATTAGATTTTATTGGCCGTTGCCCATTTGACATTTAGCAGATATTGGACCATACTATCGTAAAACTGGATGAGTTTTAATCTTGGCCACCGTATGCCACAACTGGAGTTAGGCAAAGTGATTTCACAGGCGAAGCCGAGTGAAGTCCGGAGCCAAAACTCCAGGAGTGGCATGCAGTGGCCAAGATTAAAACGAATCAGGTTTTGATTTTATCCTACCCAATCTCCTCGATTTTGGAAAATTACGTGGTAATAATTCTGTATGCCACTAGTGGCATATAAAACTCTATATGCCAGTCAGCGTGGCATACGGAAACTCAATGTTAAGCCTATGGGATTTTATATTAGGGGTAGGATAAAACATTAGCCGTTGAGCTTGTATCACTGCTCCACCGTAATTATATCTGTATCTGCCTGACAACCATTGACTGCACGGCCATAAAACAGCACCGTACGGCCGTCGTCGGACCTTATCAGTGTGTGGCTCGGTGGAACAGGCCTGAAAGCATAAAGCATGCAAACAGGAGTCTGATACAACATATTGGAGGTTACACAACCCAAACAGACAACCTCAGTAATGAACCATAAACCATAGAGCATTTTCTTGCCATGTGCTTGGAGATTGTTGTCTTTACCTCACCCATGGTATTTTCCCCCATAGATTTAACATTGCGAACTCGTATCCAACGCCCATTGCGTTTTTAGAAAAAATACCCAATGGGGGATTATATCGCAAAGTTTACTAAGCCCATTAGTCAACGTGAAGGGTGATTATAGTCTAGTCGAGTGATAAATCATAAATCATGGACTATTATCCTACCATGTGCTTGGAGATTGTTGCCTATGTGTAACACCATCTGTGCATAGTCTCCCAGCATTGTTTAGTCGAGTAATAAACCATAAACCATCGACTATTTTACTGCCATCTGCTTGGAGATTGTTGCCTATGTTTAACACCAGCCTGCACACAATCTCCCAGCATTGTTTACGTAATGATAACGTATTACGTGAGTGCCATGTGCTTGGAGATTGTTGCCTATGTTTAACACCAGCCTGCACACAATCTCCCAGCATTGTTTACGTAATGATAACGTATTACGTGAGTGCCATGTGCTTGGAGATTGTTGCCCATGTTTAACACCAGCGTGCACACAGTCTCCCAGCATTGTTTACGTAGTGATAAGGTATTAGGTGAGTAGCGGCCTGTGCTAGGAGCAGCTCGCTAAGTGCTCACAGGGGACGTGAGTCAGTCACTAACTGGCGGGGAGCAGTTATCGTGCCTCAGTGGTGCTGTGTGTGCGGGGTTTGATGATCATCAGTCCGTCCAATAATCGTACAACGCTCTGGTGTTTGTATAAGATACCAGGCACCAGTAACACACACTGTAGCTGTATTATGTACATGATAGTAATATTAATAACATCAGTAATAATGATGATAACAGTAATAATAACAGTAATAATAATAGTAATGGTAATAACCATAATGGTAATAATAACAATTATCAGCCAGCCCCGCAATGATACAACGCTCTTGTATATGTCTAAGATACCAGGCATCAGTAACACACATTATAGCTGTATTATGAACATGAGAAAAATATTAATAACAGAAGTAATAATGATAATAACAGTAATGATAATGGTAATAACCATGATGGTAATGGTAATGATAACAATTATCAGTCCGTATCCTCACACTGGTACAACGCTCTGGTGTTTGTATAAGATACCAGGCATCAGTAACACACACTGTAGCTGTATTATGTACATGAGAGTAATATTGATAACATTAGAAATAATGATAATGATAATAATAATAATAATAATAATAATAATAATAATAATAATAATAATAATCATAATGGTAATAACCATAATGGTAATGATAACAATTATCAGCCAGCCCTGCAATGATACAACGCTCTGGTGTTTGTATAAGATTCCAGGCATCAGTAACACACATTATAGCTGTATTATGTACATGATAGTAATAATAATAACATTAGTAATAATGATGATTGTGATACTGTAATAATCATAATGGTAATGATACAAGCCAAGAGCAAAACATATTGTAAGTATATTGTGTACATGATGATAATGATGATAATGATAATAATAGTAATGATAATTGAAATAATAATTGTAATAATAACAGTAATAAAAATAATAATTGTAATAATGATAATAATGGTAATAGCCATAATGGTAATAATAACAATAGTTACACTAATTATAAGAACAATAGTAATTTTTACACCAAATATATATGGATAGGTTTTAGAGAATATTCATCAAATTAACAGCAGTATTAGAAGTAGGAGATGCTTGCAGAGGTATATGATGCAGATCCTGGCACTCCCCTCATATAAAGACTTATATAATGAGAACCAGATTTCAGCCTGTTATCTGATACGGAATAACGATAGAATAACGATAGAATAACGATACTTCCCTCATATAAAGACTTATATAATGAAACCTGTTTAACTCTCTGATACGGAATAACGATAGAATAACGATACTTCCCTCATATAAAGACTTATATAATGAAACCTGTTCTACTCTCTGATACGGAATAACGATAGAATAACGATACTTCCCTCATATAAAGACTTATATAATGAGAACCTGTTCTACTCTCTGATACGGAATAACCATAGAATAACCATAGAATAACGATACTTCCCTCATATAAAGACTTATATAATGAGAACCTGTTCTACTCTCTGATACGGAATAACGATAGAATAACCATAGAATAACGATACTTCCCTCATATAAAGACTTATATAATGAAACCTGTTCTACTCTCTGATACGGAATAACGATTGAATAACGATAGAATAACGATACTTCCCTCATATAAAGACTTATATAATGAAACCTCTTTTACTCTCTGATACGGAATAGCAGTGGGATTTCCTGTGAAGTGAGAACCGTGACCAGACTTCCAGGCACCTCAGGGAAGTCAGGATGTTGATAATGAGTGCAGGAAGGTCATTGTGATAACACGGATTTTGATTCTTTCTGTTTTCCTGAATCATGTCGGTTCAGTCGCAGCATGAAGAACATGAAGGTACAAAATGTCTTGCAGGTCAAATGTCTTGTCTTGTGACCAAACGCTCCAGATTTCAATACCGCTACTAGACGTATACACTAACTGCACACATATATTTTGGGCAAAGAAAAGAAGAAACCAACAAGGTTTGGTCAAAGTTGTCGTTCTCCACGAGTTTGATACGAGGTGATATGAACAAGGCGACGCTGAGTGAATATCATGTAACATTCAAACAAGTTGTTATTCCCGTCCCTAGTGCCCGTCCCCTAGCGTTATAGCCATCCCTAGTTCCCGTCCCCTAGCGTTATACCCGTCCCTAGTATCCGTCCCCTAGCGTCATACCTGTCCCTAGTACCCATCCCCTAGCATTATACCCGTCCCTAGTACCCGTCCCCTAGCGTCATACCTGTCCCTAGTACCCATCCCCTAGCATTATACCCGTCCCTAGTACCCGTCCCCTAGCGTTATACCCGTCCCTAGTACCCGTCCCCTAGCGTTATACCCGTCCCTAGTACCCGTCCCCTAGCGTCATACCTGTCCCTAGTACCCATCCCCTAGCATTATACCCGTCCCTAGTACCCGTCCCCTAGCATTATACCCCTCCTTAGTACCCGTTCCCTAGCATCATACCCGTCCCTAGTACCCGTCCCCTAGCGTTATACCCGTCCCTAGTGCCCATCCCTTAGCGTTATATCCATCCCTAGTACCCGTCCCCTAGCGTTATATCCATCCCTAGCACCCGTCCCCTAGTGTTATACCCGTCCCTAGTTCCCGTCCCCTGGCGTTATACCCGTCCCTAGTACCCGTCCCCTAGTGTTAAACCCGCCCCTAGTACCCGTCCCCTAGCGTTAAACCCGTCCCTAGTACCCGTCCCCTAGCATTATACCCATCCCTAGTACCCATCCCCTAGTGTTAAACCCGCCCCTATTACCCGTCCCCTAGTGTTAAACCCGCCCCTAGTACCTGTCCCCTAGCGTTAAACCCGCCCCTATTACCCGTCCCCTAGTGTTAAACCCGCCCCTAGTACCCATCCCCTAGCGTTACACCCGTCCCTAGTACCCGTCCCCTATCATTATACCCGTCCCTAGTTCCCGTCCCCTAGTGTTATACCCGTCCCTAGTACCCGTCCCCTAGCGTCATACCTGTCCCTAGTACCCATCCCCTAGCGTTATACCCGTCCCTAGTCCTGTCCCTTAGCGTTATACCCGTCCCTAGTTCCCGTCCCCTAGCATTATACCTGTCCCTAGTACCCGTCCCCTAGCATTATACCCGTCCCTAGTACCCGTCCCCTAGCATTATACCCGTCCCTAGTACCCGTTCCCTAGCGTAATACCCGTCCCTAGTACCCGTCCCCTAGCATAATACCCATCCCTAGTACCCGTCCCCTAGCGTTATACGCGTCCCTACTACCCGTCCCCTAGCATTATACCCATCCCTAGTACCAGTCCCCTAGCACTATACCCGTCCCCAGCATCCGTCCTAGCATTATACCCATCCCTAGCACCCGTTCCCTAGCTTTATACCCGTCCCTAGTACCCGTCCCCTAGCATTATACCCGTCCCTAGTATCCATCCCCTAGCGTTATACCCCTCCCTATTACCCGTCCCCTAGTGTTAAACCCGCCCCTAGTACCTGTCCCCTAGCGTTAAACCCGCCCCTATTACCCGTCCCCTAGTGTTAAACCCGTCCCTAGTACCCGTCCCCTAGCATTATACCAGTCCCTAGTACCCATCCCCTATCATTATACCCGTCCCTAGTACCCGTCCCCTAGCATTATACCCGTCCCTAGTACCGGTCCCCTAGCATTATACCCGTCCCTAGTACCCGTTCCCTAGCGTAATACCCGTCACTAGTACCCGTCCCCTAGCATAATACCCATCCCTAGTACCCGTCCCCTAGCGTTATACGCGTCCCTAGTACCCGTCCCCTAGCATTATACCCGTCCCTAGTACCAGTCCCCTAGCACTATACCCGTCCCCAGCATCCGTCCTAGCATTATACCCATCCCTAGCACCCGTTCCCTAGCTTTATACCCGTCCCTAGTACCCGTCCCCTAGCATTATACCCGTCCCTAGTATCCATCCCCTAGCGTTATACCCCTCCCTAATACCCGTTCCCTAGCGTTATACCCGTCCCTAGTACGCGTCCCCTAGCATCATACCTGTCCCTAGCACCCGTTCCCTAGCTTTATACCCGTCCCTAGTACCCGTCCCCTAGCATTATACCTGTCCCTAGTATCCATCCCCTAGCGTTATACCCCTCCCTAGTTCCCGTCCCCTAGCGTTATACCTGTCCCTAGTACCCGTCCCCTAGCATTATACCCCTCCCTAGTTCCCGTCCCCTAGCGTTATACCCGTCCCTAGTACCCGTCCCCTCGCGTTATACCCGTCCCTAGTACCCGTCCCCTAGCGTTATACCTGTCCCTAGTACCTGTCCCCTAGCATTATACCCGTCCCTAGTACCGGTCCCCTTGCATCATACCCGTCCCTAGTACCTGTCCCCTAGCCTTATACCCGTCCCTTGTACCCGTCGCCTAGCATTATACCCGTCCCTAGTACCCGTCCCCTAGCATTATACCCGTCCCTAGTACCCGTCCCCTAGCCTTATACCCGTCCCTTGTACCCGTCCCCTAGCCTTATACCCGTCCCTAGTACCCATCCCCTAGCATTATACCTGTCCCTAGTACCCATCCCCTAGCCTTATACGCGTCCCTGTACCTGTCTAGACTCTTCCACAGATCCCCGCCTGTAGAGGGTTGAGGAAGGAGGTGGAATGTTGACTTGTCTCTGGTGAATGAGCTTCACTTCCTTCTGGACAGCTGCCAGAATAGCAGTCTTAAAACCCGCCCTCACTGCGGGCTGTGGGATGTGGGACGTGTACTCAGTACGTTAACAGGGAGATGGTGCATGATTCATAAGGAGGTAGATACAGGCCTGAGATCTCACATTTGAAAAGAGTTTAGTTATGATAGGAGTTGTCTGGCAGCAAAAGCCCATTATTGGTTTTTTATTTGCTATTTAAAAAAAATGATCTATTGACACAAGGTTCTCTATACCTATACAAGATTGTTTTATTGACAGATTTTTTTTTTTTTTTTTTTTGAGTTAATATTTATTCTGGAGTTATAACTACTAGGACAGTGTTGTCCTATTTTCAGTAGGCTCCAGCGCCATTTATATTCGGGTTTACAAATTGTGTTCTTTTATAAGTATACAAGATTTTCAACCTAACACTCAAAACAGGGATGCACCTTGCTTTGGCGTCCAGAGAATGTATGTTTTTGGTGATTATTTATCTTATATTTAGAAGATTTGAAATCAGAAGATTCTGGAGATAAATAATCATCAAAAAACATTGTATGTATCTCCTACTTGGGTAAAAGTGTCATCGCTTAATTCCTACGGAAAGTGAGTGAAATCTCGAGTATCATTGATTTTAGTCTTGTGATCTGGCCGTATGGTGTCACAGACGCCATCTAAACATGTCACGAAACTAGTGAAACAGGTCCCAGGTGTGGGGGTATATGTGTAAATGTGGTGACTGACTGATCTTATTTTACGCTCGTCTCGTTCATATCGCCTACAGATTGGGTGTGGGAGAATGCACAGAATGTATTACCGCAGGCAACGCTCTGATCTCACCACGTGTTAGCACACTCAGTGGTCTATAGATGACACCTCCAAAAACTAAACCATGTTGAGGATATTTGAGGTCAATACCTTTGTACTTTTACGAGACATGCCCTTGTTGGGCATCATTACGTGACAGCATGGATATAACCAGAGAACTAGAGACCATACAAATCTGTATCACTTAAAAAGTGTATAAGTTGAATGATTGCAGAATGAGCAGACACAGGAAGCTATTTATATCATTTATAGGAACCAATTTTCACAAGTTTTTTGTTTGTTATAGTGACCTTGTAATTATAATTATCATTATTCTGATATAGATATACATATACATGCATGTATAGATCCTTTTTTTTTTTTTTTTTTTAAATTTTCTTTATTTATCCTGTAAAGGTATTCAGCCTGTTGGGCCGGTATGATTTACCCTGATTTACCCTTACAGCAGTTCCTGGGTAATTCACTTCATATACATTCCGTCAATAACGTCAAGCCATTGATCTACTACAAATATCTTTACAATTTCCAAAAACATATATCTTATAAACTGGTGTTGAGACACCAAATGAGTACATTATACCAATCAGTATGTATGCATATGATGTATATAATATATACATGCATGTATAGATACATTTGTGTGTATGCATATATGAAGTATATAATATATGCAGGTGTATAATGCTACATTCTACCCGGCCCTCTGCCTGTCACTTTTCTTTTACTCTCTCCTGTCTGTGGTGGCATACCAACACCAGCTGTCACCTTCCACCAGCTTTCACAATGATATATCTCTGTACCACAAAATGTTGGATAATAATCAGAGATGTAACGATATATCTCTGTATCACAAACCATTGAGTGAAATAACCAGAGACATAAAAGTCCACCTCGGTATGCAAGCCAGTGAATAATACTCAGAGTAATGTCATGTTACATTTGTGTATCATAAGCTGTTGGATAATAACGAGAAATAACTGACTATCATAATGATATCTTAATTTCACTATGGCTACATATTTTAAAGGCATATCCTACAATTCACCGTGGCGCCACCTGGTGATTTTCAAATATTCCCATATGCACATTGAAATTGGTAATTTGTGGCATATTCAAAACTCAAAAGAGCAAAATTAAAGTTTTGTCTAGTTGGACCTAATCCAATAGGTAAATTAGGTCTTTTTTCATTTGCTTGATTTATAAATATAGGAAATGTAGTGAAAAGTATGGTTTTCTTCAATTCTTTCAAAAACAAGGAAGGTGACTTATGATTTTTTTATTACCATATTCAAGTTTTAGGAAACTGACATGGGTTTTAATTTTCAAGCCAAATTGTCTGATATGCCTTTAAGTGAACATCAGACTTTTCTAATGTACCAAGCATCATTTCATGTGACACGGATTTTATCAACTACAAGCGAAATGTGATCTCATTGCATTCTCTCAAGGACAGGAGATCGGAAAAGTACAGTTCTAAATTATGTTTTTAGTACAGGTAGAACCAAATCTTAAGGATACAAATACATCTTTGAAGAGAAACACAAAAAAAATCAGCAGGATTCAGTTAAGTACTGTACGAGAATCTCACTCTCGTGGGCATTCAATCTCCAGGCCTAGGTCGGGTTCACTATGTCTCTATGTACGGGAGCAACTTCAAGCGGATTCGACAAAATTCTAACGTTTTATATGTGGTAGGTAATAAGTAACAAGATATATATTGGAAGACTTGAATTTGCGTCAGGCATATAACCTAATTTCTCATAGTTGTGTTATTTTTCCAGTAAGCCAGAGTTCTGGCCTTGTCTGAAAAAATTTCTCATATTGAAAAAAGACAGAAACGATTTCATGCAAGGCACCGCCACCCATATCAGCCCTGCTGTCAGGTGACAGTGAAGCTGACATACCTGGTGGTCTTATTGTCCGGATTAGTGGTAATCTTACTGATGTTATGAGTAATCCGGGGATGTGCAGGGATCAGGTTGTAGTGGGCGACTTATCGTTGACTCCAGACCAGGCTCACTCCACCCACGCCCTGATGACAGGTGTCACTTTGTACCTCTCCCGGACGGGAGTTAGCTCAGTGGATAAAATACTGGACTTGTAAGGCCGAGGTTGTGGGTTCGAGTCCCACTGCAGCCACCTTTCTCCTTTATCTCCATCAGTGGTAGATTTACTGCTATATCAAAGGCCAGTCCTTCTTAAACCATATCTCTGTGGTGTGGTGTACAGCCACCTTTCTCTTTCATCCCCAGCAGTGGTAGATTTACTGCTATATCAAAGACCAGTCCTTCTCATACCATGTCTATGTGGTGTGGTATACAGCCACCTTTCTCCTTCACCCCCAGCAGTGGTAGATTTACTGCTATATCAAAGGCCAATCCTTCTCATACCATGTCTATGTGGTGCGGTGTACAGCCACCTTTCTCCTTCACCCTCAGCAGTGGTAGATTTACTGCTATATCAAAGACCAGTCCTTCTTAAACCATGTCTATGTGGTGTGGTGTACAGCCACCTTTCTCCTTCATTCCCAGCAGTGGTAGATTTACTGCTATATCAAAGGCCAATCCTTCTCATACCATGTCTATGTGGTGTGAGAACTAAAGAACTGTATATGGGTGAGACTTTACTTGCTATATCATTTATATTCTGCAATATGATTGATGCCTGCTGACCTATGCCTCATGATATAACACCTGTTGCTAAACAGTAAAGGCGGGCATCCACCAACCACGACAAGGCTACGACAAGCGCCGACTAGATTTCCTATCGTAGACCTCTGCGACACGCTCCCGACACGCCATGACACTCCACGAGAAGGGTCCAGTCATGGGAAAAATTGAACATGCACGATGTTGTCGTAGCCTTGTCGGAAGGCTCCCGACAAGCTACCAATCGTGGCCTTGTCGTAGACTCTTGTCGGGAACTGGGGTCCACCAACCACCACACAGCCTTCAATTGTAGGCCTGTCGTGGACCTTGTCGGAAACCCAATGTCGTAGCCTTGTCGTGGTTGGTGGATGCCCGCTCTAAGGCGGGCGTCCACCAACCATGACAAAGTTACGACAAGTGCCGACAAGAAAGTTCCAATCGGCACTTGTCATGAGAAGAGGGGCTTTAGGACAGCGGTGTCGGGGCGTGTCATAGACGTTGCTGGTTCCCGTAAAAAAGGCGTCCATGGTCCCGACACACTAAGACAGTGATATCAAGGAAACCACAACACTCCACGACAAGGCTGCAGTCGTGGCAAAAATCGAACCTGTTTGATTTGTTGTAACCTTGTCTGAATGCTCCCGACAGGCCCCCGACAAGCTTCATGTCGCAGCCTATCGTGGCCTTGTCTAGCCTCTAGTTGGGAACTAGGGTCCACCAACCACGACAAGGCTACAACAAAGCTTCTAATCGTAGAGCTCCCAGCCTTGTCGTGGTTGGTGGACGCCCCCCTTAAAGGCGGGTGTCCACCAACCACGACAAGGCTACAACAAGCACCGACAAGATTTCCTATCTTAGACCTTTGCGACACGCTCCTGACACGCCATGACACTCCACGACAAGGGTCCAGTCATGGGAAAAATCGAACAATGTTGTCGTAGCCTTGTCGGAAGGCTCCCGACAAGCTTCCAATTGTGGCCTTGTCGTGGCCTTGTCGTAGACTCTTGTCAGGAACTGGGGTCCACCAACCACGACAAGGCCTCCAGTCGTAGGCCAGTCGTGGACCTTGTCGGAAAGCCATTGTCATAGCCTTGTCGTGGTTGGTGGACGCCCCCCTTAAAGGCGGGCGTCCACCAACCACGACAAGGCTACGCCGACAAGAAAGTTCCTATCGGTGCCTTGTCGCAGCCTTGTCTAGAAAAGAGGGGCTTTACGACAGCGGTGTCGGGGCGTGTCGTAGACATTGCTGGTTCCCGGAAAGAAGGCGTCCATGGTCCCGACACACTACGACACTGATATCGAGGAAACCACAACACTCCAAAACAAGCCTCCAGTCGTAGCAAAAATCGAACATGTTCGCTTTTGTCGTAATCTTGTCTGAATGCTCCCGACAGGCCCCCGACAAGCTTCATGTCGCAGCCTATCGTGGCCTTGTCGTAGCCTCTTGTTGGGAACTAGGGTCCACTAACCACGACAAGGCTACGACAGGCCTTCCAATCATAGGCCTGTCGTGAACCTTGTCGGGAACACATTGTCGTAGCCTTGTCGTGGTTGGTGGATGTCCGCTTTAACAAACCACACCTTGCAGGTTCTCTCAGTGACTGTACCCAGCTGGTTTATCGTCGCACGTGCGGCTGTAGAGTGCATCACCCCCACCACCCCCACCACCCCCACCACCACCACCACCACCACCACTACAACCTGCACACGGCAGGTAGAAATCAATAACCAGGGTTCTCAGTCTCCCCGCACACTCTTTGTGGTGCTTGGCCTTCATAGCTATCTGACAGGATCTCTGCTAGGAGAGTGAGGGGTTGTTGTACCATCCCAGGTACAGCTTGAACTCTGCTGGGAGAATAGGGTTCTAACCGGCCACGCCTACCCGACATGCACCGCGCGGCCAGCTTCACCTGCAGCCCACGAGAGGGCACTGTGGAGTGTTGCATCATGGGAGGGAGAGGCAGGCTGGGGCTGGTTTAATAATCAGACAGATGTTCGCCTTGTACGGTGGTGTTTTCTAGCACAGATCTAGACGAGCGTGGATGTGTGAAGTACACAGAACAGACGGGCACTGCACGGCTCGCTGGAGCTGCAGCAACAGCAACAATAGTAGACTCCAGTCCCTGCATCCTATGGCTACCCTCCTCCTTGGGATACAGGTGTAGTGGCTCCAGTCCCTGCATCCTATGGCTACCCTCCTCGTTGGGATACAGGTGTAGGGTTATATGGAGCGGCTTGGGGCCATAAACAGGAGATTCTATTCATAGTGGACACGTCTTTGATTCATGGACCAGTCAGAGAAGGATACATACTTTAATGAACTTTATTCTGATTGTGATTAATCATTTAATGAATGTTCATAATCAAAGACTTGAGCAAGTCTACAGCAGCAGCAGCAGCAGCAGCAGCAGCAGCAGCAGCAGCAGCAGCAGCAGCAGCAGCAGCAGCAGCAGCAGCAGCAGCAGCAGCAGCAGCAGCAGCAGCAGCAGCAGCAGCAGCATATAACACCACTACCACCAGGACTGCTCGGTCACGCATGCCTAAACACCCAGTTCACCGGCAACAGGCTGCGGTTACAGTTTCAGGTATCACCATCATAAATTATACATCCGCCCGTGTCTGTGTTTCCCCATCATGACGTCACTCAACCGTGTGACGTCACTCGACCGTGTGACGTCACTAGACCGTGACACCAGGTGGCAGCACCAGGACGCTGCGGGCAGGACGCTGTTGTTTTTATTTGTGAGGTGATTCACGGGTGAGATATCCAGTTCATTGTCAGAGAATGAACTTACATGATATGAGATTGTTCTCATTCTGTGAACACGGGAGTGACGTTAATTTTACGACCATCATGGGACTGTCACAGCTCACCTGAATCTACAACCACAGATCTTTACCCATGGTCGTGGTCCATCTGTGTATTCTACAATGATTAAGGGAGGATACTAATTCGAATATTAGCAGATTCTACGACCAAAAGGAGCCATTATTACCTTGTACTTCTACGACCAGAAGGATCAGTCGCAACCCATGTAATCAAAAAGGATTAGTTTCTGCCATGTAATTCTACGACCTTAAGGAGCAGATGCCACTCGTGTAATTCTACGACTTTACTGAGTAGTCATAACCCTTTGATGGTATGACAACAAGGGGCAGGTGTTACTTGAGTAATTCTACGACAAGAGTTAGTTGTTCCCCTGTAAATCTACAACAAGGAGTATTCGCCCAGTGTAATTGTACATCAAGGAGTATATCTGTATCATTCTATGACAACACGGATTAGTTTTTTACCTGTGTAATTCTATGACCACAAGGAGTAGCCATCGTCTGGGTAATTCTATAACAAGGAGTAATTTGTAGCGGTGTAATTCTACAACCACAAGGAGTGATCTATATCGGTGTAATTCTACGACCATAAGGAGTTATCTGTATCGGTGTAATTCTACGACAAAAAGGAGTAATCTGTATCAGTGTAATTCTACGACCACAAGGAGTGATCTAACTCGTGTAATTCTACGACCACAAGGAGTAATCTGTATCGGTGTAATTCTACAACCACAAGGTTATTCTGTCTGTAATCCTATGACAAGAAGGAGTAGTTATTATTACCCATATAATTCTACGACCACAAGGAGTTATCTGTATCGGTGTAATTCTACGACCTCAAGGAGTAATCTGTTTATGTGTACGACAGCACAGAGTAGTTATTATTACCCATGTAATTCTACGACCACAAGGCGTTATCTGGATTTTAGTTCTACGACCTCACCTGACCCTGACCCCCGTATCAAACACGTCCCCCGCCAGGTGGCTACGATAACTTCACGATCCCAGCACGCGCCGGGTAACAGCGACACAGCGTCCGTAACCAGCGTAAGGGAGGCTGGAGGGACGCGCTGTTTACACACATGTAGAGTGACGTCACAGCGCGTCTTTATATATAGACACAGGAGCATGCGCGGTGCGGGATTAAACCACGCGAGATCTCGTCCTGAGACGAGAGCGGTATGCGGTGAGTGATACGCCTACAGTGTCACCCCGCTCACGGATACAACGGAGTGTACAAGACGGCCTGGGTCAATACGGGCGTGGAATAGTGACTCTACCACTCACAGACATTTATATATATGTGTGTACCTATATACAGGCACCATTCATTTAGATATATTTGTACGGACCAGTCATATATATACATGTGAGTATATGTATAGGGCACTTATCATATAAACATGTGAATGTAGGCCCTGATTACATATATATACATATGAATATATGTATGTATATATATATACTTTCACGCTGAGAAGTAGGCAGCAATCATATATATCACGGACCTATATATATATATATGTACTCATTTACATGAGTTTATAAATACAGGCTCAGTGGGAAATACGCATAAATCATATATATACATGAAAAACACACACATATATATACAGGCTCAGTGCCGGATACCCACCATACATATAAGTACGTGTATATTATACAGACACAGTGAGTGCAGCATCAATTACATGGTCGTGCATCGGTTACTGCAGCTGATAACCTAGCACAGGGATCTACTTTATCATACTACACAGACACGGGTACACTGCCACAGGGATCTTACTGCTCCAACCAACACGGACTACTTTTAAATACTACACAGACACGGGCATACTGCCACAGGGATCTTACTGCTCCAACCAATACGGACTACTTTTAAATACTACACAGACACGAGTATACTGCCGATGTGTATCTTACTTCTCCAACCAACAGGAACTACTTTATCATACTACACATACACGGGCATACTGCCACAGGGATCTTACTGCTCCAACCAACACGGACTACTTTTAAATACTACACATACACGGACATACTGCCGATGTAGATCTTACTTCTCCAGTCAATAGGGACTACTTTTTGATACTTCGCAGACACAGGCATACTGGCACTGTGTATCTTACTTCTCCAGTCAATAGGGACTACTTTTTGATACTTCACAGACACGGGTATACTGGCACTGTGAATCTTACTGCTCCAGTCAATAGGGACTACTTTTTTATACTTCACAGACACAGGCATACTGGCACTGTGAATCTTACTGCTCCAGTCAGTAGGGACTACTTTTTTATACTTCACAGACACAGGCATACTGGCACTGTGTATCTTACTTCTCCAGCCAGCAGGGACTACTTTTAAATACCACACATACACGGCTATATTTCCGCTGTAGATCTTATTGCTCCAACCAACACGGACTACTTTTTGATACTACACGGACACCACCATACTGCCGCTGCCTTACTCGCCCGGATCTATCAAAGAGAAGGTACCTACCGTGTAGTATCGTGGAGTATCACTTATAGTGGACCGGAACCACCAGACCACTTATTGGACGTTAAACTACCTAAACAACCAAACAAACGACCAGACCTCTGACACACACACATATACGGGGCGGTAAATATTTATACTGCGATCCCTGTAACTGTGACTGTGGTTATTATCATATCCTCACTTGTAGAAGAGAGAATCTGGGGTTTCTTTGAGTGCCCTATAAAGTGCCGGTTCCACGGCTGTGGTTAACAGTGTCGGGTCATGTCTCGTAATACCTGGCTGCATCTTGCTGGTTCATACTAAATCTTGTAACATCTGGTTGTGTGTTTACCATGTGTGTGCGACCCCTATTATCGCTCACGGGGGCTATTCCATGGACCCAGCCTGGTACACTCATCCCGCGCTAACCAGTTAACTCGAAAGGATCGGCTTTGATCTTGTAAGATCTGGTTGTGTGTGCAACTCCTATTGTCGCTCAAAGGGGCTATTCCACCGATCCAGCCAAGAATGCTCACACGCTTCATCCCGCGCTAACAAGTCAACTCGCAAGGATCGGCTTAGATCTTGTTAGATCTGGTTGTGTTTTTACCATGTGTGTGCGACCCCTATTATCGCTCACGGGGGCTTTTCCACGGATCCAGCCAGGCACACTCATCCCGCGCTAACCAGTCAACTCGCAAGGATCGGCTTAGATCTTGTTAGATCTGGTTGTGTGTTTACCTGTGTCTGTGCAACCCCTATTATCGCTCACGGGGGCTATTCCACGGATCCAGCCAGGCACGCTCACACGATTCATCCCGTTCTAACCAGTGGACTCGAAAGGACCGTCCTAGATTTCGTAAGATCTGGTTGCGTGTTTACCCTGTCCATCTGACCCCTATTATCGCTCACGGGGGCTATTCCACGGATCCAGCCAGGCATGCTCGCACGATTCATCCCGCTCTAACCAGTGGACTCGCAAGGACCGTCCTAGATTTTGTAAGATCTGGTTGCGTGATTATCCCTGTCCATCCGACCCCTATTATCGCTCACGGGGGCTATTCCACGGATCCAGCCAGGCATGCTCACACGATTCATCCCGCTCTAACCAGTGGACTCAAAAGGACCATCCTAGATTTCGTAAGATCTGGTTGCGTGATTATCCCTGTCCATCTGACCCCTATTATCGCTCACAGGGGCTATTCCACCGATCCAGCCAGGCATGCTCACACGATTCATCCCGCTCTAACCAGTGGACTCAAAAGGACCATCCTAGATTTCGTAAGATCTGGTTGCGCGTTTACCCTGTCCATCCGACCCCTATTGTCGCTCAAAGGGGCTATTCCACGGATCCAGCCAGGCATGCTCACACGATTCATCCCGCTCTAACCAGTCAACTCGCAAACACCGGCTTAGACCGCACGTCCTGGTGGAACACCACCTTAACGCGCTTCCACCAGCAGGGGGCGACACCCCCTGGTTACCATGACGACAGAGGAGACGGACAGGATCGAGCTGGACACCATGGAGGAGGGAGGTCACGTGACCGGGTCTCCGGAGGAGGGGTCTCCCCTCATGGAGGAGAAGGTTACCATGGAGATCGTGCAGCCCACAAAGAAGGTCAAACTCAGCAAGGTGAGGTGGAGGGAGATGTAGGAAGGATGATTGGTGGTTTGTGGGCAGAGTGCTCCATAAATTACAGTAATCATCTCTATTCATGACTTTATAATCAGGGAGATAAAGAAAAAACTGTAATTATATCAACTATACACAATATTACCATTGGTTTTGATCCGCATGGCCATACCGTGTGGTGGGTGCGTAGTAATATCCGAGCATATGTGAGGATATTACATAGTGTCAATTCCAAGGAGAATACGAACACGAAGGTTAAAAGCATGGTTATATGTTTTATTATCCAGAATTCAAAATATACGTTATCAAAGGAAACACAAAATCTCCGCCCATATTCTCATGCGCTACTTTGCACCCAGGGGACTTTTTTTTACCGTATTCTACTCAGTAGCGATCTGTAGGCTCCATATGTTAATTATTACATACCTATGGCCGAACGTCTATGAAATTCTACCCGCTATTAGGGGTACAGTATTAATGATGTTCGGGCGCACTGTGCCTGATTTAAATATTCGGGCGCACTGTGACCATCGGGTCAATTGGTACATATAATAAGTTTATAGAATGGCGGGTTTTTTTTTATATTTAGGTATGTAATAATAAGAAAACGTAGTGACTGAGCCCGTAGGGATGCCATTCTCGGCCTTTTGATACCACAAATATGTCCCTCCGCCTGCGGCGTCGGGACGTATTTATGGCATCAAAAGACCTCGAATGGCTATCCCTTCGGGCTCAGTAACCATGTTTTCTCTTAGTACAGAGATTTTTTTTTTTTTCAAGTTTCTTTATTGAGCTTTTGCTTATATCCATTTGGTACAGAATTGTTCATACAAATCTCAGATAAAGAGGCTTGGACCTCAGCTCTATGTTTGGGCTGGTTTTCTTGGTCCTGCCTAAATATTAGGGGGATTGATGAATATATATACATGTATTTGATATACATTGTAAAATTATATATCAGATATATATGCCTCTGCTTACAGCATTGGGATATATCTGACTGATAATTCCACCATGTATATCAGACGTACGAAGAATATAAGTCAGTTTCCGTATACTCATGGACATACTATCGTAAAACTGGATGAGGTTTAATCTTTTCCACCGTATTCCACGACTGGAGTTTGGCAAAGTGACTTCATGAGGCGAAGCCGAGTGAAGTCTGGAGCCAAAACTTCAGGAGTGGAATGCGGTGGACAAGATTAAAACGAATCAGGTTTTGATTTTATCCTACCCTATCTCCTCGATTTTGGAATATTACGTGATAAAAATGCTGTATGCCACTAGTGGCATATAAAACTCCGTATGCCAGTCAGCGTGGCATACGGAAACCCAATGTTAAGCCTATGGGATTTTATATTAGGGGTAGGATAAAAGACACTGTCCATGGTATACTACAGGGGTATCTGTGATGAAATAATGCTTGCGAAAAAAAGGATTGAAATATCTTTGAGGACGATATACTGGCATTAATCATATATAAAACGTGAAGTATCTCTGATGAGAAATTGCTTCAGAAAGAAAAGAAAGGTTTGAGATGTCTTTGATGAAGAAATACTGTCATGAATTATATATAATTTCTGCCTATTTCAGTCCATACCCCGCCGCTGTACTGAGTGTCAGCAGTACATGTTACTGTCTGAATTACTTGGCGGTAATTTGTAGTCGTGAAGTGCGGTCCATCGCGCTTGCACTGGGAGTGTGTGTGACATTGAGTGAGACAGATACAGGGTAATTAGTCTGTTTCTGGGTGGGTTAGATTAGTACCACACTGCGCCGCTCCGGTCTATTGTCCCGCAAAACGAGTTTCTGTAGGTTGCTCTAGCGGTGCAGTGTGGATTAGTACGGGGATGATACAGCCTGGTTTTAAGGCACACACTGTTGGGGGGCTTGCGAGGGGGTACTGAGTAGAAACCAAACGAGAGTTAGCCTTGTCAATGTTTATGCCACGATGGGCAGGTTGTGTATTACTACACGAGGCGTTAGCCGAGTGTAGTGAGTAGCAGACCTGACCAGAGTGGTATAAACATTGACAAGGCTAATTCGAGTTCGGTTTTGTATTTATCCTACCCCATCTCAACGATATAAAGATAAAACTTTGTAACTATCCATGTTAGTAGCGTGTTGACACTCATCGGAGGATGGCCACATTTATCAATGCTGTCGGATCTACTTTCGTTATCTGGTCCCTGATTGGTCCGTTTATTTTATTCACCTCGGTGCATAAATAACCCTTTATTTAACGCTCCGTCAAATACACTTAGTCAATGTTAAACCTATGGCGCTTTTTATGAGGGGGAGGATAACTCTAGTTAGGGCGTGCCAGCACCGCTATATACATCACCTAGAGGTTCCATATAGACTTTCAGGGTACTGCATACAAACTATCCCTTCACTATCTGCATGTTGTTCACTGTGATATTGAAGACGGGACAGGGAGCCAGTGTCTTAGAGGCGTGCCCAGCTGATCATGACCAATCACTCAAGACCAAGATACCTCAAGACCCACTGGTGTTTGATATGTTTGGATTCCTGGATCCAAGATAGGCAGTTGCAGAAATGGCAAGTTGACTGGGTGCAAGTAGGTTACAGAAAACTATCCATAGACTGAATGTAACCCAAACCTTTTCATTGTTATTCATTTATGATTGCACGCTCATTCATCAATGATGAACATAACATTTGCTCCTAGTCTCAGACTGGAGGTACCACGCTTGAAACTGGAGGTACGCTCAGTCGCAATGTACGCGCAAATATGTGTGTGAACAACTCTTTGCGACTGGAAAGATTCCGACTATTCAGTATTTGTTATTTCTTTTCATTGTTGCAAACTAAAGGGTGGCGTCCACCAACCACGACAAGGCTACAACAAGCACTGAAAAGAAAGTTCCAATCGGCGCTTGTTGTAGCCTTGTTGTAAGAAGGAGGGCTTTACGACAGCATTGTCGGGGCGTGTTGGGAAGTGCACGCTCCACCAATATTTCCTATCGTAGACCTCTGTGACACGCTCCCAACACGCCATGACACTCCACAACAAGGGTCCAGTCGTGGAAAAAAATCGAACATGCTCGATGTTGTCTTAGGCTTTTCGGAAGGCTCCCAACAAGCTTCCAATCGTGGCCTTGTCGTGGCCTTGTCATAGACTCTTGTCTGGAACTGGGGTCCACCAACCACGACAAGGCCTCCAATCGTAGACCAATCGTGGACCTTGTCGGGAACCCATTGTCCTAGCCTTGTCGTGGTTGGTGGACGCCCCATTCAGAAAAATCTCCGCAGAGAAAACCCTCGAAGCCATGCCATGGCCGATAACGACTTATCATTCAAGTTTTCCCGGTTTCTCTGAGGCAGAAAAATCCACAATTTTTTTGGCCCAACCCCAACTGGCATCCCTGGGTTCAAACCATACGCTGATTATAGAACAGGCCCCTGCTGTATGGTGCTAAATGATGAGTATATTAATCTGTGGTTAACTACAGGGCTTCACTAAGTACACATGTACTCTAGTATCCAGGCTGGGTGCCAACAATCTCCTCAGACAAACACCGGGCAGGGCACTGTTTAATAAACGTCAGCAAAGTCTGGCAACAAGGCACGGGCTTCTGAAGTTTTTATATTTAACTTCTAATCTCCTCTGGTCCTAAAAATATTTTTTTTAAAGTGGGAAAATTGGACAAAATTCATACTATAGAGGAATATAGAGGAAACCTTTAAAACTTAAACCAGAGATTCTCCTAATCCTCTAACTCTATATAGGAAACCTATGAAAGTTGAGGGTCTGAGCTCGTATCCCATCGAGTTTGAATCACGTAGTAATTCTCAAGGCGAAGCCGTGTGAATTACGTAGTTCACATTGACTAATTGGCTAACATTTGTGACATAATCCCCCATCGGATATTTTTCCTAAATATCTCATAGGCGTTAGATACGAGTTCCCAATGTTAGTCTATGGAGAAAAAATACCAGGGGTGAGATAAACCTATATAAACTTGAATATGTTTCTTAATTTATCTCATCCTTCACATTGACTAACGGACTAACCTTTGAGACATAATCCCCCATTGGATCCCATATTTTTTGTTAAATACTCAATGGGCGTTGGATACGAGTTCCCAATGTTAGGTCTATGAAGAAAAAATACTAGGGATGAGATAAAGCAACAGTACCTACATTGAAGCCCAATGCCCATCTACTGATCAAGGGTTGAACGATTAGTTCGCAAATCGTATAGGAGTCGGTGAACTTGTCTCAGGCAAATTACGTAATACCTCGCCCCTTGTCAGCCATCCAATCAAAGGCCATTTACCAAAGTTCCGTTGTCGGCGACTAGATTCATCAACATGTTGTTAAACTTTTCACCACCGATTTTGGAACATAGAAACCACAACTTGTCGGCGACAAAAGGACGTCTGAAGGCGGTGGTTCACTAATCGGTGGCTCACCCTTGCCTAGCTGTCCTACATTTACCGACTACGGCTGACTCTGTTAGGATGCCTCGCCTGAGACAAATTACTGTCCGTTTGTCGCCGACAAAGGAACATAAATGTTCCAAAATCGGTAGATGTGTACATTGGCCTTCACCCAGTATTGCAATGATGTATTTGTGTCCTTGTTGGCTGCCCCTCCCTCCCACTCTAGATTGTCCCTGTTTATTTAGTAAATGCCTCCCTTGTAAAACACTAAAAGTAACAGCGTAATCGCGAGAAAGTAGAATAGACACTGATTCATGGCTCTTTTGTTACAGGATCATTCTGCAAATTCTTCTCATTTTTAAAAGTTTTTATAGTAATTTCCAGTTATTTCGTCATGTTGCGTCTTTTAGTAAACAGAATGTAGGAAATATGTACATTTGAAGGGTTTAAATTAGGTAATTGTATGTGAATTATCTGGTGTATTTTACCTTTTGGGTTACGAAAAACTGGGTTAAACATAGTTGACGTCGGAGTTGACTCTGCACAATATCCTCGCATACGCTCGGATATTACTACGTGTCAACTCTTCGGAGCATACAGCCGCTTGTATTTGAAACCAGTCAATATTGTGTGTATTTTCTACAGCCCGACTTAGTCGGAGAACAACAGAATCAATCCGCTTTGATTTTATCCGTGAAGCTCAAGGTTTCAGTCTGAACATTCTGTGGTATGGACACAAGTATAAGTGAAAACAAAGCATCCACTGGACCATCACTGACTACATCATACCGACGTGCAGAATCTTAGGGGAACACAAATAAGTAGTGCCATTTCCATTGGAAAATAGCCTTTATCTCACCCCTGGTATTTTTTGTCCCTTATGTTTAACATTGGGGACTTGTTCTCCATGCCCCTACGAGTATTGCAGTCCGTTCTCCATGGTCTATATCTTGTGTGTCGTCCATTCTTTTAGAGTGTACAGGGGTGGGATAAATACAGAAAGAAACTCGCTTTGTTCAAAGAAGTCATTCTCCAACTCGTTTGAATGCTAGGTGATATTCACTCGGCTGTCGCCTCGTTCATATCACTCCGCATCAAACTCAAAGAGAACGACGACTTTCACCAAAACTTGTTGGTTTCTTCTTTATTTCTATCCTCTCTGCTCATTTTCCCCTCGAGATTTTAGATCCAGTTTTATTTTCCATTGGCCAGTGGGAAAAGCCTTTTCTAGCCCTCTCCAGTAATTTTTCCCTGGAGATTTTATTCGGGGTATTTTTTCCTCACCAGACCTGGCCGTGTTTAGTTGGAGCGGGATTATGAGGGGAGAGATTTACGAGCTGTGTGTTTATGTACTCTGCTCTCAGGGCTCTTATCTCATCCATCCACACAGTTTGTGAACACTCGACAAGAGGAGAAGTGGTCTCTTGTATGGAGATGGAGGCAGAGAGATAAATCCTCGGAACTGTCAATCCCAACAACTCTCCGGCAAACTGTGTATTTACTGAGCGATGTATCACAGTAACTTTAGTCCGGTCAGGGAGGTGTTTTTTTGTGTGTTTTTTTTTAGATTTCTTTATTGATGCTTTATCATACAGGACCAAAATAATCCTTGGTACATGTCAGTACATCAAAATAAAGAGACCAAATAGGCGTCAGTCTTACATAAAACTGATTTTCAGCATGTGCACTGCACGAAAACCACCGATTTATAATTATAAGTTTGAAAAGGGTCATTATATAGTAGAGCAAGACTGACCACACATATAAATGGTGTTTTAAAGTAAAATTTATCAAAACAAACGTTTAAGAAAACAAAGAATGCTGGGTTTACAATATGTATTTAATGAAAAGATATCAAATAGGGTTTTAGAACAATTTTTTATAATCAAATTGATAATATAAAATTGGGTTTTCCATATACCAAGGACTTGATGACTAATGGCAAATAAAATATGCTACCAGTGGTGTTCCCAAGTGGGAGAGATCGGAACTAATCGATAGTGGTGTAAATACAACAGAATCAGGCATATTTATGAATCAGGCGTATATATGAATCAGGCGCCTACAGATGAGGCGTATACACATGGGGAATTAGTAGAAACTGAACGAGAGCTAGACTTGTCAGTGTTTATGCCATGACGGGAAGGTCGTGTATTACTATGCGAAGCGTTAGCTGAGCGTAGTGAGGAACAGACCTGACCAGAGTGGCATAGACACTGACAAGTCTAACTCGAGTTTGGTTTCGTATTTATCCTACCCCGTCTCTACCCTTTTGGATTACTAAAATATAATTATCGATTAAACGACCAACCGAAGTCCAAGCGGAACTTTTGAGTCCAACTGGAACCTTTTTCAGAGCAGCTCACAATCTGGTCGCTGATTGGTCGAATTTTGTATGCCCCTAGAGGCATAAATCGCGCTTTATGTCATGGCATGCCGCATAAAATTTGCCTGTGTTATGCCTATGGACCATTTTTATTAGGGGTAGGATAATAGGACGACCTTGTATACCCAAAAGCATACCTCTATTTAGGCCGGGTGTATACATATATAAAGTGGTTAGTTTGGTGCAGTGGTGGGCCGTCCCTTTCTGTAGTTACCTTATCACCAGTATCTATCACCTTCCATACAGTTTATACAGGTAAATAGTATCTGTGCTTACCATCCTATTTAAGGTACATGACATTTTAAGACAGAATAGCAGATTAGAAGCTCATAGGTCTCAATAACGAGTTAGTTAAAGACAAATGCTGGTAGTTGGGTGATTTCTAGATTCTATTGATTTTTGCAAATAACTCAGGATAATATAAGTTATTTTGTTCTGTATTATATTATATTATATAACCTCCTACGGAACGAAGTGTTCTTAGTAACACATGTACGTGAATGAATTATTGTATATTTTCTGAGACACCACAAAGTAAGGCCATCCCTGTGATGTTTTGTGAGTAATAAATAAATTTAAAAAAAAATAAAGTTCCATATATCAGCAAATTGAAAATGCAAATAAAATGGCATGTCACCATGCTTGCTTCTATGGGAAGGCTATATGAAAATGTAGGTGCTTATTTATTGGTGTCTTTTGGAAAATGCATTATTTTGACTTTGTTGCTAAATAACACTGATGTTCTATTGCTATCTTCAAATAATTCTGGATTATGATAGTTGGGAACATGTACAAATGAGAAATGCTAAAATAATACTATGTCACCATGCTAGTTTATATGGGAAGGCCATCTGAAGAAGGTTTGTGCTTATCTATTGGTGTCTATGGGAAATTGAGATTTTTTCATAAAACCAGATGGCAGCACCAGTGTTATATTGAAGGGGCGCTTCGATACCTACCCGCATTTGTCTTTAAGTAGTTAAAACACAGGACTAATAATCACAAGGTTGTGGGATCAAGTCCCACTGCAGCCACCTTTGGGGCCTTCCATAAAGTACGTACGCACAGAAAGGGGGCGGTGTGGGGGGGGTCAATTTTTTTTTAAATTTGCGTGTGCAAGATCGAGAGGGGGTGAGAAATTTCAGAAAATCTGCGTACGTACTTTATGGATGGCCCCTTTCTGCATCCCCAGCAGTGGTAGATTTACTGCTATATCAAAGGCCAATCCTTCTCATACCAAGTCTATGTGGTGTGGGAAGTTAAAAAACTCTCACCTCAGTAAATGTGTAGGGGTGAGATTACGGCCTAAATTCATGGCTAACATCGACGTGTTTTTCACGTTTTCTCGTTATTTCTATGACATCAAATTCCACATGAAAAATATTTCCTCTGTTTGTATTTCTTTTCAACTGGCATCCCTGTGTTCAGTTGTTTACATCAACAGCTTGATGATTGGTGTACCCGGTATTTGATGAGTGACTGACTCCATGGTCTCCTACCTGCACAGTGATGGAGAGTGGTGGACTTTACAATGTCAAACGATCGATCTACTCGGGGAGGCCATTAGACTTTAATCCTAGCTGATTGGATTGAAAATAGAGTGGTCTTTTAATGGAATCATGGACATGCAATGTAAGCGGCCATCATTTCTACATGGAGCGGTGGGGTTTTATTGTACGGTCTGCTTTATTGGAGTCTGACATGATAAATTGTGCCTTAAATGCAAAAGGCCAGTCCTTCTCATATCATGTCTACGTGGTGTGGTGTACAGCAACTTTCTCCTTCATCCCCAGCAGTGGTAGATTTACTGCTATATCAAAGACCAGTCCTTCTCATACCATGTCTATGTGGTGTGGTGTACAGCCACCTTTCTCCATCATCCCCAGCAGTGGTAGATTAACTGCTATATCAAAGACCAGTCCTTCTCATACCATGTCAATGTGGTGTGGTGTACAGCCACCTTTCTCCTTCATCTCCAGCAGTGGTAGATTTACTGCTATATCAAAGGCCAGTCCTCCTCATACCATGTCTATGTGGTGTGGTGTACAGCCACCTTTCTCCTTCACTCCCAGCAGTGGTAGACTTACTGCTATATCAAAGACCAATCCTTCTTATACCATGTCTATGTGGTGTGGTGTACAGCCACCTTTCTCCTTCACCCCCAGCAGTGGTAGACTTACTGCTATATCAAAGACCAATCCTTCTTATACCATGTCTGTGTGGTGTGTGTATAACACTTACAATATTTAGTTTGGGCAAAGTGAGTGTCATTTTTATTCTACAGTTTCCAGTTAAAGAAATCAATTCTTTGTATAAAACGAAGAAAGTGTAAATTGAGCCTCATTCACGCCAATGAAATTGGTTTAAACCTCCCCACAGACCCTCAGCCAATTCCCTGGTCATAATGATGTATCTTATCATATTTTCTCAGTCTTTCTGAAGCAGTAAATTCAAGAATATTTCCTCTTTTATTCCTGACTCCAACTGACATCCCTGTAACAGAACTAACTCAGATAGCCTTACATGTATCGGATACGTGAGATTCGTTCACAGATAATTAAAGTGCACCGTTTTGTTGACGGGTGTTAAACGTAGCATTATGCAGATTAATTGGGTTCCATCGTTAGTGGTTGTGTCACTACTGACTGATCTACCAGGTTTTTAACCTCTCTGCCAGGTTTTTAACTGATCTACCAGGTTTTTAACGGATCTGCCAGGTTTTTAACGTTAGATTCACTCCCTGTCTCCTGTCATTTGAGCCGGCAGACTTGTGGATCTCTACATCATCAGCATCATTTCCACCTCCCAGCCATCAATTATTCAATACCGCCATTTGTTTTAGCATCCGAGCTATTAATGAGGCATTATTCTAATTAGTTTCACACAGATGAACTCGTATTGACCTTAGTGCAGTAAATGCAAAGTTCTGAGGATGCAAAAACCTGGTCTAGAACTCTAATGGAAACTCCATTGGAAGATCTACTACTATGTAGAACTGGTTGAAATAAATAAAAAGAAATATTTTAAAAAAATGGCCAGTTCACACTGTGTGTTTTGAAGTATAAATGGGGGCGTCCACCAACCATGACAAGGCTACGACAAGTGCCGACATGAAAGTTCCAATCGGCGCTATGTCGCAGCCTTGTCGTAAGAAGGGGGGCATTACGATAGTGTTGTCGGGGCGTGTCATAGACGTCGCTGGTTCCCGTAAAAAAACGCCCATGGTACCGACACACTACGACAGTGATATCGAGGAAACCACAACACTCCACGATAAGGGTCCAGTTGTGGGGAAAATCGAACATGTTCAATTTTGTCATAGCCTTGTCGGAAGGCTCCCGACAAGCTTCCAATTGCAGCCCAATCGTGGGCTTAGCGTGGCCTTGTTGTAGACTCTTGTCGGGAACTGGGATCCACCAACAAATTGAACAAATTGGACGTTAAATTACCCAAACAAACAGACAAGGCCTCCAGTCGTGGACCTTGTCGGGAACCCATTGTCGTAACCTTGTCGTGGTTGGTGGACGCCCCCCTTATAGGTACGCCCAGTCTCAGACTGGAGGTACCTTCAAACTGCCTTAACATGGGTGTCACACTTCAGAGAAAAAAATCATCGATATTTTCAAATAACCATGGGTATTAATGTATATTAATATACATGTGCTATTTGCTAAAACAAAAGATCTGCTGGGAGAATGGCCTGCTGGGTTCCAATTAATCTCCAACCCGATGTTCTGCTATGTGCTAAAGCAAAAGATCTGCTGGGCGAGTGACGTTCGCGCATGTGCGTAGTGAATAGCAGAATATCACTTCCGGCCGCCCGGCACTCTTTGAATAATGGATTGACATTGTCATGTTCTGGTAAATATCTTATCAATTATCAATAATTATATGTATATAATACCAGTGAAATGTGTTAACCTTATTTGGACGTCATCTCGTACCTATGAATATTTCTTTATCAAAAGAAACATGGTAGGAGATGCGGTCTTAATAAGTCTCAGCACATTTCACTAAAGTACCAGAAACACAGGCTTCACACAGACTTTAACCAAATGGGCCACCTCCTTGGGTGCTAAATGTCATATTTATGAAGAGAAAAAAACATAAAAAAGAAATATTCATAATATTAATAAATGTGTTCTTTTTTAATTTACAGGACCTGCAGAAGAAGCGGGAGACTATGTTCTTCCGGGATGGCCAGCGACGAATCGACTTTGTGCTCGCGTACCACGACACCGAGAAACCCGACAAGATCGAGAAGCGAGAGACCTTCGAGAAGAACCTCCAAGATGAGGGGCTGGAGCTGGAGTTCGAGGACAAGAAGGTAGGAGCGGGCTCACTCTCCTCCCATAGTCTCTCACTCTCCGTCTTTCCTTTAAACCCCAAATCTGTCGTTAAAGTAGTGAAGCTCGGTGGCTAAGTGGTAGGGTTGTTCGCCTCGAGCATGGGAGGTCGTGGGTTAAAACCCTGGCCGGGTCATACCAAAGACTTACACAAAAATGGTACCCACTTCCCATTCGGCGCAACACCCGCCATTAGAATGAGGAGTAGGAGGCTAGGGCCTGAGTGGAAGAATGGCCGTATAGCTGAATACGGTGATTGTGCACACAATATTCCCACCATAAAGATTGTTTAAAAAACAAAAATAATCAAACAGCCGAGCACGATACGCTACACAATAGGACTTACGACACATTCCCCTGGTGTATCGAGAGTTTCGAAACAATCTACGCAAAGCAAGGTTGGAATTATATAAGAAATGTCTCTTCAACATTAACAAGGTGGAACTAAGTTTCGTGTCGCGGATTAATATCTACATGATGAGGCCGGATTTACTTTTTTTGACATACACATATGCAGAACCAATGAGATATACCACACCACTGTGGTGTATATCTACCACAAAACTGATATCATAACCAATGTTTGGCAATTAACATATATTAAGTCGTGTTTGGTTAATACAGAACCCGTTTAACAATTAGTAAATACGCATTATTTTAAGACCTTTTTGTAGTAAGTCAACGAGAACTACTTTCTAGGGGTAGAATATAATCCTTACCCACCCTTCATGTTTAAGTTAAAATCTAAAAATCTATTTTTCTGTGTTTGTTTATTTTTTTGCCTTTTATAGTCTGGGAATGCTATTATAGATATTGCCATATTTTCATTGTTTTCTCCTTGATTTGGAGAGTCACATTGAGAATAATACTGGGCCTATCAGATATTGTTTAGGACACCAGTTTGTGTGACACTCAGGAGTGTATGTCCTGCATGGGACCCTTGCCATGTAACAAACCATATCCAGGTATAAATACCAACAGAAATACTGCCTTGTTAACCTAGAACCTGCTATTAAAGGCATATCCTACAATTCACAGTGGCGCCACCTGGTGATTTTTAAATAATGTCCATTATTAGTCAAAACTGGTTTCTTGGGATTTATTCTAATTCTACATGAGTAAATTTAACGTTTTGTCCAGTTTATCCAATCTTCATAGGTAAAATAGGCCAATTTGTTTTTGCTTGATTTATGAAGGAAATGTACTGAAAAAATTGGTTTTCTTCAATTCTTTCAAAAATAAGGACAGTGACCTATGCTTTTTAAAGCCTACATAGGTAGTACTATACATATATTCTGGAAAAAATTGAGGAAAATGACATGGGTTTTACTATGTGAAAAACGACTTTTTAGAATCTCTATATATTCCAATATAAAATGATCATAATACTGGTCTCTAAATCAAAATTTGACCCCCGATTTTAAAGTCAAATATGTGCTCTACAATACTTAGAGATCATTGTATTCAATTTTCAAAAAATTGACATGGGTTTTAATTTTCACGCCAAATTGTCCGATATGCCTTTAACTTACCAGGAGTTGTTTGATAAGAGAGACAAACATGCAGCAGAAAATTTAAATTTCGAGTTGGGACGTTTTAGTCAAAGAAAATGGAGATATTTCTAGGTATTTCGTTGCAACTCCGTCTTTTTCCTGTCATTTAAAAAGATATTTTTTATGTAGTTATTCAACAGGCAGTTAAAATGTTTCCTGCATTTTGCAGCATAAGGCATGGTTTCTGGCATCCTATCCTTCCAGACTAACAGATGTAGAAGATAAATATAATTGACTCAGACGTTATTCAGTGATATAAAATATCTGGCACAAGATATGAAAATATTCATGTTCTCATGAACAGTAAGTCATTTGGCATTTCAATATCTGCAAGTGATTTATCAGAGCCACAATGATGAAGTCTATTTTCCTAAATATTTCTGATTCAAACCCATATATTTCAATATGATTTAAATTATATTTTAATATCTTTAAAATATTCGGTTGTTATGGAAATATTAAATCTTCATGTTGTATATTCAGTAAAACATTTCCTGTAGGACATACGATAACCTTCCATCATAATTAAGATATATATGTTGACCCTGCTTTTTCACTTTACTGATTTTCCTTATGAAATTCATTCCCTATATAATTCTCTCTTATATTTCCATTTTCAACCTAATTACAAATAATTTTTTCTATGTTTAATTTTGCACGTTGATTTTGTACTGTGATTGCATTCTATCTGTATAAGTATAACCCAACCTAAAGAAAGCCTCCCAAGGCTGAACTAACTGGAATCTGACCGACCTAACATGTGGTTGGAGAGTGTGAGGACCTCACTATAAACCCAGCACAGTTTTCCTCAATCTGTCTGTGCCGCCATTTTCATTTCATGGCCGTCTGTACACGGATTTCCTTCTGGGTGTCGCCTCGTGAACGGTAAGTGAACGGCGCATGGATAACCTGGGTCCTACCCCGCCCCGTCTGGGAAATGCCGCCTGACTCTAACCCCTAATATCGCCTCCTGCTACTCACCGCTAACCCCCGCAGCTCACCGCCAACATGGCTGCAGCCAAGACGCAGATGAGACGCGATCAGATGAGCGCTTGACGTGAGCGAAAGAGCATCTGATGCATTTGAGGTGCAAGCGAAAGAGCGTCTGTATTGTGTCTGATGCAGACAATACATGAGTGAAAGAGTGTCTGTGTTGCGATTGACGCAGATAAGAAGCAAACAAAAGAGCGTCTCTGTTGTGTCTCAGGAGACAAGAGTGTAAGAGCATTTGTGTTATGTCTGACACAGATGAGATGCAGGTAAAGGAGTGTCTGTTGTGCATCTGATGCAGACAAGAAGCAAGCAAATGAAATGCGAGAGGCAGATGAAACACGAGTGAAAGAGCATCTGCGTTGCATCTGATGCAGATGAGACGCAACTGAAAGAGCGTCTATTGTGCATTGAATGCAGATGACATGCCACTGGAGGAGCATCTACTCCGATAGAGGCAAGACGCAGGCAAAAGAGCATCTGTGTTTTATCTGACACAAGCAAGATGCATGCGAAAGAGCATTTGTGTTGCGTCTCATGCAGACAAGATGCGTACGAAAGAGTTTTTGTGTTATGACTGATGCATATGAGACACCATTGGAAGAGGATCTGTTGTCCATCTGATGCAGACAAGGCGCAACTGAAAGAGTGTCTATGATGCATCAGATGTAGACGAGATGTAACCAGAAGAGCATTTGTTTTGTGTCTGAGACAGACAAGATGCGAGCAAAAGAGCGTCTGGTTTGTATCTGATGCAGACGACATGCGCGTGAAAGAGCGTCCGTATAGTATCTGTTGCAGATGAGACACGAGCGAAAGAGCGTATGCAGACGACACATTAGCGAAAGAGCGTTTCTGTTGTGTATGATGCAGACCAGACACGGGTGAAAGAGCATCTGCATATTGTCTGATTCAGATGACACACGAGCAAAAGAGCGTCTTCCTCTCATCCACAACTCATCTGCGTCTTGTCTGCGATGTTGGCGATGAGCTTTACTCGACCCGAACCCCTCTCCCCGCCGTTGGCCCCGCTTGTTTCAAACATTCCCCGACCCCTAGGAGAAGCCATCTTGACTGTGTTCCTTGTACTGCAGGTACTGAAAAAAAATGGTTGATCTTCCTTTACCGAAGGTTATTTACGATTGCTGGCCTTGTTCCTGTTGCCGCGCTTCAACTGTCTACGTATACCCAGATACAGCCAGGATTATGAGGAAACGTAGTTACTGAGCCTGTAGCGATGGCCATTCCAGGTCTTTCGTCCTGTAACTACGGCCATACGCCATAAGGGGAGGGCAGTAGTTGCGGGCTCAGTAACATTTCCTTGTTACTATATACCTGTGAGCGAATATCCATGAAATACACTGCTAGGAGTGTAGTATAAATAATGTTCGTGCCCACCATGACTCGCTTATGAAATTTTTTGCGTTGTTTGCAAGACCATTAGTGTTGCGCGTTGGACCTCTTTAGCTGTTGCAGGCTCACTAACATTTCTTTTATTATTATATACCTGAAAATTAACAAGAAGTGCTATTTTATTTATTAAGTCATCAATTGACAGCATGACAGTTGGCCCCAACATTATTTATCCATCCTGCCCAGCACCGGCTAGTATTTGTTGGTGTGCAAGTAAATAATATCAGGAAACGTCCTTTCGGTGGACGAAACTATTCCCGTTTGAAGTCAGTCGTTGATTTCATATGGTCTGACGCCAAACGCGGAAGGCAGTATGAAATGATGACTAGCCGAGAGCGTGAATCGTTTTGTCCACAGTGAGGATGTTTGGTTATTGTTATATATACCTCAAATTGACAAGAAAACGCCAATTTATTGACTTACAAAGTCACAGTCACAGCGGGCATGAACATTATTATTACTGCACCCCTAGCAGCGGGCAGTACTTGATAGACATTCGCACACAGGTATATAGTAATACGTTTTTAGGGTTGACTGTCGCAGGGAAGCTTGACTAAGTGTAGTCTATTTTACCACTGTTACATTGCTTCGTCTCAATTAGCAGGCAGCTTAAGATCACATGCGATATCACAAAATGTCTTGCGACTGCAACAAGCTCTTTTTACATGGATAGAAGCAGCCATGTCCTATTAAAGTTATCGCCAATAGCTTGAAGCGTATATCATTGTTTACATGTCAGCACCAAAGGATTTTCTTTTTTTATTTACACTTGTGGTCATATTGTATTGCTGGAACGATGTATTTTCATTCATATATTTGGCTTATGCTCTGTCAATAGGAGACTATCATTACAAGGATGGTTCTCCTTGACCTTTCTGTGGATGTTTGACCTTGAAATTGATGTTGAATGGGTATCTGCAGACTGTTGACTATAAGTGGGTAATATGTGGAAATAAGCTACTGAGTCTGCAGTGATGGCCATTTAAGGTCTTTTATCACATAACTGATTGATCGAGTGACAGAGTTTATTACGAGAGTCTGTTATGATTCATTGATAAACCCACCTGCCATTTGGTGTCTTATGGGCAAGATGGCAGCTTCCATGTGGTGACGCCTCTTAGATTGATCGCCGCCTCTCATCTGCCACCTGGTAAACCATATGATCCACCAAATCGATGCTCAGAGATGGCCAGAAGCAGCCAGAGGCGACGACCGCACGGTTGTGGGTGACAGGGTTTTCAATGGGCTGGTCCGGCTGATTCCGGCCGATTTGCTGATCCACCAGGCAGGTTATCCCAGCTGATCTGAGCCAATGAGCAGTTTGGGCGGCCGATGTCCACAATTCCTCCACATGGTCATCGTCCAGCCCTAACTCACTCTTGGTGGATCACACGCTTTAGTCTCTTCCACAGACACTTGGAGGTGCACGAGGCAGCCTGACAAGGGTCTGTCGGAGTCTAGCTGAGCTGGTTGCTGATTGGCTGTTGGTGGGAATCTTCTCGCTTTCTGGGACTTAACAAATAGACACGAGCCAGCTCTCAGATGATTCAACTTTTCTAATTTGTAAAACCAAATTCACAGTCTGTGCTCTTCTAATACACTTTTATATATATATCATCAAGAGACATCACTCGTTTGAGTTTGAGTTTATTTATCTCACACATTGTGTTGGCTCCATAATTTCAAGTGTCTGTGGAAGAGACTGCTACCAGGGACCTGTTTCACTGGTTTCATGACATGTCTGTGACACCATACAGACATTGGGGTTGTCTAGTTTCGTGACAACACAAGTAGCTGCCTTTAGGTACAGACAGACCCCAAACATAAGAATTAGATAAATCTACACGTTATGGACCTGTTTCACTAGTTTTGTGATAAAAGTGTTAGACAGACATGAAAAGCGGCACCAACAGTGCAAGCAAGAATGGACAAAACAAAGTCTATCTAGACGCCATCTAGACGCCATCTAGACATATAAACTAGTGAAACAGGTCCCTGGTGTCTAAGGGGCAAGATGGTGGCCTACATGTAGTGAACCCTCTTAGATTGGTGGCCGCCTCTTATCTTAGTCTTGTATAAACATCCATACACTTAACATTAGCAACTCGTTCCTAACAGGCTTGTGAGTATGGTAACTCATACTCAATGGGTTCTCTCTAAATTATTTCCTATGGGAGGTGCGTGTTCGCAACTCCAGTCGGAAAAAGTTTCTTTCTAAACCTCCCCCAAAGGCAAAAAATGACCCACCCACCACTACTGATCAACAAATGGTCGGTCCCCTACAGGGATTACGTGCAGTGATGTGGATCTAGGTCATCTCCAAGGACTCCCAGTTTTGTTTAGGGAATCGTCCAATCAGAACTCTTCTTACGGCAAAACCAAGCCAGGTTCAGCCAATGGGAGCGGGGATCACATCCAGGACTCTGCGAAAGTCGACTTGGTGAGGTGAAACGAAATAGGAGATTAAATGTGGTAGCGTTACGCACTACACGCAACGTCTTGACTTTCATACTCAATGGGTGACAAACAGATGAATATTTCCAGGCTAAGAGTCTGCTGCCTTGGGTAGAAGATCCTTGATCGTCATAGTGCATGAATGACCTTTGATGATGACCTTCGATGACCTTTCATGTGTCAGTCCTTGGTGTTCCCACAAACAGTCCGTTGTAACATCATAAAAGTGTTGGTCTGCTTCGTCATATCATGCGGCCATTGGAGAATGTTGTGAACATATTGAAGTACATTTTATCGGATAGGTATTTGAATTTCAGGTAGCAAAAGAAGATGTTTAACAAAGTAAATAATGATTCTGAAAAAAATGGACTAAGGATGGAAAAGAAACTTCAATATGTTCCCAAAGCAGCCATTGCCAGCAAAGATCTGTTATACAGATCTGAGACCCAACCCTTTCCCGAAAGGGAGTATTCCACCAGACAGGCCAGATTTCAACTTCACCGGCGTAAATCAAACATCCTTATAGCGAGGCCCATATGCCGTCAGCACCTGAACAGCAGTTGTACAGGTGCCGCCGGCGGGTACCAGGCAAGAGCTATTTTATCAGCTTTTAGTAGGTTTTGGCCGTACAGCCACAAGCGGTGAGTAAATAGCCTGCTCCACCAGATAGATTCTGTATATACCTGCCTGACAGACATTAACACATTGCCTGTGCGGTGCCCATACAGCACCAATCAGCCTGCCCAGTGGAATACGCCCTTAAACCAGCAACCACTGTACAGGCCTACGAAGCGCTAATTTACACATACTGCCATGGCCGGGTCCTCTACCTACACCACCCTTACTAAAATAAAATCTAAGCTCGTGCTAGGTTTCTCATTTATTCACTAGGTTGGTGAAAATAACAAAATATTTCATAAAAAATAAGAGCGTGTGTATTTTTTGTATTTCACATCTTTTTATCTTCACCTATTTCTATATTTTGAAATGTCAATGTGCAAAAGAATCCAATAAATTTTTCTCGTAAAACAACCCATGTCGGAATTGGCCTGAAAATATCACTATATATGTTGTCATAATTTTTCTAGGTTTTAAAAAATATTTGTACATTTTTCACCAATCATGAACTGATGAGTATTTAGGCCGAGCCTACAGATTTTCAGCACACAGTTTGGGAACCTTTTGTCTCAAGTTACAGGTTTTAAGACTTGATTCCAATTACCTGAATCATGTCCCGATCCTGCTCGGGCCATGTTTGGTCCCTATTCGGATCAGGGCTAGGGCAAGTCCCCACCCCCGATTGTGGTGATCGGTACCAAATTTGGCAAAAGGAATCAAGCCTTTAAAGTTTCCTTACGTTCCCCAGGTTTTCAGTTTACAAGTTACTCAGCAGCACACCAAAGTACCTGGAGATTTGCTCCCTAACACCACAGACATAATAATGTCCTAATGCTAGATTTATTTCACTAGGCTACTGAAAGCTGTGGTACAGTTTATGTTCTCGAGCACCTTCGAAAAATACTACATAGGGCAATTTAACATGAATAATATTCAATTTATGATATCGCTACTAATTCAATAACATTAAATGTTAGATAATATAGTTAGTATTGTGAACCAGTAGGACATGTTTTTTTATATGTATCTAATGTTTTAATCCAGTGAAAAAAGTTAACATATAAAAACAAAATTAGAAACTAATACTATATTATTTAACGAGATTTTAGTAATTTTCCAATCCAGATTTTGGTTTATGGGTGCATAGGTCATAAAAGCTAAATATTTTTTAGGTTTATTCTCCATTTTCTAACATGGAAGGGCCCGAGTGGAAGAACAGCTATATAGCCGGATTCGGTTATTGTGTTGTAATGCAATATCCCCTTAACAATTGCTAAAAAAAAAAGATTTTTTTTAAATGGATGCTCATCTCCAATTTAGGTTTTACACCTTCTTCTAACTGGTAAAATGATAAAACTAGGATATTGTCAGAATAACCTGACAAATTAGTGTTGTTAATACAATATTGCTGAACTACTCAATAGTATTATAAGAAAGTTCCGGAATAATCGACAGGGATGCAAGTCTAAAGGTAAATTACTATGGTAGGGACATGCGATGTGAACCGATTACACTGCAGATGATGAGATTCTGGGGCAAAACACTATAACAAACAATATTAATGCTGACTAGCGTTGATATACGTCATCTTGAGTGGCTAATAAGGGCCTCCACATCTGCGGACAGTATTAAAGCTTGATTTTGTGTACTGGAATTATGTCCCGATCCTGCTCGGGTCATGTTCGGTCCCTATTCAGATCAGGGCTAACGCAGCGCCCCGATTACAGCCTGAGTGGTGAGCGGCACCAAATTCAGCCGAATGGAATGGAGCCTTTATGACGGAGCACATACTGAGAGATTCTCTATGGTCTGTTTTACAGCACTCTCAGGATGGAAAGACGCACTATGTCAAGATCCATGCACCCTGGGAAGTACTCACTCGCGTGGCCGAACTCATCGGACTTAAAATGCCCATCAAGGTAAGAACTGTATAGTTATTCTCAATATACTATTCATGTTGTTGTTATTGGGTTTTTTTAAAATCTAAATTGAAAAATAAGTTTTAAAAAAAAATTAATATGTCTTATAGATAACCTAACTAATAAGATATGAATGAATTCGCATTGTTTTTCCTGCACTGAGATTATATTTTACTAGTATCGTGGGTTAGGTTCTTTGGCAAGGGAAGTATGTGGAGAGATGTTTATATTCGACAGGGTCGTCTCTATAGAGATAAGCTCAAAATCTATCGTAATAAATTATTGATTTATGGTACCCAAATGACAATGTATCAGTTATTACTTTCAGCGCAGTATTTCATTGTTATTAGGTTTTAGTAATATTTGTGTCTTATTAATATAAATAAGGGACAGTGTCTATAACTATAGTTATATTGAGTAGTAATAGGAAGCATGGTCTTTCCATAGTAGTTACCATACTAACTGTATAGAAAAATCTTTATAAATGTACAAATACTTCTGTAGCATTATTCAAAATGGCTCATATTTTTTATATTTTTAGAAAGTGAAAAGATAAAATCTTCATGATTTTATAAGTTAATGTCAAGGTATTCTGGTTGTCTCGAGTCAGACGAAACATATATTTTTGAAAAAAAATATATATATATTGATAATTATTTATTTCTGTTCCTCCTGCAAACCCATTTTGTGATTTTCAGCACGTTGTAAGTGTGTGTTGTGTTGTATTCTAGAATAAGACACCGATTCTGTGTTTCCGCAGTATTTTGTGAAGTACATTCATGTTCCTACTTCAGATATTTCTCTGTATAGAAAGAAAAAGGCATAAAAGATACTATCGTGCTAGTATATGAAATTTATACAGTAGGCACCCTCTATAGAAGGAAATTCATGAAATGAATATAACTTGGTTCGCACTCCTCCAAATATGATCGCAGAGTAATTAACAAGGCGAAGCTTCACTTTGTGAATTTTTAATGATATTTTATTGAATTACGCATAAAAATATTTTATTGAATTCAATTCAATTGATACCCCTTTCAGAATTTTGATGAATATATTAGGCAATTAGGGTTAAGTGAGGCAATTTCCTTTAATAAAATAATGAATAAAAAGGTGTGTGGGTTGGTAGAATTATTGAACGTTATGCCGATTAAAAAGACCACAAGAGTCTGAGACACTGGCAGCTGCTAACCTACAATCATGGACAATATCTGTGAGAAGTAGGAACATGAAAGATGGATTTTTTTTCAGTATTGATACGTATACATCCCCAACTTATTTTCTTTCATTTTTCCCCAACAGACTAGGCAACAAAATTGCCGAATTTCTTTCCTTTTTCCAGTTAAGATTTTAGTCCAATTTTAACAAGACCGGTTTTTACACCCGGGAAAATTTCTCTCTGAAACTTGAAACTGAAAGTCACGGGTGAAGCTTTTTTCTCTTGATGAAGTGTGATTCTAGCATATAAATATGCAAGAGTGGACAGCTGTGTGTAACACTGACAACTTAGACGGTTTAAAGCCACATTCTCACATTTCATGGCAATCTTTCATGAATTGAAGTCTTTATTGTTCTACACTAAACCCTTTCAGGACATTCTTTCCCGCTGTTACAATATTTTCTAAAATTAGGAAATGTTGATTTAGGCTGTTATCACTTTCACAGTTTTGCCTCAATTTTACAAACTGTTCTATAGATATGAGCAGATATAGGACCACATCATCAAAAATCACATTAATATTAAGGGCGTATTCCACCGGGCATACTGAACAGCACCACATGGGCACCGGACGGGTGGCGTGTTAATGACAGCCAGGCGGATATATAGAACCTGCTCGGTGGAGCAGGCCACATGTTCAACGGCAAAACCTGCTAAAAGCTGATAAAATAGCTTTTGCCTGTTACCCGACAGTGGCGCCCGTACGTAGAATGGCTTCACTACAAGCATATTTGGAAGACGCCCGTGTAGTTGAAATCTGGCCCGTCAGGTGGAACATGCCCTTTATTCATCTTATACTTAGTTCTCTTGATAGGGGCCATCTATAATGTATCTACGCAAATCTTCTAAAATTTTGGATCCTCCTACCCCTACTCTAAATCTTGTACGCAATAGAACATAGAACGGGCATATGCAAAATTTCCAAATTTGTTTACCCTACCCCCTAGTGCATACATACTTTATGGATGGTACCATATCTTATATTCAACCAGGATTTACCTCTGTAATATCAAATGAAAAGAAATAATTATTTATGCTCCATCCAGAATAAAGGGGAAAAAAGGAAAATCATGAACTAAGGTTCAATCAGTATAAAAAATAAATGTGTGGATTGTAGTAACGAAGTACGCTTTTTTATATTTTTTTTATATATTATAAAGTTCATAAAGTGTTATGTGCTTTTCTTAACAGGCATGTGAGTGTTAGACTTATTCTAAATGTTTTGGTGAATTAATTTGCCGTAAAGTAAAATAGAAATCCATGAAATGAATGTACTGGTAATTTGAAATGGACAATTTTCTCCCCGGTGGTAACGTGCTCAATCCCACTTTTCTTTATTAAGTCTTGATCAAAAAATCAATAATTTGATTCTGTATTTCTTACAACTCCCTCCCAACCAAAATTAAGTTTGTTCGTTCTGTTCAAGTTGATGAAAGAAAGGTGTGTTCGTGTAACGAAGGCCATACTTGTCACTTCATTTTAGTCTCGTTTTTCATAATCTTTTTTTAGGTTCTTTCATATATGAAATATTGTTAAATTTTGCAGTTGCTGGTATAAATAGTTATAATACTTTGCTCTGGCCCCCAAAAAAATCTAGTTCTACATATACATTATCAGTTTTGCAATTAGGTAGATATAGCAATCAGTTATGAACAATTATTATCAGCTGCAATAGAAGTGGGGAGTATACTGATATTAGTGCGGTTTTTTTAAATGTATTACTACCACGAGAGGAAAGTCATTCTTCCTCATTGCACCATAAACCTCCCTGTGACTGTCATAAATGTGTGAATTTTTTTTTTGATTGAGCAAACTCTTTTATTCCTATGTGTGAAATTTGTTCTCAATTTACTGCCTTTCGTTGTTGAGATTTATCTGAATTTCTACGTTAAATACAGGAATACGACATGATCGAGTCTGACATGGCCAAATGCTGGGCCAAGATCCCCAACCCCTGCCAGCTGGGAGAGGATATACTCCCCGACGAACCAGACTACTTTACCGCAGACTTTAACAGGGACAGGGAGAAAATGTAAGCAAATTGCATTTATTTATTTCACCTTTATCAGTTCTACATATTCTGGCTTTTTTTTTCTTGAAGTACAGCACCGTAGAAAATAGTGCACAGAAAATAAGATTGAATTCTAAAGTGTTTTATTAATTCTGATTTTTTTCCTAGAGATGTTCTGTGAATTAATTTTTTTGTTTTTATTCATCTTTATGTTTTGTTAAAATTTAAGCAAAATAGAAATTGTGAACTTTAAAAAAGGTCATTTATGTATTGTTCTCTATTTGTGAGACTTGAAATTATGTGTTGCGTTACTTAAAACTTCTTGAAAGTTTTTTGCTTCTGTTGGTTATTCCTACAAAAAAAGAATTTGTGTTGTGTTTTTATGTTATGGACTACTGCAATGTGTCCTGTTGTTGATATTATTATATACCCATGTGCAAATTTCTAATGGGTCCGTAGCAGACGAACAAATGAAATATGTCCCTCCATGAAATACGTAACTTGATTGCATTGATGAAATTCATAATTAATTGAAACTGAGATGTCAGTTTTCTGGTTGTTAAGTCTTGATCATATTAGAGATGAATAGTGAATATAGGAAAATTGAACGAGGCGTCTATCGAGTAGTGAATATAATCAAGATTAAGATATTTACCGGATTATCTTGAGGTATATGATAATAAGTAAACAGAGTGAGGGTGGACAAATGAAATAGTTTTTCAGTATTTTGGAGTTTTCCATGTCCCTTCGATTATGTCGATGGGACATTCGAAGATGCTAAAATACCTCGAAAAAAATGTCATTCCCACACCCAAACCTTGTTTCGTGATGTTACTGATGCGAATTACAGAATTGAATTACGTTGTTTTTCCCTCATGTCATGTCTGTTTTGCTTTGTCCGGTGGACTTTAACTCTCCTCTGTCGGTCTTGAACATCCAGGGGCGCGTAAGCAGAGTCTCTCGTAGTCAAAGAAAAAACATCTCCTTATTCCAAACTATCATTCCAGTCTCTAAAACTCTCATCTCTCTGTCTAGTAACACCTTAATGTGTGTCCTGAGTCTCAAGAATCAACCCTGGTCACTTCTCACAACCTTAACAATGTTAACATTTTTCTTCTTTTAAAAAAAAAAAAAGAGAAATTAGAAAAAAAAATTATGTATATTCTCAAGCAAATTATAAGACCACCAGAATTGGTGAAATGTTTTTTCATTTCCAAATTGATAATTTTGTATAACTTTTTGATTCATAATTTGAATCGAAAATATTGTGAATTATAAAATTTTATGGTACAAGTAATTCTTAGAATATTCCAACCAACAAAAAAAGTACTCAAGATTTCTTGTACTTTCATTCCCGAATTAAAATATTGATAAATTTTTTCGACAATATATTTTTTTTTTTACAAAATTGAAACTTTCACTTTGATGCAGATTGTGATCAGTTTTTGGTCCTTGTGCAAAGAACTGCTGAGCCGACCTTGGGAGTGTGTTGCTATGTGACCTTGAGAACTGTATCTCAAAGGTCAAACTGATATTTCCCGAGAATGCTTGCATGACTCCAGTGTGAATGATAAGAAATCTGTCAGGATATTGGTATAGACCAGTCCTCAAAGATGCGAACGTCTTGACTGTAAGCTAGCTTGTATATTTTAGACAGACAGACTTTTTGTGGAATACACGACACAATGCTACGTAGCCGCCATGCTACATACACTATGCTCTGAAAATTGGACAGTACGCTATGGTTTTTCATGATCTCGCGATGACACCCTGAGACAGTGCTGTGGTTTTTCTATCAGAATACTTACAGAAACATTTTTAAATGAATCTGTGATAAACCTGGAATGTATTTCACATTTACAACCACTTTCGACTCATGAAAATAAGTCATTTGGGGATTTATGCAACATAGCGTAGTGTCCAATGTTCCAATGTTTACTATAGAGAAACGTAGCATACTGGCAATGTAGCGTAGTGTCCAGAGATACCTTTTCGTTTTGCTCGGAGCATGCGGCCTCCGTGTGTGTGCTCTGTGAATTTTGACTGCAGTTTTGTACTCTCCATATTTTATGATGAATCTCCGATTTTCTAATTTAACAGGTAAAAAATCATCATATTTTAAAAAATCTTTTGCTATTCATTCAACAGTATTTTCTACACAATGCGATGCCAATTTTCTTTATGAAAAATTAATTTTAATAATAATATTCTTGGACCACATGTCTGTTATGCGGCACAGAGCCTACCATGTATCCCCAGCCATCCGCTAGGGGGCTGACGCGGTGTTCAACTGAGATGGCGCTACAGTCGGGGTTTGACCTAGATTGGCCTCCAGTGCCAGTCAGCCCCTCCCTCGAAGACATACTATATGATATTATACGTACATGTAAGAAATTAATCATAATTTCTATTTTCACTGGAATCTTATTCCTATTTGTCAACAGATGAAAATGAAAACATGAACAGCGGGTTTGAGACTGTATGTGATCGCGGGATGATAAAATGGCACAAGTAACATTCTACGTATACATCGCTATGATGTTAATTACCCGTTACTACGTTGATTCAAGGCTGCCAGACCAGAGTTAACATGCATAGCTAACATCTTTTCGGGTGGCCAGTGATATATGCTCCATGATATTCTATTCTCATACTGTCAAGAAACATCACAAAATTCCATAGATACATAATATTACCATGATTTCGATCTGAGTGGCCGTATTCTCCGCGTAGTTGACGCGTAGTAATACTCTGAGCGATAGCGATGAGTATTGCGTAGCGTCAACTACGCGGAGAATACGGCCACACAGATCGAAATTATGGTGATGTTGTATTTATTACTCACTTATTTTTAGATTTAAGCAATAAATATGATCGTTAGAAAACTTTTCAAAGAAGTTATGTTTGGGACTACTTTCATCTCAAAAATCTGTATCCTCCTAGGAGGGTACGGAGCTCCGTATCCTCCTCAGTAGCGATCTGTAATCTCCATAGGCTTAGTATGGAGACTCCGTATCAGGTGGGTAATAAGATTGTTTATATGACGTGAGTTGTCTTCGCGGAATGATATCAGAAGTAGAGCTGAGTGATATCTGTAGCAGAAGACAACAAACACCAAGTAAACACTCATATGAATTTGAGTGACATTTAGATTTTATCCTTCCCCGTCACATGCTTTTGATTGCATATGTCACCCGTGGCACAGATGTTTCGCGTAAGGGGGCTGATGGTGGTCCACATACTGTAATGGCTCTGTGCTGTGTAAATAAGACATAAAGTGGTCCTGCCCAGAGGAATGTAAAACTCTTGCCCAGAGGAATGTAAAAATATTTGTTTCACCCCATCAAATGAAAGAAAGATTGGAGTATGCATGTCTGCAGATGTATAAGTGTGTAGCAAGCCTCTTCAGCAAAGTGCCTCATGGAGATGTTGCAACGTTGTGCATCGATTTAGCCAAGTCGAGACGTATTAGACGGAATAAGCAGATAGGAATGCACCACTTCTCTGTACTAGGAGCACCAACATCAGGCCACACTAGGTGTAGGGTCAAAGGGCATCTGGAACCAGATTAAGATCTGACATTTATCTCACCCCTGGCATTTTTTCTCCATAGACTTAACGTTGGGATCTCGTATCCAACGCCCATGAGATATTTAGAAAAAATATCCAATGGGGGATTATGGCACAATTGTTAACCCATTAGTCAATGTGAAGGGTGAGATAAATTCTGAAACTTATTCAAGTTTACAGTCAGAGCTCGATACCATCTCGTTTGAATCGCTGCTTAATTCATGCGGCTTCGCCTTGTGAATTACTATGCGATTCACACTCAATGGGATATGAGCTCTTACCTTAAACTTTCATAGGTTTCCTATATAGAGTTAGAGGATTAGGAGAATCTCTGGTTTAAGTTTTAAAGGTTCATGGGACCAGTCTTAAGTAAGATCTATGAAATAGGATTTCACTATAATTTTATGAGGTTTTTAAAAAATATCTTGCTAGACCTAAAATAGTATCCTTCTGAAGTGTGGATAACTTATTATCTGTGTGTGTACAAATACTAATTCTGTATTTCAAAACTGAGTTGATATTGAAATTAATGCTAAGTCACTACTTATATGTAAAGAAGTGTGTTGTGCAGTTTAGAGCAAACTCAACAATTTATATACAATTATTTTCATCTATTACAGTTGAATTTTTGTAACTTCTCCATGATCCAAACCATAGAAATATAATAATGTGGCCATTTAACATTCTTTCCTTATACAAAACCTTCTATTTGTTAGTGTGAATCATCTATTACATAACAAATATAGTAAGACAATTCTCCTATACTGGTAAATTATTATATTATTGAGTTAGATTACAAATTACTAATAGAGCGAAACCCTAGAAGTTAGGACAGTTTCTTAGCATGTTATTATTACTATTATTATTAAAACTTTTATACCACAAAATTCTTTAATATGAATTATTTTTTTTTCATGAAATGTTGTTATTAGGGTTTCTTTGAGAACCTTACACTACTCATACATAAATGAAGACAGTTTTCAAACCAACCTAATTTGGGAGTTATCTATATGATATTAAAATAACTTTCAGAGCCAATAACTTTCTAAGTGAAACTCAGGCCCTAAATAAAAAATATTTTTTAACATTTTATTTTAATTACCGACTAAGATACTGAATTTGCACTGGTTCATAGATATACTGACCCTGTTATTGCTACCAGCTGTTCATTCTGCTTTTACTGGTTCTTCGAAGGTTCATCATCAAGGACAAGGCTACCTTCTTCTCCGTCTCGCAACGAAGTCTCATCGTGCATGAACTGCTCATGCGCACGAGATATGCAGACACACAGGACAAAATGGGTGAGTTCGGCAGGCAAAAGAGTCCGCACAGATAATGTCTGCGGTTGCAGGCTTTCCAGTTTTCAGGGAATCTGTTTTTCTCTCATCTATTTATCTATTGATTTTTTTCTTGTTGATACAGTCTTCTGTATTTATTTTTTCTTGTAGATATACTCTTCTATTTTTATTTTTTCTTATAGATAATGTGTCTGTTTAATTTTTCTTGTAGATTCAGTCTTCCATGTTTGTTTTTTTCTTGTAAATACAGTCTACCCATCACTGTTCAACATATCTTGCTGAACTGTCAAAGGGTACAGGAAAATAGAAAAAAGTACTTGAAAAACATGAACAACATGAAAATGTGAAACTATTCCAAAGAAAGATGTCATCATGTTTTTGAAAGCGACAAATCTGTTTGAATATATGTAAAATATTTGAAAACCTTGAAAAGAATTGACCGAAAGTGAAAAGCTTAAATCATTGTTGGTCCCTATACACCCTCAGGGTCCCCTGGGACGTTAAACCACAAAAGAACAACTTGTCATTTTGAGTAATGAACCATATTATTATTATGATTAATGTGCTAACTCCTTATTTGATTTCTCTGGTCGCAGGGGTGGATCGGTTGGTCAGTAGCGGTGTCTACACCGCAGCCTTCCCACTCCATGAGGTAAGGCCGCTTAGCAGTTTACAAAAACATGCATTTACACATCAATATTAATAGAACTAACTCAGACACAACTACTGAATTTTGTTTTCATTTTCAGTTTATACAATAATTTTTTTGGTATAAAACAAAGAATATTAAGTGAGCCTCATTCACACAACTAAAACAGTGGTTCAAACCTCCCCACTCACCCTCAGTTATATTCCATGGCCAACATTGTTGTGTTTCCCATGTTTTCTCAGTCTGTTAGGCAGTAAATTTCACATGAAAAACATTTCTACATGTTTACATATCAACATCAATAGAATTAACTTCAGACAACTGCCGGCCTTTGTTTACATATCAGTATCAATAGAGCTAGATTTTATGTTTTCTGTGTGGGCATTTTTTTAAATTTCTAATCTGCCACTGATCTGGAGATTAATTTCTATCTTGTCCTAAAGCATGAGGCAGTCTATCAGTAAGAAGAGTATTCTTTTTACTCAACAGGGATGCAAGCATTCTGTTATAGATATACAGATATCAGAAGATTTAAGATTTTTATTAATGATGATAAACCTATTCAATATGCGATAGTCGACTGCACTGGACCTTACCTCGACTAAATATTGGCTGAAAAAAAAAGTGCCGTCTAGCTCCCAAAATGTACCAACTTTTTATATTTGGAAAGCAAGAGAATCTCCTTAACTTCTCTATATGCAGGCCTCCCAGTGAAACCTTTAAAACCTATAAAATCTAAAAAACCTATATTTTGATTCTTGAGCCATTATTTTTTTTCAAAGGAACCTATATAACCTATAAAAACCTATATTTTCATAGCCATGCAGATTGATGTGTACAGGAAATATTAGATGTTAACTTGACACAATGTTAGATTGTCAAATGACAAGAAATTCACGTTATCGGTTTGTTTAAGAGATCATGAAAGTGTTTAAGAATCAACAGTTGGTGTGACTTCTTGCCAGGCTGGTTTGCCTGTTAGAAAACTCAACACGCATATACATACTTGCTGGGTATAACCTGATGAGACAGACATCCTAACGTCCTGCAATTTAGTACTAGGTACATTTTTTAGAAATCAAGAACTAAAAATAAGTGATTCACTATATTTTGACTCTTGTTATGCTGAATATGTTAACCCTAAAAACCTATAAAAGCCTAAAAACCTATGTTTTGGGCCTTGAAAAACCTGTAAAAACCTATATTTTGTTTTTCAAAACCTATAAAAAAACCTATATTCAGGAAGCAGGGCACTGGGAGGCCTGTATATATAAACATCCCACAGCTTCAAGCTTGTTCTACTACCAGTCCTGACACTGCCCAGTCATATGGCTCACTAGATTTTATTTCCTATTTATTTTTCAACCATGACTTGCATCCTTGAATGAATACTGTGGCATAACATTGATTTAGCAAAATGGTGTAAAATAAGCCAAAATGCTAAAGTATGTCTGTCTCAAACACAACGGTTGTGTAGGGAATCAATCCGGTAGGTGGATGTTTGTTCGCGTAATCTGTATTTTATCTTACATGCTTCTTTCCTCCGGCTATCGACCAAACTGGAGAATGATCAGATACCTTTGTCTCTGTAGTCGCCCTTGTATTTCTTTAAATATAATACTAATATATTGCACAAAAAATTAATTTAAAATAAGAATTAAAATGAACATTAAATTGTCATTGGAATACTGATCACAAAATATATTGAATTATATGTATCAGTAAAGGAAGTAAAGGCTGCTTAGATTACAAAAAGGTCAGAATGGATAAACTCCTATATGTTTTTTAATTGTAAAGAAGCAACAGATTAGTGATTTTTTTAATGAATTTATTTTAAAATGTACAATCAGGAAGGAGTTGAATATTACGTTTTGTGTATTTCGAGATATTTGCTATAAGATGAACTATTGTAACATCTTACTGCTCTACATATTACTCTTAATGCTATCTTCATGCAATGTTGTGTATTGTCAATAACATTCATTTTATGATACTTTGCTTTATATTGCTATATATTCATACCTATATACCCTGACTCTGACCAAATTCTGTGATAGAAATCTAAGTAACAACCATTTTTATGAAAGGAAAGTGAAAATGAAACAAAAGGATATATATCAGGACTGATATACACTCTACTAATACAAAATGCATAAAATAAAATGTGTACTCTTCTTGACCAGATCTACTTTAATACATAACATACCGATTTAATCCTACCTTTACTAACTGCCTCTCAATCGCCTACTGCTGAATGAACAATTTCAGGTTTATTTAGGGAAACCTTTCTCTTGGTCTCCATCTTCGTTTTAAAGCCCAATGCACACCTAGCGATATTTTCTCATACGACAAAGGTACGGTTTACGCATAGTAGGGGTGGTACATTTGTTGTTAACGAATGTACCTTGGGTGCATTAATCCGACTCAATACTCACCTTGCAATCCTTTGTGACAAAGGTACCATTTTTATGTCCTATGCATTACAGGGGTGGTACACCTGTTGCCAACAAATATCGCATGTATTAAACATGTTGCACAAAACACTTAGTAATCTTATGAGACAAAGGTACCCTATGTACCCGCAAATAGGGATGCCAGCTTTCCTCTTCATCCCATGGAAATCCACTTTTTTTATTTTCAGTATATAAAATTCTTCTTTGTCTCATGAAACAAAGATGATATTAATCGAGTCTCATTCGAACCGATTAAACAGTAGTTTGAACCTTTCCCAGGCTCGTCGCAGAGCGGCATGGCCAACACTGATGTGTTTCCACGTTTTCTTGGTCTCTCCGAGGCATCAAATTCCACATGAAAAATATTACCATATTATCTGACCCCAACTGACATCCCTGAAACAGAAATCTTAACTGACTACACAGCTACCGATATGTCCTTGATATAAAGCCACTCAAAAAAACTAACTTGTTTCTCATCACCAAGCCATGAAAAATATGATAAGGGCGCTTATTTTTCTTCTTTTTTGTTGTTGTTGCTGGATCAAAGATGGCTTAAAAGTGTCATAAAATGGGCTTTAGACATACAGTGAAACCCTGCTTAAGCGGTCACCCTCCGTTCCGGCCCAAAGTGTCCGCTTATGCGGGGTGTCTGCGTATGCGGGGTTTTCAGATCTATACTGTTTATACATTGGAAGCATCCCTGGCATCAGGAGCTTTAATTTGATACTAAATACACATAATTTTCATAATTTCTATCAAGGTTCATCTTATTTTAACAAAAAAAAAAAATCTTCTAAGATCGTTTTTGCAGATGTGCGCTGTGATGAGAAACTCTTTTTTTTTTTTGAGTAGCCTAACGCAGAGTATTTCATCTCCGACAAAGGTACCAAAATCGCTATGTTTGTGTTAGGCTTTTTTACCTGAATATCTTCTTATCCAAATGGGTTGCATGGGTTCAAAAATGCACTCATTTTTAGTATAGTCTCGAGACTTTTACTATTATTTTCTTTAGAGGAAATTAGTGGATTCTAAATGATGCAACATCCAGTACATGAGGAACTGAAAATATTTATAATAGATTTAAAAAACTAGGCAAAGACACTTCTGTACCCAACCGATACTACCTTGAGAAAAAAATCATATCTTGATGATTCAATGTACTATGGTTAGTGATGTAACGCTTGCTTCACACACTAAATATATTTATTAGATTGATATTAAAAAACTCTACTGATCAGATTTCCAGGCAGTAGATAAAATAACTACAAATGTTTTTTATGTAGTTAAGCATTCATACTCCGGTAAATTTCTTCCAGGATTTTTTTTTATTGATTTTGCAGGATTTTTTTTTATTGCAGAAATATATTTATTTAACATTAATTTCTGTTGATTTTCAGGGTAAATACACCAGCGAGCACTCTTTGCTGTCACACGGCGCCGACAACGACAGACATGTGAGTACAACACACCTTGTTTTAGGGAGCGTGGTCCACATGCTCATTTATTATACCAAAGACTTACACAAAAGTGGTACCCACCGCCCATTCGGCTTAACACCTGCCATTAGAATGAGGAGTAGGGGGCTAGGGCCTGAGTGGAAGAATGGCCATATAGCCGAATTTTGTGATTGTGTAATGGAATATTTCCCTAATAAAAATTGCTTTAAAAAAAAAGAAAATTATCAAACACCTGGCGGAGTAAAACACGACCATTTGTGAGTGTTACGAAGTCAACCTTGAGTGGTTTACAGAGCCGCCTGTCCACAAAACCATCATTTCTTGTATTTATTATCCATCTTCTAGAATAGATTGAATCAAGGAATTGTCATATTAAAGGGTATATCAATTGGGACTATTTCTTTGCTCTAAAGCACAAAGAGAGTATTTTCCCATATACCATGGCTTTGAGGCTGTTTACCACAGATTTGAATCCATATACAATAGTTGTGGTATGTGATTTTTAAACAATGGGTCATGGTTTACTGATTCCCCATACATTCTCAAAGGGTGCTTTGTATACCATGGATAATATAGCACTTTGTATACTATGAATAATAAGTCTACATAAACCACACGTTGCTGTATACTTTACGGATGTCACTTGACACTGACATGGCTGATTTGTTGCTGCAGTTGCTGTACGAGACGTGGGCGAGACCTGGACGATGGTACTTCTACCAGCCGCTTGACCTCATCAGGTATTTTACACAATCTCACTCACTGTCTCTCATCTCATCAGGTATTATACGCAAACTCACTCACTGTCCCGACCTCATCAGGTATTATACGCAACCTTAATTAATGTCTCGATCTCATCAGGTATTATACGCAAAATCTCTCGCGTCCATAGGCTTAACATTAGGAACTCGTTCTCAACAGGCTTGCGAGTACGGTAACTCATTCTCAACGGGTGATAAACAGATAAATATTTCCAGGCTAAGATAAAATCAGAAACATTTTCGTGCTTGGTCTGAGTCCCCATTCGCCATCTTGTTTGGAGTGCTTCAGAATATTCCCTCGGCTATCGCCTCGTTCATATTACTGCGCACTCCAAACTCGATGGCGAACGAGGACACAGACCAAACACTCATCAGTTTCTTTCTTAATACACAATCTCACTATTTCTACCTCATTATTATTATACGAAACTCAGTTACTGTCCTGACCTCATCAGGTATTATAGGAAACTCAGTTACTGTCCTGACCTCATCAGGTATTATACGAAACTCAGTTACTGTCCTGACCTCATCAGGTATTATACGAAACTCAGTTACTGTCCTGACCTCATCAGGTATTATACGAAACTCAGTTACTGTCCTGACCTCATCAGGTATTATACAAAACTCAGTTACTGTCCTGACCTCATCAGGCATTATACACAAACTTACTCACCATCTCTACCTCTATACGCAAACTCACTTACTGTCTCCGTACGTCAGAAATTCAGTGGTAGAATTTGTTATCAGATATATTCTGGTGCTGAAGAGAGGAGTATACTGTTCGACAAGAGTGTCACAGTTATTGTTCGGCAAAGAGTAGTCCCCTATAATTTATAGGGAAGTATTGTTGTGCTGGGTTTTATCAGTGTAAGGATGAATATTAAGTCCAGGCTATGAACAATCTATTATGATACTTTGTATTGTGAATTTTGGGAGTGTTGATACTGCAATATAGGGAAAAGTAAAATTAAGTTATTCTAATTTTCTAACAAAAATGGTACAAAAATATCAGCTTCCATGGGTGTTTATAAATAGAATCGGTGATATATTCCAGGAAATATTTTGGGGAGAAGGTGGCAATTTACTTCTCCTGGCTGGGCTTCTATACAATGATGCTGATCCCCGCGTCTATCGTTGGAGTCATCGTCTTCATCTATGGGCTCGCTACGCTCTCCGACAACCCACCAAGGTAAGACTACTCGTTGTAACATCTAAGTTTCTGAAGGTTTATTTTTGGTATTCAATTTAATATAAAATTTATTACCGATACTTTTCTTCATTCAGAAAATTACAAGTCTAAATATAGAATTTATTTCCAACATTTTTCAGCATTCAAGTAAATGAAGCATTAATTTCCAACACTTTGATATAAATTGTGCATTTTTTTGCTGGCAGTAAATATTAATTTCCAACACTTTGATGTAAAATAGTGCATCTTTTTGCTAGCAGTAAATATGATTAATTTCCAACACTTTCGCATGAAATTATGCATCTTTTGGCTGGCAATAGATATGATTAGTGTCGAACACTTTAATGTAAAATCGTGCATCTTTTGGCCGGCAGTAGATATGATTAATTTCCAACACTTTAATGTAAAATCGTGCATCTTTTGGCTGGCAGTATATGAATAATTTCCAACACTTTAATGTAAATCGTGCATCTTTCGGCTGGCAGTAGATATGATTAGTGTCCAACACTTCAATGTAAAATCGTGCATCTTTTGGCTAGCAGTAAATATGATCAATTTCCAACACTTTAATATAAATCGTGCATCTTTTGGCCAGCGGTATATGATTAATTTTCTACACTTTAATGTAAATCGTGCATCTTTTGGCTGGCAATATATGATTAATTTCCAACACTTTAATGTAAATCGTGCATCTTTTGGCTGGCAGTATATGAATAATTTCCAACACTTTGATGTAAATCGTGCATCTTTCGGCTGGCAGTAGATATGATTAGTGTCCAACACTTCAATGTAAAATCGTGCATCTTTTGGCTAGCAGTAAATATGATCAATTTCCAACACTTTAATATAAATCGTGCATCTTTTGGCCAGCGGTATATGATTAATTTTCTACACTTTAATGTAAATCGTGCATCTTTTGGCTGGCAATATATGATTAATTTCCAACACTTTAATGTAAATCGTGCATCTTTCGGCTGGCAGTAATGAGATCTGCGACGAGGCAGGGCCCGGAAACTTCACCATGTGCCCGCTGTGTGATGGCCGCTGTCCCTACTGGAAACTCTCCAGTAGTTGTATGTACGCGAGGCTCACATACCTCTTTGACAACCCAGGCACTGTCTTCTTCGCAGGGTTCATGGCAATCTGGTGTAAGTCATCTTTTTCTTCTTCTTCTTCTTCTTCTTCTTCTTCTTCTTCCTGACAATATGCTTTCATAAATACTACTCAATATATTCATAACTTTTGAATACATTCAACCACTCGTTCTAGGATGGGCACGAAATATTGCATGATGTACTATAATATCTCACATTTGTGTTGTTGTAAAATTACCCCTTATATAATGGAATAACTAAATATTTCCAAGTTTTTAGTTATTATATATCATTTAATTTTGCTTATGAATTGTATTTTCACTATTAACATTTTTATCATTTTCAATTTGTTGTCATTGCTGTTACTATTACTGCTGTTGTTGTTGTTATCATTATTATTATTATCATCATTATTATCATCATTACTATTACTATTATTATCGCTATCATTATTATTATCATCGCTATTATGTAACTGTTAATTTCTTCGGTTTTGTGCATACTCACCTGATTCTTATTTCTGTTTTCAGCCACCATGTTCCTAGAGGGTTGGAAGCGGAAGCAGGCAGAGATCCAGTATGACTGGGACGTGGCGGGCTACGAGCTCGAAGAGGTAAACACCGCTATATCAAAGACCAGTCCGTGGTAGACTTACTGCTATATCAAAGGCCAGTCCGTGGTAGATTTACTGTTATATCAAAGACCAGTCCGTGGTAGATTTACTGTTATATCAAAGACCAGTCCGTGGTAGACTCACTGCTATATCAAAGACCAGTCCGTGGTAGATTTACTGCTATAACAGAGGCCAGTACATCTCATACCATGTCTGTGGTGTGGTGTACAGCCACCTTTCTCCTTCATCCCCAGCAGTGGTAGATTTACTGCTATATCAGAGGCCAGTCCTTCTCATACCATGTCTATGTGGTGTGGTGTACAGCCACCTTTCTCCTTCATCCCCAGCAGTGGTAGATTTACTGCTATATCAAAGGCCAATCCTTCTGATATCATGTCTCTGTGGTGTGGTGTATGCGTATATTTCATCCATTTTATTTTCATTCACATCACTTATTACACCTATGACGAAGCTTATTTATGCATCTGAAACCCTGGGGTATTTGAATGACTAATTAATTCTTAGACGCGCTGCCGGTACAATATAAGAGGCATTTTAGTCAATCCTAGGAGGTTTACTTGATGAAAAATAGAAATTACAAAATGAAGTGTATTTATGCTAGAAGTGCAAACCAAAAGAAAGACACACCTCATCAAGTATGTTTATCAAAGATTGGAGTGTCAATTTTTTTACGTGTAGTATTCTCAAATATTTCCCTCATTTCTATGATGTAGGAAAAAGTGGAAAATATCGGTTTCATTCCCCAAAAAGAAAGAGAATTGTAATTATGAGTGTTTTAGTTTATCCTGTTTGTTTTCAGCACATGAGACCAGAATTTGAGGCCAAAACAACAACGAAGAAGTTGAACCCCGTCACACAGGTAAGGACATTTAGTTTGTTTGTCTCTTCTTTTTTTTTTAACTTTTATCTATTTTAGTTACGTTTTTTTTTTTTTTTTCCCCCTTTTATCTACACTGGTTGTACTCAATAATTAGCTTGCTGGTTTCCAAGTACCGCCAGTCTTTTGGTTACAGTCATTACTAATCCCCAGATCATGTTGTCCGAGTTGTTCATTCGACTAGTGATGCAAAAGAAGATCTAAAGTGCATTATTACTGTAGGTAGGTGTGCAAAAAAATAAATTTCCTTAAAAAAAGTGAAGTACTCATTCTCCAAAAAGAAGAGAATATCATTTTCATTATTCCCACTACCAAAATGGAGGAGAAGAATATAGTGAAAAACTTTTTAAGAGCATAATTACTGTATGTCGTTTTAGTTAATCCAGTTTTTTACCCACATGATACGGAGTCTCCATACTAAACCCATAGAGCCTACAGATCGCTACTGAGTAGAATATGAAAAGCCATATTCCACATTACCATGATTTTGATGTGCATGTATTCTCCTTGCAGTTGACACTGTAGTTGAGGCTTTGCCTCGTGAGATTATTCCGCAGTCAAAACCTGCCGCATATTTTCAGCGGCTACAGATCTTGATGCGGTTCCTTCGTAATTCCTCGAAATTCACATATTTGTCAGGTTTAATTTTTTTTAAATAATTTTTTTCCCGGTTTGTACTCTGTCACACGAATAGTGTTTTCCTTATGAGGCCGAGTTTTGAGTTTTGATAATTTTATTTTACAGCTGTGGGAGCCGTTCATGCCGATCTACAGTAAAATCCCGCGGCGATGCACCTCCATCTTTGTCGTTCTCTTCATGGTGAGTGTTTGAGTCATGTTTGAGTACCACTGCAGCCACTCTTCTCCTTCACCCCCAGCAGTGGTAGACTTACTGCTATATCAAAGGCCAATCCTTCTCATACCATGTCTATGTTCAGTGGTGTACAGCCACTCTTCTCCTTCATCCCCAGCAGTGGTAGACTTACTGCTATATCAAAGACCAGTCCTTCTCATACCATGTCTATGTGGTGTGGTGTACAGCCACTCTTCTCCTTCATCCCCAGCAGTGGTAGACCTACTGCTATATCAAAGACCAGTCCTTCTCATACCATGTCTATGTGGTGTGGTGTACAGCCACTCTTCTCCTTCATCCCCAGCAGTGGTAGACTTACTGCTATATCAAAGACCAGTCCTTCTCATATCATGTCTATGTGGTGTGGTGTACAGCCACCTTTCTCCTTCATCCCCAGCAGTGGTAGATTTACTGCAATATCAAAGACCAGTCCTTCTCATATCATGTCTCTGTGGTGTGGTGTACAGCCACCTTTCTCCTTCATCCCCAGCAGTGGTAGATTTACTGCTATATCAAAGACCAGTCCTTCTCATACCATGTCTCTGTGGTGTGGTGTGCAGCCGCCTTTCTCCTTCACCCCAGCAGTGGTAGATTTACTGCTATATCAAAAGGCCAGTCCTTCTCATACCATGTCTATGTGGTGTGGTGTACAGCCGCCTTTCTCCTTCACCCCCAGCAGTGGTAGATTTACTTCTATATCAAAGGCCAGTCCTTCTCATATCATGTCTATGTGGTGTGGTGTGCAGCCACCTTTCTCCTTCACCCCCAGCAGTGGTAGAATTACTGCAATATCAAAGGCCAGTCCTTCTCATACCATGTCTATGTGGTATGGGAAATAAAAGAACTCCCAACTCGGTAAATGTGTAGTGGTGAGATTTCTACCTAAATTCATCACATAGATTCGATCACCACCCTTGTGGTGTAAAAGCAATGAGAAAAAGCTGAACCTTGAGAAAGTCTAGAAAGGACCTGTAATGGTTGACCATATGTAAAATCAATCGAACAAAAAAAACCATATAAATTAAAACCCTATAACCCTATAGTGATGTGTTAGATGTATGAATTGCTCTGTTAACAGATTTGCTGCGTGCTGGCAGCTGTGTTCGGAGTCATCATGTACCGGATTATCGTGGTTACCGTGCTCTACAGTTCCGACGACTCGATCATTCGTAAAAATGCCAAGATCACCACCACTGTCACCGCTGCCCTCATCAACTTGGTGCTCATCATGCTGCTCAACAGGGTCAGTTAAGTCTCGCTGTCTCTCAGATACCCTCCGTAAAGTCTGATAATTATGTCGGATACCCTCCGTAATTCCTGATACCCATATATGATACCCTCAGTAATTCCCGCAGGTTAGTGGGGTCAATGAGAATCCCAATAACCATGTCAGATTCCCTTCGTAATTCCTGATAACTGTCAGATACCCTCCGTAATTCCTGATAACTGTCAGATACCCTCCGTAATTCCCGCAGGTTAGTGGGGTCAATATGAGTCTCAATAACCATGACAGATACCCTACGTAATTCCCGCAGGTTAGTGGGGTCAATGAGAGTCACAATAACCATGTCAGATACCCTCCGTAATTCCCACAGGTTAGTGGGGTCAATTATAGTCTCAATAACCATGTCTGATACCCTCCGTAATTCCTGATAACCATGTCAGATACCCTCCGTAATTCCCGCAGGTTAATGGGGTCAATGAGAGTCACAATAACCATGTCAGATACCCTGAGGAATTCCTGATAACCATGTTGCATACCCTCCGTAATTCCCGCAGGTTAGTGGGGTCAATGAGAGTCTCAATAACCATGTCAGATACCCTCCGTAATTCCTGCCGGTTAATGGGGTCAATGAGAGTCACGATAAATATGTCAGATACCCTCCGTAATTCCCGCAGACTAATGGGGTCAATTAGCTTCATGATAGCCATGTCAGATACCCTCCGTAATTCCCACAGACTAATGGGGTCAATTAGCTTCACGATAGCCATGTCAGATACCCTCCGTAATTCCCACAGACTAATGGGGTCAATTAGCTTCACGATAGCCATGTCTGATAACCTCCGTAATTCCTGCAGACTAATGGGGTCAATTAGCTTCACGATAGCCATGTCTGATAACCTCCGTAATTCCTGCAGACTAATGGGGTCAATTAGCTTCACGATAGCCATGTCAGATACCCTCCGTAATTCCCGCAGACTAATGGGGTCAATGAGAGTCTCAATAACCAAGTTAGATACCCAACTAACTTCCCTGTAGGTTAGTGGGATAAGTTAGAGTCATGCCAACGATGTAATTTATCCCTTATAATTCTCCGCGGGGTAAGTTAGAGCCTCAGATTTAGTTGAAGTCTCAGTAACTATTTCAGATTTCTACTCATATCAATTCCTGCAGGTTCACGGGGTAGGTTAGGGCCTCCGTCACCCTGTCAGATGCCCGTATTAATTCCCCGCAGGTTCACGGGGTAGTTTAGGGCCTCCGTCACCCTGTCAGATACCCGTATTAATTCCCCGCAGGTTCACGGGGTAGTTTAGGGCCTCCGTCACCCTGTCAGATGCCCGTATTAATTCCCCGCAGGTTCACGGGGTAGTTTAGGGCCTCCGTCACCCTGTCAGATACCCGTATTAATTCCCCGCAGGTTCACGGGGTAGTTTAGGGCCTCCGTCACCCTGTCAGATGCCCGTATTAATTCCCCGCAGGTTCACGGGGTAGGTTAGGGCCTCCGTCACCCTGTCAGATACCCGTATTAATTCCCCGCAGGTTCACGGGGTAGGTAAGGGCCTCCGTCCCCCTGTCAGATGCCCGTATTAATTTCCCGCAGGTTAATGGGAGTCCTACTAGCCACGTTATATGCAAGTTGCAATTAATTAGAACGAAATGTGAAACTATATGAAAATTCAATGTAATCATGTCTGAAAATGTTGATAATGATTTACATTCTCATCAAATTATCAATATTTTTGCCTTTAGTTAGATATATGAAGCTTTTAATTTCAAACAAATTATGTGATTTTTTTATCTCTGCTGAAATAGAAATCTGGGCTTTCCAATATACCCTAACCTTTTTAGACCAAGCCTCCTCTTCTTAGAAAACTAATCTGGGCTTGTCTAATGGTAAATGTTGCTGAATTGTTTTTCAGGTACCTTAAAACTTCATATTTCATGGACATTATTTAGAAAACTACATTTCATTTGATGCATAGATTCTAGCAGATTTAAGACTATGTTAAAACACATATTACCATTATTTTATTTATTGAAATATTTATTTTTGTCATTTCTGAGAATTCATCAAAATTTGATCCAGAGTTCAAGTAACACTACGAAACCTTGTTTTCAATGTCATTCTAAGGCAAATTATATGATAGAACTTGAAGTAGCATACACTCTACCCAGTAAATATTTTTCTCGCTGTATATATATAGCTACATATGGTGATGATATACATGGACTAGACTACACTGGTCTACAAATCGATTTGAGAGTATATTTGCCTGTAATCAATTGCTTTGAGGTTGGTAATCAATAGATTTGAGATCTGTAATCTACTCCACAATTTGGATGCACTGCAATTGTCATCGAGGTGAAGCCAAGTGATGATAATGGCACTTCCAAATGAGTGGAGTCTAGTGTATTTTACGATTTGAGTGTGGTTCTGGATTTATCTCACCCCTTTTAATGACATAAAATAGCATCACAATATCAGAATAATTCAAATTACTTCGCAAACCCAATTAGGAATGTTTAAATCTCCATGCTGATGTCTTCTCTCTGAAATACTGGCCGATGGTACGTCAATCACATATGACGTCATGTCACATCACTCCGCCATGGCCATGACAAAGTATTCTCACTTTACGGGGTGATCATCGAGTATTTTTTTCTATTTGGCTATACTTGTACCAAGGGTGAGATAAATGTAAGGAGGAACCCTTCGACATGTCACCTGCTACCATCCTCTACGTTACTATGGAGAAAAATACCGGGGTGAGATAAATACTCTTTATCTCACCCCTGGTATTATTGTCTCATAGGCTTAACATTAGGAACTCATTCTCCACGCCCCTATGAGTATTGCAGTCCGTTCTCCATGGTCTATATCCTATGTGTTGTCCATTCTTTTAGTGTGTACAGGGGTGAGATAAATACAGAAAGCAACTCATTTTGGTCAAAGTTGCTGTTCTCTAACTCGTTTGAATGCTACGTGATATTCCCTTGGCTGTCGCCTCGTTCATATCACTCCGCATCATACTCATGGAGAATGATGACTTTGACCAAAACTTGTTGGTTTTTTCTTTATTACTATACACCTATGGCCGAACATTTATGAAATACTGCCCGCTGCTGGGGGTGTAGTATAAATAATGTTCGCGCCCGCTGTGACAGCGGGCCGTAGTGAATTGCAGTAGTCTTTGTGGTCTTTGTAAAGTTAATAAAAGGGCGTTTTATATGATTGGGAGGTGTATAGTAATAAGAAAACGTAGTGACTGAGCCTGTACGGTGTCCGTTCTCGGTCATTTGATGAAAAAAATACGGCCCTCCCACCTGCGGTGTCGGGCCGTATTTTCATCATCAAATGACCTCGAACGGCCATCCGTACGGGCTCAGTAACCACGTTTTCTCATAGTACTTTGGCCACATGCATTCTTCGTTATAGATGGATAATAGATGCACCGGGGAACCATTGGACATGATGCCTTGTACTGTCCTCTACCTCTAGCTTTGTCATTTCAGTTCTACCAAGGGATTGCTCTGTTTCTGACAGCGATTGGTAAGCATCGCTCGTTCAATTCTCGCTGTTTGTTGTATCCTCGTTCAGAGGTCGTTATTAATGAGCACTTGTGCGAACGATTGTTGTTTCAGGCTTACCTTTATGTAGCGCTCTGGTTGACAGAGATGGGTAAGTGACCAGACTGAGTCCCACTGGGTTCCTGTGCGTGTTCCTACGCTAACTGGTCCCTTACCACGTATTAAGTCTAGCATGGTGTATGATTGGCAATACACCCCAACCTCAACCATTAGACCAGGCACCCACCAGCCCCGATAAGCTCCCCGATAGACTTCCTAATAAGAAATTGGGAAATTCTTGTCGGGAAGCCTCTGCTATCATAATAGACTTTTCGATAGACTTCCCGATAAGAATCAGGAAATTCTTGTCGGGAAGCCTCTGCTATGCTAGCGGTGGATGCAGGCTTGCGACAGAACTATGATACAACTACGATTGGTTCCTGACTGGAAGTTCTTGTCATAGGCATTAAGTCAAAATTAAAGATGTTTAATGTTTTCTATGATTGGAATCCATTTGGGAACAGTTACTGTACGATTTCTAGAATTTGCGTAATTGTAGACTGCATTTCAGTGCATCAGCGTTTAAGGGCGTGTTCCATTGGGCAGGCTCCATGACCACGAAAGAGCATCATACGGTGGCCACATGGCCGGCTGGTTATCAGGTGGTTATAGCAATCAGTGTAGTGGAGGAGGCAACATGCCGTTCTTTGGCGGCTGCACAGCAACAGGCCATAAAACCTAATGAAATAGCATTTATCAGATGTCTACGTAAATATCCCACACGGCCCCCGTGCAGCGTTGGACTTTGAACTCCCCTGTGGGTTTGTACACTATTATGTTTGGCAGACGCCTGATGCGTCCGATTCACAGCCAGCCCAATGGAACACCCGCTTTATCAGGAACTTTTCATGTTGTGGTTCAATTGTGGTTTATCGGGAAGCTTACCGGGCCGGGTAGATGGGTGCCTCCTCTTTCTCCCATGTCAGTGGTTTCTGTTTTTGTAGAGAGCCTTATGAAGCACTTTTCCTTTCCCATTTATTTTTTCCTGTGTATTTCTGACGATTTATATTTTTTTATTTAATTGGGCAATATAAAGTATAGCACTGGCTGAAAGGATTGGCTTGTAGTGCTGCTAATATGATAATAAGGGATTTATGAGGAGCTCATGCTATGCTCATTTTAAATCCTGGTTTAGATTAGACTTGCCTTTCACCTAACCCATGAAATGTATTTAAAAATTTAGTAAATCAGCAAAATTCTGCCAAAACTTACAAGTCGTCAGAATCGCATACAATTTCTTTCCTACCCCAATACTGTATTTATCCAAAGTATGCAATTACTTGGGACTCTTTCACTGGAAATGTGCAAATAATATCCTTAATTTTAAGATTAAAGAGGCTAGATAGTGTCCCTTTCTATTGACATTCTCAAAAACCAGGTTGTTATTATTAATGTAGACAAAGTATTACTTTTATGATTAATTATCACCCAAAACTTTCCCCAAAAAATCGTGAATTAAATTTAGGGAAATATTATTAAGAAGATTTTTGTTGTTCTCTCTTTCTAAAACTAATAAACCAACTCCCCCCTCCCCATCTCTCTTTTCTTTAGTGTTGTTCCTCAATATTCCCCACACGAAAATTCCCTTCGTTTGTGTGATACATATGGAGGATTATTTTAGTATTTAATGACTTGCCATAGATCAGGGTTGCCACACGTTCGAGGAAAATAATGGAAATATCAACTGAATTTGTCGTGAAATTTGGGAATTTTTATCGAGGAAAATTGACCCATCAGGAAAAATTGGAAATTTAATTTTTCAGGGAAAAGGCAATGATACATGAGAGAATTTCGACATTTCCAGATTGTGGCAGCCCTGTAGAGGGTAAATTCTAAGTGGTGGAGTGGCCCGCACCGATTTGATTAGAATCCAGCACATAAAACCAACCGATTGTTGATACCGTAATCCTGATCCCTATGTTGTATTATCCACCTAATACAAAGTGTCCATAGTAAACCTATAGAATTCTGTATGGACATACATGGCACATACAGATATGTTGTATTATCCACCTAATACAAAGTGTCCATAGTAAACCTATCGGAATTCTGTATGGACATACCCGGCACATATGGATATATTTTATTATCCACCTAATACAAAGTGTCCATAGTTAACCTATGGGAACTCTGTATGGACATACCTGGCACATACGGGTATGTTGTATTATCCACCTACTACAAAGTGTCCATATTAAACCTACAAGAACTCTGTATGGACATATCTGGTGCATATGGATATGTCTTATTACCTACATAATACAAAGTGTCCATAGTAAACCTATAGCATTCTGTATGGACATACCCGGCACATACAGATATATTTCATTATCCACCTAATACAAAGTGTCCATAGTAAACCTATCGGAACTCTGTATGGACATACCCGGCACATATGGATATGTTGTATTATCAGCCTAAAACAAAGTGTCCATAGTACACCTATATGAACTCTGTATGGACATACCCAGCACATATAGATATGTTGTATTATCCACCTAATACAAAGTGTCCATAGTAAACCTATAGGAACTCTGTATGGACATACCTGGCACATACAGATATGTTGTATTATCCACCTAATACAAAGTGTCCATAGTAAACCTATAGGGACTCTGTATGGACATACCCGGCACATATGGATATGTTTTATTACCCACATAATACAAAGTGTCCATAGTAGACCTATAAGGACTCATACCTGGCACATACAGATATGTTTTATTATCCACATTTGTATCAGAAAAACTCGCCCACTGTGAGAGATGCAAATAAGCATAATTTTAAAAAAAAGATCCACCTAATACAAAGTGTCCATAGAAAAACTACACCTTAACAAATCTGGTGAAGAATAATTCAATAATTGTGATCAGGAATTCGGTATCAACGAGAGGTATGTTTTACATTTATAACAACCTGTCAAGAACTACAGTCAAGTCAAAAGCCCATACTCCCGAACCATTTCACACTTTGCTAAACATGTTGGTACAGAAACTGAAGGCTATAAAAACATAATCTAAGTTTGTTTGTTGGTGTTAGTCTAAGGGGAGAAATAACAGAAAAGATTGGGCATCAGAAGGATGCTTATTTAGGTGTGGTGTGAGGGTTGTTCTGAGATGCAGTTAGTTGTTGCTTTTTTTTTCTTTTTTCTAAAAAATAAAATCACCTTAAGCATGTATTTTCACAATGATTATTCATTCAGAAAATAGATAAAACCACTGAGAAAATGCACTTTGAGCATGAATTCTAACATTTTATCAATCATTGTGGTTTCGCAGAGATTTTAAAAGGACCAAAGATACATCCTATTATGTAGTGATTTTGACCAAATTCAAGTTCCACTATCAAGAGTCCAAGTTATATGCAGAGATGGCAGTTTTCCATTGAAGTCTGTTTTCATCAATTATTTTTCCTCATGTAAAACAAAGATAATATTATTACATACCTATGGCCGAATGTCTATGAAATACTACCCACTGCTAGGAGTACAGTATAAATAATGTTCTGGCGCACTGCGCCTGTAGTAAATATTCGGGCGCACTGTGACCATTGGGTCAAATGGTACATTTTATAAGTACATAAAAGGCGTTTTTTTTTATATTTAGGTATGTAATAATAAGAAAACGTAGTGACTGAGCCCTAAGGGATGCCATTCTCGGCCTTTTTGTACCATAAATACGTATTTATGGTATAAAAAGACCTCGAACGGCCATCCCTTCGGGCTCAGTAACCACGTTTTCTCTTATTATCTGAGCCTCATTCATGCCAATAAAACTGGTTAAAACCTTCCCAACGATCCTCATCTACATGCCCTGGCTGACACAGACATATTCTCCATGTTTTCTCAGTCTCTCTGAGGCAGCAATTTCCACATAAAAACTATCCCCCCTTTTTTTTTACCCCAACTGACATCCCTGAATTAATGTTTCTTGCTGGTGTCGAGGTTGTCGAGGTAAACTCTTTACTGACAGAGAATGCAAAACATCATCTTTTTCTGAATAAATTAAAGAATTGTTTGTGTGTGGAGGGGTATGAGACTCTAGCATGCCCTTCTGGAAATTGTTAATATGAATGTCGATTGCTTTTTCTTTTTTCCCGACTGAACCATGTAAAGATATGTACTTGGAAGAATATATCAAGAAAGTCCTAATGTATTAAAAAAAATTGTAGAGCCTAAATGTTTTCTAAAAACAGAAGTTGTAAAAAACAAAATCCTTGACAAACAAAATATTTGGCTCTTAAATGCCTAATCAACAGAAATGGTCCAAAAGCCTTAAAAAAATATTCCCACATGTTTTGAAAAACAAAAATTGTAAACCGCAGTTGCCTTGAATAACAGAATTTATGAAACTCAAATATTTTTCAAAGTAATTTGTAGTTCCTGGTTGTTCTAAAATAGATATTGTAAACCCCAAATACCATAAACAATTTAGAAAAAAGTAAATCCCAAACTTAAAAACCCAGTTTTTTTGCCCAAATGCAAATGTGGAGGCCAAAATTCATGAATAACTAGAATTTTCTAAATATCTTCAATAAAAGATTTTGTTAAGTATCTTGTACAAATAAAACTTGTTACAGTAAATAAAGGAACAGAATCTCAATGATAGGGAATATCTCGTTGTTAGCTGATGGTCAAATGCATCCAGTAGAGATACATCAACTTATATAGTTGAGACCTCCGCCGTCTTTATTGCTCCCACAGATAACCGGAAATGTAACCTACGGAGAAAAATGTACTCACAATAAAGAAATTTGAAAGAAAAAAAAAAAAAAAATCTTAAATCACACAAAAAAACATAATTAATCTGATATGGTGAAAAACAAAACTTGTTGGTGCATCCTAGAAATCTGATGTTAACAAGTTGTAAATACATATATAGCAGACATCCATATTATTATTCAAACGGAATGGTCGAATGTAAATTTTTTTTTTTTAAACTGTTTCTGTACTAAAGATTGCATCGGTCTGAGTGTAAATACAAATGTGTACAAACCCTGAGAATATATTATATATATCATTTGTAATCATGCATCAACCAACTAATATAATTCTGGTTTATATATGAATACTGGAGAATTCCCCCGAAAGGAAGTTGCTCCAAGATTTTCTTATCCCCCCACCTTCCTGGAAAAATTTGCCCTGTACCGAATTTGAGTTGTTAGGTGGATGTTTAGGTAATTTAACGTCCAATATGTTCTATTAGACTTACTTTGGGTTTGAGGGGTGAGATATCTACCTAAATTCATCACATAGATTCGATCATCTTGTGGTGTAAAAGAACCTTGAGAAAGTCTGGTGAGAACCTGTAATGGTTAACTGGACGTTAAATTAAAGCAAACAACCAACCAACCTTGCGACCAAAACTGGGCAAGTTTTCTTTGAATTACGGGGCGACTTTGTCTCGGGGCGAGTTCTCCTGTAACCTTATATTCAACCCCAACTCCAGAACTGTAGTTATTATGTTTGTTTTTAGACATAGTCACCTTTATTTCTGGTAGATCTTCTGTTAATGTAGTAATTCTGAGTGATTTGGTTTTGAAGTAGAATTTAGCTCCAGTTTTCGACTCCCCAAGTCCTCATCTTTCTTAAAATCCTCACATGGAAGCTCATCTTAGACCTCTTGAAAACTCACTTTTATATTCCAAATAGATTGTCATTTATTGCCAATTGAACATGCTAAAGCATTATGCTCATAATAAGATTTCATGTTTTATTTATACTCTGAAATATATAGGGGTATTATGATGAAAATATAGTTTAATCAACATGCAACTGATTGATTCTTATCTATATCATTTTTTGAATGATTTAAGTATATATCTTTTTCTTATGTAGATTTTTTATTTATTTTTTTAGGCAAGGAAGGATTTGATTAGGATAAAAAAAGTTTCTTATTTAGATGCATAATCCTTAGCTGGTTACTCTGTGTGTGGTGTAACCCAGTGTATCTGCTTGGTACAGAGCGGCCTCGGACGGACTCGGAGTACGAAGACAGCTTTACCTTCAAGATGTTCCTCTTCCAGTTCATCAACTTCTACTCCTCTATCGTCTACATTGCTTTCTTCAAGGGCAGGTGAGCCGTCACAGTTATAACAATAGGTCGCAAAAAATATCTAAATTTGTTTATAAATATCTGTATAGATCTTTAGGCTGGTATTCATGAAAGATATTTTATGCTACGGAAAACTTTTCAGTAGATCGAAGTAGGTCGAAGAAGATTGAAGCCCAGTAAATGGCTCAGTTTCCACAATACCAAATGATGTTAGTTTAATTGTTTCCGGTAAGTGATGTTCATTTTGTGCCACGGTCACTTGGGGATATGACGCAAAGTGTTTTATCATTATTTGTAGCAGTCTTCAAATTTCCAGTGTTAAATCTGCTGTGCACAACATTAGCGATGTATTCATGGTGGTTGACGTCAACTACCAGAAGTAGTACATTGGCTAAGTGGAAACTCCCCCATCATTAGGAACTTTCTACATATGTTGAAAATTGTATCTAGTAATTCCCCATTGTTATATTTGATATCGGATCAGCCGTGATGTTGTATCAATAGATCTATTTTTAGAATGGACTATGGAAAGTTTCATGTTGTGCAGCTGGGTAATCAAGTACAACATGGTTTGTTGTTTTACATTTATTTTATACGGGAAATGAATATGGGGTGCCATACACAATATATATGTAGCAACAGCAGTTAGCTAGTAAAAATATGTACATCGCTATATAATGAATAGATAAGTTACCTCTTGACCACTTTCTAGCACCAGTGAAAACATGAAGGCTGACTTTAAGAAAATAGATTGGGAACTCCCTCAAACAAATTGGGGTCCCAATTTTCATGAATCGGGCTCCGATTTCTCAAAAGGTTGATCTCTGATTTCTCCCCGCCATGCTCTCATCTTGACAGGAATCAGTCCTACCCGGGGGACAACCACATTTTCGGTTCACGATTTGAGATGGAGAAGGTCAGAGCCCAGTCTCAAGGAGTTGTCTTTGTTAACATGTTGGGGTCCCAATTTTCATGAATCGGGCTCCGATTTCTCAAAAGGTTGATCTCTGATTTCTCCCCGCCATGCTCTCATCTTGACAGGAATCAGTCCTACCCGGGGGACAACCACATTTTCGGTTCACGATTTGAGATGGAGAAGGTCAGAGCCCAGTCTCAAGGAGTTGTCTTTGTTAACATGGGTGACCTTTAAACATGGGTGACCTTTAATGTTATGAATACACTCATATCGATCATATATGGCTGATAATTGCAATTCGTGATAAAATTATAAGTAAAAGATACAAACATATTCTATGCATTTTTTAATAGAAATACTAAAAATTTATCAGTCTTTTTGAAAAAAAAATTAATATGATAAATGTATATACAAATGATAAATTGTATGTAAAATTTTAAATTTATTTTCACTTCTAGCAAGATTATAGTAATAAATATATAAATTCCACATTAGATTTGAGTACTTCATTGTTCAGAAAAAAATGCTTTCTTTGTTTATGCTTTATGGGTGCCAAAAATCCAGAAAGAATGTCATGTATGATCGATTGGGAAAGTCAAGGTTAATCAAGGATGAACTATTAAACAGGGTGTACTTTGTCGTTTCACTACCTGAGTGTATAATCATGTTTTATTTTGTATATAACACTATTATCATGTTCTGATGCCATAAGACTTGTATGTTACTATCTTCTGAAAATAAAATCATATTCAATAGCACTGTAAGGTCCAAAGTGCACAAAATATACCCAAAATTAAAATAAGCAAGCATGTAATAACAATATACAAATAATTTATATTCTGGATACTTGGTATGTTAGTTTTGTATTCATATCACTCAACCTCAATACACAGCTAACACATCGAGTATCACAAACCAGATTTCATGAGACAATTTTATTTTGTAACGTGACCCAACTTTTGGGAGAACTTCTGGGTAGTTTTGTATTTGCAGGACAAAATTCTAAGCGAACCATACAAAAACAACCAAGTTGCAATTTCTATTTGAGTATATAATTTTACAGTGTGACCCAATTCCTTTTATATTTTTCATAATTTTGTGACATTTTTGTACAAGGTGCCATTTTGATAAGGTTTTGTGTTGTACAGTTTTCAGGGCCGGCCTGGGAACTTTGATTATAGTATGGGATACCGGCAAGACGAGGTGCCACTTCTGTTGTATTGTGTCTTGCGTATTTCCGCATTCTTCTCCCAGAACCCCTGAGCTGTAATGGTTTTGAAACACACCCCGGGAAATCTGGAGCTTTCGGATATTAACAGAGATGCAAGTATTCTTAAAAATTGTAGATATCTGAAATTTTAAGATTTTTCAATTCTACAATATCAGCCTCACTTTGCCACATCCAGGACTAAACCCCCTCAGCACCAGGCTTTTCACAGGCTGCTGATAGGTGTCGTCTGATCTTTTTTTTTATTTTGGAAAGGCAAAAACAAATGATTCACTTCAACCGATCTATTTACAAATATCCCACAACTCTGAACATGTTTTACTCCCAGTCCTGACACTCTGGTCATTTTTCCCTCTATTTTATTCTCTATTTTATTTTTCGGGCCATGACTTGCATCTCTGTTTTAACAACCAGTAGTATCATAAGCCGGTGTTGTGGTCAATTTGACGTCCATCTATCCCCCCTCTGCCTTTCCGATTTATTTCCTGCTCACTGATTCTGGGAACTGATGAAGGAGGAGTGGATTTGTGCATAAAAGCCATGACGACCGCTGTAATATAGCCTAACACTAATCTCGCTGTGTCAGGAGGTGAAATAGGCATGAAATAACTATAACCTAGAGGTATAAGTATGGCAGGCTCTCCTGTCATCTTGTAAATATATACAATATTACTCGCTCATCAGGCAAAGCTATCTATTGGTGTTTCAAGTCAGCAATATTCAACCTTTTCAGTTCCAAAGAACCATGTTAGCAATTCAGTTTTCACAAGGTGGCAGCAGGGGAGCTTGCAATGAATTATGGGATCCCTGTTTGGCAGGTCGACCAGTGTATTCTGTACAGCTTGGTTCTGTTGGTGATTGAATATGGGAGGTGATCATAACATGATTATAGTAAGTTATTCCAATACTAGTAAGAATGCTACATTTGTTTCTAGATTTGTTATGACAAGTTGAGGCAAGTGAGGCAAACTAAGTTAATTAATAGGACAGTAATGCAGCATTCATTTGTCATTTCCACAATTTCTAATGTTTACTTCGGATTTACTTTTGATCGCTTCTATTCCTGAAAAATACCGGTAAAACAATCAGGCTTTATAGTACAGATCCTGGATATATAAATGGCGGGAAATTTAAATATTAAAAGCGGGAAATTCACACTGAAACAAAAGATAAAAGGCAGGAAATTCAAATCCATATATAGAGGGAAATGTGTACACGCTCATATGAACATTATCCCACATTGCCATACCCAGACATTGTTAGGCCACACCCACATTGTTAGGCCAAGCCCCACATTAGTATGCCACGCCCCAAATAGTTAGGCCAAGCCCACATTGTTAGGTCACACCCCACATCGATAGGCAACACCCAAAATTGGTAGGCCACATATCTCCTAGCAATTAACCATACCCCTGTGATGGTGAGCCACATCCCCACATTTTCAAACCACGCCATCCCATGTGATTAGACCATGCCTCCCATGTCGCTAGGCCATGCCCCCACATTCTTGGGGCAGGCCTGCATATATTTGTGGATAGATATAAGCTGAAACTATACAGTGAATCTCAGTCTATGAATAGAAGTCAAATCGTATATAACATCATTCTAGCAGTGTTAATACAACAATGGCTTTACCCCAACACTCCAGCCTCTTGTTTCTCTTCGACCAGTTTCCATGGCTACCCGGGATCTAGGTTCGCCATAAGCGGGCACGCACAGGAGAAGGTTTACAAGTTTTTGTTGTTTCAGTTTGGCGGAGTTGAGATTAGAGCCATGCTCAGTATAACTGACTGTTGTCTTGTCGTTCACGCATTACGCGCCTACCTTCGGACCCCTGTTGAATGTTGGCCTTAAGACCATTGCCATGGAATGTTGCCATGGTGATCCTGCAACTGTAACTCCCTGCTTCGTTCTCCGTTCTTTATTTTAGCTTTATTTTGTTTTCTTGCATTGTTTGGAGCAGAATAGTTCAATGACAAGAAAATGAATAGATCAATTTGATTTTATGTATTTTGTCGTCCCGAGTTGTTGAGTATTTCTTTGACCTTTTAAAAGCAGAGAAGGAACAAAATACAGGTGTTAGAATTCTTTTAAAATCAGGTATCATTTACTCAGACATATTGCCACGGTTCATAATTCCACTGAATTTGTTCCCAGAAGAAAAATGAGTTCCCAAATACTATTTCATCTTTCTCCTAACCCAATATATCATTTATTAAAGATCATGTTTCTGTACAAAGTTCTGTTCGACTCAATCCAATCATTTGCGATGTTGTATTGTTTAAATGAAATACAAGCCATGTATACCCCAGAGTATTTAGACTTCAGAGCATTTTGGCTTGATAGGTTTTTTGGCCTGCATAGCATTAAGACATTAAGTTGTATGTTGTAGTGTGTTAAAGTGAACCTACTGAAACGGCAGATAGCCCTTCACAAAGCAGTACTTTTTAACTCACTATAACAGTCTAACACCTGTTTGGACTAACACCTATCTGAGCTAACACCTACTTCTCTATCACACCTTTAGGAGGGTTATACTGGCCTCCTGTGCCTTCTCTCTGGTGTACAAACACAGCACAGAAATGCAGGCAGCCAGTATAACCATCTTCACAAAACACCTGTTACCATAGTCACCACTAGTTGGACTAAGGTTGACATTGGTTGAGGTGTTGACTGTGTATTTGTATATATGTGTACCTACACTGATGCCCTGTGCCATCTCCCCATAGCCCAAAGTGATGTTTAGAGCAGCACGTAGAACGACAGGTGGGCGTGTATTTGTATGAATCCGGTGTTCCACTAGGACATGTGAACTAAGCAGATCCTAGCCGATTTGTTGACTGGCTAGGTCGGGATGAATTGTGCGAGCATGCCTGGCTGGATCGCTACAGTGGAAGAGCCCCCATGAGTGATAATAGGTGGAGCACACCCTTTAGGACGATCAAGTAAAATGCGGCCAGGTACTGCACGACACGGCCCTATCCTGCCAGTCTTACACATTGGGCCAATGGAATCCGCACTTTAGATGTACAGGTGTGAGAGTTGATGTCTAACTTTAGTAAATATATTTGGTTTTTTTCTACGTGTTTTTCCTCCCTCATCACCAGAATGAAGGGTAGACCAGGAGACTACGACTACTCCCTCGGTTACCGCCAAGAAGAGGTTGATATACACGTTGCCACATTGTCCGTCACTAGCACTCCATCCCCCTCAGTATTAGGCCCTAGACACGCACCGCTGTAGAAACTCAGAGATGTCAGTTTTCCATTCATCCATGGAAATCCTCTTTTCCATACTCAGTATATGCAATTTCTTTAACTTGTGTAAATCAGAGATTATTTGGACCTAGCCACATTTATGCCAAGAAATAGTGGTTTGAACCTCCCCACAGACCACAGAGCAGAAAAATCCAATTGAAAATTTGTCCACTTTTTTCTCTAACCCCAACTGACATCCCTGACAACTACACCAACAGACACTTGAACCTCCATGATGATTTTTCATCCATTAATATCTATATCATAATTTTTCATCCATTTATATATATTTATATCATAATTCTCCATCCATTAATATTTCTTGCTAGATTTAATCACCATTAAATTTTTTAGTAAGATTCTCTTTAATGAGGGTTAAGGTATGAATTGGTTTAACTTGTAAAATTCCTCCTATAGAAACTAGTGAAAGTAGTTAACGTCTGCAGTCTTTAGGTATGGTTACTTTAGCAATGGTGATTGGATTAATCCAGTTCAATAAATCATAAAATGTTCCTGCATGCCTCAAAATCACACACATTTCCTACTAAAATTAATCTGGTGTGAATTCAAATTTACATCCACAATGCTTTGACAGGGCCACTTAAATCCCCAAAATGACTTTCCCTCACTTAAACAGTCTACAGGAACTTCCCATTTCCCGAACATTAAAAACCTTTCTGTAACACAAGGTCTTTAATGTATTATAGTGTCACCACAAATTTACAGTATGGTAGGATGAACAGGCTTATTTGCCGAAAATTTAGTTTTGTTTGTTTCAGTATCAAGTGACTATTTCTCTTTTATACTGAGATATTTCTTTTAAATTGAAGATAATCATTTCACTAGCCAAGCATACCTGCATGAATCGACCAAAGCTGCATGAACTGTTGGCCATGCTTGATTGCTTCTTCAAATCAATTTAGAAGTTGTTTTTTTTCAATATCTTTTTGATTGTTCTTAAGTTTTCTTTTGTTATATTAAGGTTAGATAGGCCAGGACATTACTTATTTCTATGGCTGCTAAAGTATGATTTAGTTTTTAAGTGGAATTAATCTTCTTAGATATAACTGCTTCATAATGTAATAATCTCCTAAAAGTCATTGTAAGAATTTTTTCCAAAATAAATGTTTCCTGACCAAGCAAATGGTTTAAGAATATAATTAACAATGAATGTTAGTAAGTCGGATCATCATAACCTTTGAAAATATTTTCCGTTAAGAAACTTGGTGGTAGTGAATTAAACTTTGAGGATCAATATGATTGGTTTCTATTTGTCATGTGACTATGATTGACAGCAGTTTGACACGCCCCCCTTTTCTCTGACAGTGTGACCCGGCAGGATGCCTCATCGAGCTGTGCATACAGCTGGGCATCGTCATGGTCGGCAAGCAGACCTTCAACAACTTCAAGGAAATCATGTTGCCGTAGGTGTCAACTTGAACATTTACATATGTAGCATTGATATTCCAATATACAATATGAATTATCAATGTTTCCATTGAAATTCATGTTTTCATTTTCAGGATTGAAAATTATTTTTGCTTGTGCCATATTGTCATACCAATGAATTACCCAATTCAGCCATAACCCATGACCCCCACTGAACCTCCCCACTGACCTATGTAAAAGCTTGAGCTTCCCCTTGATTCCCCACTGTAATGTGTATGTAGTGCATAAACCCTGTATTGCAATAAAAAATATTTCATTGGGTTATTTTTTCAAGCGCCAATTGGCACCCCTGAATTTAGAAATTTCCAGATTTTCATTCATAATGATTAAGATTCCTCGATATCTACAATTTGGCCACACTCAGCCTTTACCGACCAAACCGAGGTGAACCTTACTAACAGGCTGCTTTAGGGTGCCATCAGACCACCAAAATGTGCTGACTATTTTATGTTTTGAAAAGCAGGAAAGTCTCCTTAACTGATCTATATACACAGATGACGCAGCTCTGAGCATGTTTTCTACCCAGTTTCCTTCTAGATTTTATATTCATAACTCGTCATTTATGGATTCAGTCGTTATCTATAAATGTACCAAAGTTCTTTCGCATCCTATAACTATTTTATACATAAGTTTTAATGCTTATTCAATTAAACTGTAAAATTTCTCTTTGGTCTTTGCAAGCCACACCCTGACCTTTTTTACACAAAATTATCAGGTTTTTTTAACTAATACACCAGCAATCCAACTCTCTGAACACAAACTGTATTAATAAAAGGGCTATCCTGACTTTGTGACCTTCACATGTCACATTTACATATTTGACCTTGCAGAAAGATCATGAACTGGATTCGGTCACGTGGTGCCAAGAAGAACGAGACGGAGGACAACCTGTACACCCGCTGGGAGCAGGACAAGGACCTAACACCCACTCCGGACCTCGGGCTCTTCGACGAGTACCTCGAAATGGGTAAATTACCACAGTTACCATAGAAAAATAAATTTGTTGAGACTTCATATCAAAAGGCCTGTTCGACTGCAACAACAGTAAAAGAACGCCATTACTAGAAATTTGGTGACTATTTAGTTTATGCAGGAGTACCCCACCTACCAGCCACCGCACATGGGTGGAAACACCCTGTGTGGAATGTTTTCGGGTGTCTGACAAAACATGATTTATTAAGTTTTATGGGCTGTCGCCTGCCAATGAGCATGTTACATTCTCCACTACACCACATGCTATAAAAGACTGCTGAGTGGTCGCTGTTTGATGCTCTTTTGTGGCCATGCAATCGGCCCAATGGAAAACATTGTTTAGATGGATAATGAAACAGTAAATATTGATATGAATAATGAGATTTCTCTTGCAGTCATCCAGTATGGCTTTGTCACCATCTTCGTGGCGGCCTTCCCTCTCGCCCCGCTTTGTGCGCTCATCAACAATGTCATCGAGATTCGGCTTGATGCATACAAGTTTGTCACTCAGTGGAGACGACCAATCGCTCTCAGAGCACAGGACATCGGTGAGTTCTCAGACTTATTACACCCCCAAATAATAACAGAAATAGTGTCACATATTATTTAGGCTACTACAAGAGTTTTTACACACATGTATAATAACATATATAGATATTGTTACATTTTAGTAAGAATCCAGGCTGATATAATGTTTTTAGACCTCGATAATAAAACATATTGAAATACTATCATTTCATTGGACAAAATTAGGCTAGTACAACAGGTTTTGCACTCATAAATAATGACACATATAGAAATGATTTTATATTTGTATATTTATATGATCCTATATAGCAGAGATGGCATCTTTCCATATTTCCATGGAAATTTGCATTCTCATTTTCAGTATATAAAGATTCTTTTCCTTGTATAAAACAAAGATGATACTGAATAAGCCTCATTAATGCTAAAAAAAATAGTGGCCTAAATATCCCGACAGACTCTCAGTCCTTTTCCATTGCCTTCGTAATAGTATTTATCATATGGAGCATTGACCAGGGGAGAAGAAGAAAACAGTGGTATTCTGTATTTCTTTTATGATTTAGTCGCTGAAGGTTGCTAAGTGATAAGCTTTGTGTATCTTTTCAGGTATCTGGCTCAGTATTCTCAACACAATCACCTTCCTCGCTGTCCTGTCCAATGTGAGTACTTATACAGAACTTGATCAAGAATCGTATAAATAGACAATACTCCACAAGTTTGGCTGTGCTGGAATTGTCATCTAGGCGAAGCTGAGTGATGAGTACAGTGCATCCAAACAAGTGGATTATTGTTTATTTTACAATTCAAATGGGGTTCTGGATTAATCCAACCTATTCTACAGACATTAGAATAGCATCACAATAATTAGACTTTGCAAATCCAGTTACGAACGACTAAATCTTCATGTTGATATCTTGCCTATTTTCTCAAATCCTTGCAATTTAATAGCTGGTCAATTTTGACATCATCTCACATCACTGTGGCGAATCGTTGCTTAGTATTGTCACTTAACGTGGCGAATCGTTGTGTATATCTCTTTATGAGATTGATGCACTACAGACTATGCCATCGAGGCAGCTTGTAAATCTTTTTTTATTATTCCTATGGCTAAACTTGTACCAGGGGTAGGTATGGACACTGAATAGTCAAATGTTGGGAGTATATCAAATTACTAACAATTATTTGACTGGTAACTGGCTTGTAACCAGTGAAACCTATTGTATTAGGTTTTGATGGTTCATCGCCAGGTCATGGCTGAATGGCCACCACTGATCCTTAGTCAGATGCGTTATCCAGTGAACCACAAGTAGGGCGGACATGCTCCACTGCGCTGGTTTATACACTATGAGCCCACACAGGTAGCACATACTGCCCGTCATACAGACTAAAAAACTTAATATTATTAAGACATGGTCATCAATGGAGATGAGGGATGAATACATTACCATGATGAATATGTGCAATTTTACCTCATAAAATGTCTTCACATTTTTCCTACAGGCGTTTATTATTGGCTGGACGTCAGAGTTCATCCCTAAGCTGGTCTACTACTACACAAAGGGCAATCGATCCATGGTGGGCTACGTCAACTTCAGTCTATCCTACTTCGACGTCAATGACTTCCAGCCGCAGAGTGTTCCAGAGAACAACATGACCAATGTCTTTGGACCAGTCCACATCTGCAGGTCAGATATCCTTACGCTTTGCTGTTGAAAATGTAAAAAAAGAGTAGATAGAGTTTCCGTCACAGATGGATAAGCACAGGGCGCATAAGTTGTAGTTACTGTAATAATATTAAATAACATACAACACTGTTACTGCTTTTAAATTTCGCACAAAAATTATTTCCACTTCTTTTCCTGACCCATCCAGGGATCAGTGTTGATTTCTTATAGGTTTAGCATGTGGTTTATTTATCTTTACATTGTTTAAAAAGTGATCTTTATTAATATTTACCCATTTGATTAATCTATTTATTTGTTCTTCACAGATATTCTGACTACCGGTTCCCCCCTGACAGCGAGAAGAAGTATTCCTTCACAGCAGAGTACTGGCACATCTTCTGTGCACGTCTCGCCTTCGTCATCGTCTTTGAGGTGAGGCACAAAGCTTTGCCTTTTTAAAATTTTGTCTTTTATTGAGCTCCTTATTTATACACATCAGTATGGGGAGGGCAAAATAGATTGAATACTGATAATCCCCCTAGTGGATGACTACAAAACTACAGGTAGTCTGAGCCAACTTTTGATTTCCCCATTCTAGCCAATGATATGGTTGGAAATATTCAGTGTGAAGAGTGGACTCAACCTATTAGCTGTAAGTTTAGGTTGAACAAGGCAGATCTCTACTGGTGCTCAACAACCTACAGTCTATGAGTCTAAGATGATATGTGAATGTTTCCGGTGTATTTGGACAAGAATGGTTTCTTTATCAATCAAATTTGTATTAATAATTAAGTTTTTTAGTCTTTTGAAAAGGTTGGTTTATGGCTTTCCCACAGGTGAAAGATGCAAAATCCACCAAGAAATGGAAGTCTGTAAACCCCTATACATACCTGTATTAGTGGTCTTCCACTGATCCGACTAAATCACCATATTTCACTCGATCCCACTCATACTTCTAATAATAACAATTTCCGCTTTGGGTTCTATAAGAAACACAAAATTGAAAAAAAAACCCATTGAGAATAACAGTGACTTAAACTAGGCAAAAGCCAAGTTGATATACTTTGTAGCTTAGTTTGGCACCAAACTCTAAAATTAGCAAATGCAAGCTCTTTATAAAACCTAGTTCAACAAGAGCTTAGAGTTTTCTGTCTATCTCAATTTTATCTGCTTATTCTTACTTTTTATATCATTGGTTAAGGAATGATATCCTCAGCTATCACATTTGCAATAAAGTTACCTCAACCCAACCCTAGTTTCTTTCAGGTGATTTGATACTAGATTTCAAATGATTGATTATGGCTAATTTTCATGTTGCAGCATGCAGTATTTTCCTGCATACCCCCTGGTTGACTGCCTGATAGTGGAAACTCAAATAATTGATTATAATTATTTTTATATTGCAGTATGCAGTTTTCTTCTGCACTCGTCTTGTTGACTACAAGTTACCGGATGTTAAATAACTAATTATGGTTATTTTTCACATTGCAGCATGTGGTATTTTTCTTTGCTCTTCTGATTGGATACCTGATACCAGAGGTCAAATAACTAATTATGGTTATTTTTATATTGCAGCATGCAGTTTTCTTCTGCACGCGCCTGGTCGACTACCTGATTCCTGATGTGCCTGCACGTGTGCGTCAACTCCAGCTTCGTGAGCTGTACCTTGCGAAGGAGGCTCGCTACGAGGCTGCCTTCATCGGCGTCCACGAGGACAAGCAGGAACGCAAAGATGACGAGCATCGAGAACGCTTGCGCAGTAAATCCATGGACGACCCCGGCGTGTAGCAAGCCGGGGAGCTTTTTCCACACGTATAACATATATATTCATGTGACCAAAAACAAAATGCAGGCATGTTTGCCATGTCTTAGCGTTAATACCCGCGTTGATTTTTTTTTTTTTTCGAGTCAGTACTAGACCTAAGGCCTACTGCTATTTTTCTGAAGTAAGATCAGAATGGCTCTATTCTAGTACATATCTGAGGTTAATCGTTTTGGATCTGTAGATGTAATATTGACTGTTACTTACGTACGTATTGTGGTCTGTCAGAAGTTAGAACTTAAAGTGTATAATGTCTGAGCAGTACATGCTCTCCCCGTTGAACCCACCGCTGTGAGAATATTCCCAATTTATCATCCTATCCCTTTTAAAATTCGGTTTGAATATTTACACTTAAACTTTATGGCATGAGCGCTTGCTAATATGATGTAAAGGCATTTCTGACAAGCTACAGAGCTTGTGGTAATATTAAGCATAGCAATATCCTGCACTGGAAAATCTTTTGATTTGATGCTACATTATTTGCCAAACAATAGGAATGTACTCAATTGGTGAGAACAAATTGAAGAACTGTAGCCTATAGACATGCAATACAGCAAAGGGTATGCATGTCTACTTTAACTTATGCATGTGACATTTAACTCAATATCATAAACTCATTTTTGTCTTCAATGCATGTGAAATAATTCTATATTTATTCTGATAAATTGCTTGAAATGAGTGAAAGGAAGAAAATGCTTTATATAGACCTAGCATATTTGATTTAGTTTCATGAAATGATGAATCTTTTGTATGATAACATGATTGAAACTTTACCAGAGCTTAGTTTTTTTCAATTAGGGTATCCCATAATCCCATGCAGGTGCCAGGTTTCAGTACAGCCACACTACGGTGAAGTCTGTATACCCTGCTAAATCGCTACCTGTCAAGATCAGGGAACCAGTGTATAACGACGCTGTCGCACTCTTCAAGCATAGATCCTCTGGCAATCTTGTAAGGTAATTGCCACAAAAGATCTGCAGGGAGAGTGTAGCCGCGAGCAATTGTCAGCTAGACCAAAACCTGATAGTCTCTGATAATAGAGAGTTTAGTAAGGTTCTAATGGTAATAAAGGTAGAAATACACTGCGGTAACTTGCCAGTGTGTCATGTGTTACCAGAGCTTGTAGTCACAGCCAAGCATGGCTTCTGTATACCCGTGTATTTCTTTTTTCTTTTTTTTTTGTACATTTGTACTTCTGGTCGTAACTTATTTTCATCTTTTTGTTTTCAAAATGGACCTAATACAAACAATACCAAAGGTTTGCATTGTAATTAAACATATATGTGCCTGTGCCATATTTGGCTTTGGTCTAGCCAGCTCATAGGCTTTTGGTTTGTATATAGAATATTGTAATGTCTTTTTATATCTGTGTTATCATTGTGTCCAAGAGCAGTCCCACTTTTGTTGTAAAATAGGGATGAACTAGACCCTAGTCTTAGATAATGGCGATTATTTTTACTATACCGTCTACTCACTAGCAGAAAGAGATCGCCTGTGTTGTTGCTTTGAGAAATAACTATTTTTCAAGTCTAGCATTATACTGATTTACAATAAGACCCTGTCAAATGGGACACTTTTCTCAAAAGCAAAGGTTGTCCGATGGAGCAATCAGAGTGCCCTACCCAACAGGGTACAATCATTGAATAAAATTGATAAATACATAAATGAATGTTCAGTTTTCAGTAAATTATTCACATGGTGTGTCCTTCTATCGGGGTTGCACTGTATGTGATTGTATAGAAGTGCCTACAAATTGTTACAAACAAAACACAGTTGTTACACACAAATGGCAGGGTTTCTTATTTTGGTTTTCTTGTGTCTCTTTTATAGAAAAATTCCTCTGTGCCTGAGCATCTTTTAGATGAGCCTTGTGGAAAAATTTGGAAAAAGAGAAAGATATGAACATGTGTGATCTGGTCCTTTCTCAGGTGAAATATTGAAGCGAATGAGAAAACTTTTACAACTAGTCATCACCTCATGTTGATATGAAGTCACTTCTCTAGGGAAAATGTCTAAAAACTAAGAAATACTAATAAGTGTACACCTTGCAAAATTATGGTTCGTTTATAGAGGTCTAACATAGTTGCTAAAACACAAAATATTCAGGGGTGTAGGAAAGGTTGGTAAACCCCCCCCCCCCCCCCCCACTTTTAAAAGTTTGATAGGGACCAGACTACCCTGCCCTCCCCCGGATTCTTCCACTTTCAGGCATCTGGGTCCCTAGCCCAAATTTTGAAATATTGTTATACTTTAACAAAATAATGTACCAAATAGATTTGAAAAAGAAAGGCAATATATACAACATATTCATGCTTATATGATATGATATGTTGTATACATATAATAGAGTAAGAAACTAGGCAATCTCACATCATAAATTTGTCCTACCCTTTCTATATTTTATATCTTCCTATGCCCTTGATATTGTTAAACCATCGTTTTGCAGCAAATAATTGTGGTAAGACTTAGACCAAAGAGTGTCAACTCATAGAACTGTACACTTGACCATGGTGCTTCTTTACGATTCACATTGTGTGATACACAAATCTCCATCATGCATTAAACTAGGTTCAAGCACTATAGACCCAGTGTTGCACCAAATTTGGGCACCTGCTAGGACTATGCAAGGTGCATTTATAAGCAGATGCTCTATTAATCAGGCGATAGACCTGACCAGGGCCAGTAGCAGAGCTGCCGGCAGACCAGGCATGATGCACGATGCTGGTGATCCTCCACCGAACCGATCAGCATTAAGGTGATGAGTATCTGTCCCTAAAAGGTATATAGAGCAGTCTGCAAAGGATTGCTGCCCAAAAGCTGATTCAATAGTTCTTTACTGGCGACATCAGCTCACTTGGTGTGCATCTGTGAGCTTTGCTGTCACCCGTGTTAACAGCATGTGCACATAGCTGGCCAGGCTAAACTGCTGTATGACAGGTGTGGTATCTCTCAGTGAACAACCAACTTTGTGAAATGGTAGATGAACATTCAAAAAAAAAAACTCACTCAACTCTGAGTCATTTAACTAAAACAACAATCAAGCATCTGACCCAAAGCAGGCACCCAGATTTGGCAGCACACTTGTCATATCTATTAAAATAAAATATAAGCTGATAATAAGGTACCTTAATTTGCCGTGTATGTGGTAGTATTTAATGTGGCTAAGTAGCCGTGGACGAGGTACAATGTGTACATGTAGATGGTCAGCATTCAGTATAAACATCAATACCCAGTATTTCCATGTTTTAAATAAGATGTTAGATTAATGAAGACACAACTAAGATGTAATAATGTGAATTCTTACCTGACTTCTACTCTACCTACGATATCCAAGTCCTGTTATATATTATGAAACCGGGCCTCTGATGTTTCTATGTTGAATATGTGCCTGAACTATAAAGGCATCTGAATAATCAACCTGGTCTTTGTATGAATCAGTACCAAATAATGGTATTTACAATGGAATAAATAATTTACAAAATTGATTTTATTGTATTCTGTGTCATTTTATGTATTCTCCTATCCTGGCTTAAAAAGTTCATTTTTACAGCTTAGTGTTAAGTTCTCTTAAAAATATATTTTGAAGTATTCATAGCCTAATGAATCGATTATAAAGTCTAGCTTTGTGGTCATTTTATTCAAAGTACAAAAGAAGAGGGGTCTATGAGAGTAGAGAATGGCGTACAGTGGATTGTAGGAAGGGAGTTTTATTTTTGCCTCCCCTCCCATTGGTGGTTTTGGCCCACTAGATTCAGGTCAACTATAGACTGCAGAACCAGCCCAAGGCGCTATTACAGTATGTAAGGAGGTCATAGTGAAGGTCGTGGTTTGCTGTGAATGCAGTCATTGGCTGCAGGGTTTACTGTATTACTATATGGCAGTGAAGGCAGAGGGACAACTCCATGTAGGTCCCCATACTTTGATGTTTACAGTACAACTGCCATGCTTTCAATCAATGCTGTACGCACCCCCAATTACCACTCGCTCTAGTTCCTAACCTGTCCACATGGTGGCAAGGCATTCTAACAATTAGATCTAAATACTTCATAGAGTTCTATGTCCCTAATTGTTTAGAAATCATGTTTTGTTTCTTGATGCTTTATTTTGTATATAACACTATTATCATGTTTTGATGCCATAAGACTTGTATGTTACTATCTTCTAAAAATTAAATCATATTCAATAGGGCTTCAAGGTACAAAATGGACAAGATATACCCAAAATTGAAATAAGCAAGCATGTAATAACAATATACCAATAATGTACATTCTTGATACTTGGTATGTTAGTTTTGTATTCATATCACTGAACCTTGATACACAGCTAACACATCGAGTATCACAAACCAGATTTCATGAGACGATTTTATTCTGTAACATGACCCCATTTTTGGGAAGATCTTCTAGTTTTATGACTGTGGGTAGTTCTGTATTTGCAGGACAAAATCCTCAGCGAACCATACAATAACAACTAAGTTGCAATTTCTATTTGAGTACATAATTTTACAGTGTGACCCAATTCCTTTTATATTTTTCATAATTTTGTGACATTTTTGTACAAGGTGCCTGGGAACTTTGATTATAGTATGGGATACCGGCAAGACGAGGTGCCACTTCTGTTGTATTGTGTCTTGAGTATTTCCGCATTCTTCTCCCAGAACCCCTGAGCTGTAATGGTTTTGAAATACACCCCGGGAAATCTGGAGCTTTCGGGTATTAACAGAGATGCAAGTATTCTTAAAAATTGTAGATATCTGAAATTTTTAGATTTTTCAATTCTACAATATCAGCCTCACTTAGCCATATCCAGGACTAAACCCCCTCAGCACCAGGCTTTTGACAGGTTGCTGACAGGTGCCGTCTGATCTTTTTTTTGATTTTGGAAAAGCAAAAGCAAATGAGTCTCTTCAACCGATCTATTTACACATATCCCACAGCTCTGAACATGTTTTACTCCCAGTCCTGACACCGTCTGGTCATTTTTCCCTCTAGATTTTATTCTCTATTTTATTTTTTGTCTTGCATCTCTGTTTTAACAACCAGTAGTATCATAAGCCGGTGTTGTGGTCAATTTGACGTCCATCTATCCCCCTTCTGCCTTTCCGATTTATTTCCTGCTCACTGATTCTGGGAACTGATGAAGGAGGAGTGGATTTGTGCATAAAAGCCATGAGGACCGCTGTAATATAGCCTAACACTAATCTCGCTGTGTCAGGAGGTGAAGTGGGCATGAAATAACTATAACCTAGAGGTATAAGTATGCCAGGCTCTCCTGTCATCTTGTAAATATATACAATATTACTCGCTCATCAGGCAAAGCTATCTATTGGTGTTTCAAGTCAGCAATATTCAACCATTTCAGTTCCAAAGAACCACGTTAGCAATTCAGTATTCATTAGGTGGCAGCAGGGGTGTCTCGCAATGGATTATGAGATCCTCTGTTTGGCAGGTTGACCAGCGTATTCTGTACAGCTTGGTTCTGTTGGTGATTGAATATGGGAGGTGATCATAACATGATTGTAGTAAGTTATTCCAATGCTAATAAGAATGCTACATTTGTTTCATATTCTACATTTGTTATGACATAGGTTGAGGCAAGTGAGGCAAACTAAGTTAATTAATAGGACAGTAATGCAGCATTCATTTGTCATTTCCACAATTTCTAATGTTTATTTCGGATTTACTTTTGATCGCTTCTATTCCTGAAAAATACCAACAAAAACAATCAGGCTTTATAGTACAGATCCTTGATATATAAGCGGTGGGAAATTTAAATATTAAAAGTGGGAAATTCAAACTGAAACAAAAGATAAAAGGAGGGAAATTCAAACCCATATATAGAGGGAAATGTGTACACGCTCTTATGAACATTATCCCACATTGCCATACCCAGACATTGTTAGGCCACACCCACATTGTTAGGCCAAGCCCCACATTAGTATGCCACGCCCTAAATAGTTAGGCCAAGCCCACATTGTTAGGTCATACCCCACATCGATAGGCAACACCCAAAATTGGTAGGCCACATATCTCCTAGCAATTAACCATACCCCTGTGATGGTGAGCCACATCCCCACGTTTTCAAACCATGCCATTCCATGTGATTAGACCATGCCTCCCATGTCGCTAGGCCATGCCCCCACATTCTTGGGGCAGTCCTGCATATATTTGTGGATAGATATAAGCTGAAACTATACAGTGAATCTCAGTCTATGAATAGAAGTCAAATCGTATATTAAATCATTCTAGCAGTGTTAATACAACAATGGCTTCACCCCCACACTCCAGCCTCTTGTTTCTCTTCGACCAGTTTCCATGGCTACCTGGGATCTAGGTTCGCCATAAGCGGGCACGCACAGGAGAAGGTTTACAAGTTTTTGTTGTTTCAGTTTGGCGGAGTTGAGATTAGAGCCATGCTCAGTATAACTGACTGTTGTCTTGTCGTTCACGCATTACGTGCCTACCTTCGGACCCCTGTTGAATGTTGGCCTTAAGACCATTGCCATGGAATGTTGCCATGGTGATCCTGCAACTGTAACTCCCTGCTTCGTTCTCCGTTCTTTATTTTAGCTTTATTTTGTTTTCTTGCATTGCTTGGAGCAGAATAGTTCAATGGCAAGAAAATGAATAGATCAATTTGATTTTATGTATTTTGTCGTCTTGAGTTGTTGAGTATTTCTTTGACCTTTTAAAAGCAGAGAAGGAACAAAATACAGGTGTTAGAATTCTTTTAAAATCAGGTATCATTTACTCAGACATATTGCCACAGTTCATAATTCCACTGAATTTGTTCCCAGAAGAAAAATGAGTTCCCAAATACTATTTCATCTTTCTCCTAACCCAATATATCATTTATTAAAGATCATGTTTCTGTACAAAGTTCTGTTCGACTCAATCCAATTCATTTGCGATGTTGTATTGTTTAAATGAACTACAAGCCATGTATACCCCAGAGCATTTTGGCTTGATAGGTTTTTGGCCTGCATAGCATTAAGACATTAAGTCGTATGTTGTAGTGTGTTAAAGTAAACCTACTGAAACGGCAGATAGCCCTTCACAAAGCAGTACTTTTTAACTCACTATAACAGTCTAACACCTGTTTGGACTAACACCTATCTGAGCTAACACCTACTTCTCTATCACACCTTTAGGAGGGTTATACTGGCCTCCTGTGCCTTCTCTCTGGTGTACAAACACAGCACAGAGAAACACAGTCGACCAGTAAAACCATCTTCACAAAACACCTGTTACCAAAGTCACCGCTAGTTGAACTAAGGTTGACATTGGTTGAGGTGTTGACTGTGTATTTGTATATATGTGTACCTACACTGATGCCTTGTGCCATCTCCCCATAGCCCAAAGTGATGTTTAGAGCAGCACGTAGAACGACAGGTGGGCATGTATTTGTATGAATCGGGTGTTCCACTAGGACATGTGAACTAAGCAGATCCTAGCCGATTTGTTGACTGGCTAGGTCGGGATGAACTGTGTAAGCATGCCTGGCTGGATCACTACAGTGGAAGAGCCCCCATGAGTGATAATAGGCAGAGCACGCCCTTTAGGACAATCCAGCAAGATGCAGCCAGGCACTGCACAACACGGCCCTATCCTGCCAGTCATACATATTGAGCCAATGGAATCTGCACTTTAGATGTACAGGTGTGAGAGTTGATGTCTAACTTTAGTAAATATATTTGGTTTTTTTCTACGTGTTTTTCCTCCCTCATCTCCAGAATGAAGGGTAGGCCAGGAGACTACGACTACTCCCTCGGTTACCGCCAAGAAGAGGTTGATATACATGTTGCCACGTTGTCCATCACTAGCACTCCATCCCCCTCATTATTAGGCCCTAGACACGCACCGCTGTAGCAACTCAGAGATGTCAGTTTTCCATTCATCCATGTAAATCCTCTTTTCCATACTCAGTATATGCAATTTCTTTAACTTGTGTAAATCAGGGATAATTTGGACCTAGCCACATTTATGCCAAGAAATAGTGGTTTGAACCTCCCCACAGACCACAGAGCAGAAAAATTCAATTGAAAATTTGTCCACTTTTTTCTCTAACCCCAACTGACATCCCTGACAACTACACCAACAAACACTTGAACCTCCACAATGATTTTTCATCCATTAATATCTATATCATAATTTTTCATCCATTTATATATATTTATATCATAATTCTTCATCCATTAATGTTATATTTCTTGCTAGATTTAATCACCATTACCATTTTCAGTAAGATTCTCTTAAATGAGGGTTAAGGTATGAATTGGTTTAACTTGTAAAATTCCTCCTATAGAAACTAGTGAAGGTAGTTAACGTCTGCAGTCCTTAGATATGGTTACTTCAGCAATGGTGATTGGATTAATCAAGTTCAATAAATCATAAAATGTTCCTGCATGCCTCAAAATCACACACATTTCCTACTAAAATTAATCTGGTGTAAATTCAAATTTACATCCACAATGCTTTGACAGGGCCACTTTAATCCCAAAAATGACTTTCCCTCACTTTAACAGTCTACAGGAACTTCCCATTTCCCGAACATTAAAAATCTTTTCTGTAACACAAGGTCTTTAATGTATTATAGTGTCACCACAAATTTACAGTATGGTAGGATGAACAGGCTTATTTGCCGAAAATTTAGTTTTGTTTGTTTCAGTATCAAGTGACTATTTCTCTTTTATACTGAGATATTTCTTTTAAATTGAAGATAATCATTTCACTAGTCAAGCATACCTGCATGAATCGACCAAAGCTGCATGAACTGTTGGCCATGCTTGATTGCTTCTTAAAATTAATTTAGAAGTTGTTTTTTTTCAATATCTTTTTGATTGTTCTTAAGTTTTCTTTTGTTATATTAAGGTTAGATAGGCCAGGACATTACTTATTTCTATGGCTGCTAAAGTATTTGATGATTGGTTTCTATTTGTCATGTGACTATGATTGACAGCAGTTTGACACGCCCCCTTTTCTCTGACAGTGTGACCCGGCAGGATGCCTCATCGAGCTGTGCATACAGCTAGGCATCGTCATGGTCGGCAAGCAGACCTTCAACAACTTCAAGGAAATCATGTTGCCGTAGGTGTCAACTTGAACATTTACATATGTAGCATAGATATTCCAATATACAATATGAACTATCGATGTTTCCATTGAAATTCATGTTTTCATTTTCAGGATTGAAAATTATTTTTGCTTGTGCCATATTGTCATACCAATGAATTACCCAATTCAGCCATAACCCATGACCCCCACTGAACCTCCCCACTGACCTATGTAAAAGCTTGAGCTTCCCCTTGATTCCCCACTGTAATGTGTATGTAGTGCATAAACCCTGTATTGCAATAAAAAATATTATATTGGGGGTTTTTTTCAAGCACCAACTGGCATCCCTGAATTTATAGATATCAGAAATTTCCAGATTTTCATTCATGATGATTAAGATTCCTCGATATCTACAATTTAGCCACACTCAGCCATAACAGACCAGACCCAGTTGAACCTTACTAAGAGGCTGCTTAAAGGTGCCATCAGACCACCAAAATGTGCTGACTATTTTATGTTTTGAAAAGCAGAAAAGTCTCCATAACTGATCTATATACACAGATGATGCAGCTCTGAGCATGTTTTCTACCAAGTCCTGATACTGTCTAGTCATTTTCCCTCTAGATTTTATATCTGATTCATTTCATTGAATCGTCGTTTATGGATCCATTGGTAATCTAATCTATAAATGTACCAAAGTTCTTTGGCATCCTATAACTATTTTATACATAAGTTTTAATGCTTATTCAATGAAATTTTAACCTTTCTCTTTGATCTTTGCAAGCCACACCCTGACATTTTTTACACAAAATTATCAGGTTTTTTTAAACTAATTAACCAGCAATCCAACTTTCTGAACACAAACTATATTAATAAAAGGGCTATCCTGACTTTGTGACCTTCACATGTCACATTTACATATTTGACCTTGCAGAAAGATCATGAACTGGATTCGATCGCGTGGTGCCAAGAAGAACGAGACGGAGGACAACCTGTACACCCGCTGGGAGCAGGACAAGGACCTCACACCCACTCCGGACCTCGGGCTCTTCGACGAGTACCTCGAAATGGGTAAATTACCACAGTTACCATAGAAAAATAAATTTTGTTGAGACTTCATATCAAAAGGCCTGTTCGACTGCAACAACAGTAAAAGAACGCCATTACTAGAAATTTGGTGGCTATTTAGTATATGCAGGAGTACCCCACCACCCCAACAGCCACCGCACATAGGTGGAAACACCCTGTGTGCAATGTTTTCGGGTGTCTGACAAAACATGATTTATTAAGTTTTATGGGCTGTCGCCTGCCAATGAGCATGTCACATTCTCCACTACACCACATGCTATAAAAGACTGCTGAGTGGTCGCTGTTTGATGCTTTTTAGTGGTCATGCAGTCAGCCCATTGGAACACATTGTTTAGATGGATAATAAAACAGTAAATGTAGATATGAATAATGAGATTTCTCTTGCAGTCATCCAGTATGGCTTTGTCACCATCTTCGTGGCGGCCTTCCCTCTCGCCCCACTTTGTGCGCTCATCAACAATGTCATCGAGATTCGGCTTGATGCATACAAGTTTGTCACTCAGTGGAGACGACCAATCGCTCTCAGAGCACAGGACATCGGTGAGTTCTCAGCCTTATTATACCCCCGAATAGTAACAGAAATAGTGCCACATTTAAGTAAGAATCTAGGCTAGTACAAGAGTTTTTACACCCATGAGTAATAACACATATATAAATAGTGTCACATATTAGTAAGTTTCCAGGTTAATATAACAGTTTTTTAGACCTCAATAATAAAACATACCGAAATAGTGTCTTTTCAACGGAAAAAATTAGGCTAGTATAACAGGTTTTGCACCCACAAATAATGACACATATAGAAATGATTTCATATTTGTATATGTATATGATCCTATATAGCAGAGATGGCATCTTTCCATATTTCCATGGAAATTTGCATTCTCATTTTCAGTATATAAAGATTCTTTCCCTTGTATAAAACAAAGATGATATTCAATAAGCCTCATTAATGCTAATAAAACGGTGGGCTAATATCCCGACAGACTCTCAGTCCTATTCCATTGCCATCATAATAGTATTTATAATATAGAGCATTGACCAGGGAGAAGAAGAAAACAGTGGTATTCTGTATTTCTTTTATGATTTAGTCGCTGAAGGTTGATAAGTGATAAGCTTTGCGTATCTTTTCAGGTATCTGGCTCAGTATTCTCAACACAATCACCTTCCTCGCTGTCCTGTCCAATGTGAGTACTTATACAGAACTTGATCAAGAATCGTATAAATAGACAATACTCCACAAGTTTGGCTGTGCTGGAATTGTCATCTTGGCGAAGCTGATAACAGTGCATCCAAACGAGTGGATTATTGTTTATTTTACAATTCAAATGGGGTTCTGGATTAATCCAACCTATTCTACAGACATTAGAATAGCATCACAATAATTAGACTTTGCAAATCCAGTTATGAACGGCTAAATCTCCATGTTGATATCTTGCCTAATTTCTCAAATCCTTGCAACTTAATGGCTGGTCAATTTTGACATCATCTCACATCACTGTGGCGAATCGTTGCTTAGTATTGTCACTTAACGTGGCGAATCGTTGTGTATCTCTTTATGAGATTGATGCACTGCCGACTGTGCCATCGTGGCAGCTTGTATATCTTTTTATTATTATTCCTATGGCTAAACTTGTACCAGGGGTAGGTATGGACACTGAATAGTCAAATGTTGGGAGTATATCAAATTACTAACAATTATTTAACTGGTAACTGGCTTGTAACCAGTGAAACCTATTGTATTAGGTTTTGATGGTTCGTTGCCAGTTCATGGCTGAATGGCCACCACTGATCCTTAGTCAGGTGTGTTATCCAGTGAACCACGAGTAGGGCGGACATACTCCACTGCGCTGGTTTATACACTATGAGCCAACACAGGAAGCAAATACTGCCCGTCATACAGACTAAAAAACTTAATATTATTAAGACATGGTCATCAATGGAGATGAGGGATGAATACATTACCATGATGAATATGTGTAATTTTACCTCATAAATGTCTCCACATTTTTCCTACAGGCGTTTATTATTGGCTGGACGTCAGAGTTCATCCCGAAGCTGGTCTACTACTACACAAAGGGCAATCGATCCATGGTGGGCTACGTCAACTTCAGTCTATCCTACTTTGACGTCAATGACTTCCAGCCACAGAGTGTTCCAGAGAACAACATGACCAATGTCTTTGGACCAGTCCACATCTGCAGGTCAGATATCCTTACGCTTTGCTGTTGAAAAAGTTAAAAAAGAGGAAATAGAGTTTCCATCACAGTTGGATAAGCACAGGGCTCATAAGTTGTAGTTACTGTAATAATATTAACTAACATACAACACTGTTACTGCTTTTAAATTTTACCAAAAAAATATTTCCACTTCTTTTCCTGACCCATCCAGGGATCAGTGTTGATGTCATATAGGTTTAGCATGTGGTTTATTTATCTTTACATTGTTTAAAAAGTGATATTTATTAATATTTACCCATTTGATTAATCTATTTATTTGTTCTTCACAGATATTCTGACTACCGGTTCCCCCCTGACAGCGAGAAGAAGTACTCCTTCACGGCAGAGTACTGGCACATCTTCTGTGCGCGTCTCGCCTTCGTCATCGTCTTTGAGGTGAGGCACAAAGCTTTGCCTTTTTAAATTTTGTCTTTTATTGAACTCCTTGTTTATGCACATCAGTACGGGGAGGGCAAAAAAGATTGAAAACTGATGAGCCTCCTAGTGGATGACTAAAAAACTACTGCTAGTCTGAGCCAACTTTTGATTTCCCCATTCTAGCCAATGATATGGTTGGAAATATTCAGTGTGAAGAGTGGACTCAACCTATTAGCAGAAAGTTAAGATTGAATAAAGCAGATCTTTACTGGTGCTCAACAACCTACAGTCTATGACTCTAAGATGATATATGAATGTTTACGGAGTATTTGGACAAAAATGGTTTTTTTATCAATCAAATTTGTATTAATAATTAAGATTTTTTAGTCTTTTGAAAAGGTTAGTTTATGGCTTTGCCACAGGTGAAAGATGCAAATTCCACTGAGAAGTTGAAGTCTGTAAACCCCTATACATACCTGTATTAGTGGTCTTCCACTGATCAGACTAAATCAACATATTTCACTCAATCCCACTCATACTTCTAATAATAACAATTTCCGCTTTGGGTTCTATAAGAAACACAAAATTGAATAAAAACCATTGAGAATAAGAGCGACTTAATTAAACTAAGCAAAAGCCAAGTTGATATACTTTGTAGCTCAGTCTGGCACCAAACTCAAAACTAGCTATCACATTTGTGATAAAGTAAACTCAACGCAACCCTAGTTTCTTTCAGGTGATTTGATACTAGATTTCAAATGATTGATTATGGCTAATTTTCATGTTGCAGCATGCAGTATTTTCCTGCATACCCCTGGTTGACTGCCTGATACTGGATGTCAAATAATTGATTATAATTATTTTTATATTGCAGTATGCAGTTTTCTTCTGCACTCGTCTTGTTGACTACAAGTTACCGGATGATAAATAACTAATTATGGTTATTTTTCACATTGCAGCATGTGGTATTTTTCTTTGCTCTTCTGATTGGATACCTGATACCAGAGGTCAAATAACTAATTATGGTTATTTTTATATTGCAGCATGCAGTTTTCTTCTGCACGCGCCTGGTCGACTACCTGATTCCTGATGTGCCTGCACGTGTGCATCAACTCCAGCTTCGTGAGCTGTACCTTGCGAAGGAGGCTCGCTACGAGGCTGCCTTCATCGGCGTCCACGAGGACAAGCAGGAACGCAAAGATGACGAGCATCGAGAACGCTTGCGCAGTAAATCCATGGACGACCCCGGCGTGTAGCAAGCCGGGGAGCTTTTTCCACGCGTATAACATATACATTCATGTGACCAAAAACAAAATGCAGGCATGTTTGCCATGTCTTAGCGTTAATACCCGCGTTGATTTTTTTTTTTTTTCGAGTCAGTACTAGACCTAAGGCCTACTGCTATTTTTCTGAAGTAAGATCAGAATGGCTCTATTCTAGTACATATCTGAGGTTAATCGTTTTGGATCTGTAGATGTAATATTGACTGTTACTTACGTACGTATTGTGGTCTGTCAGAAGTTAGAACTTAAAGTGTATAATGTCTGAGCAGTACATGCTCTCCCCGTTGAACCCACCGCTGTGAGAATATTCCCAATTTATCATCCTATCCCTTTTAAAATTCGGTTTGAATATTTACACTTAAACTTTATGGCATGAGCGCTTGCTAATATGATGTAAAGGCATTTCTGACAAGCTACAGAGCTTGTGGTAATATTAAGCATAGCAAATATCCTGCACTGGAAAATCTTTTGATTTGATGCTACATTATTTGCCAAACAATAGGAATGTACTCAATTGGTGAGAACAAATTGATGAACTGTAGCCTATAGACATGCAATACAGCAAAGGGTATGCATCTCTACTTTAACTTATGCATGTGACATTTAACTCAATATCAGAAACTCATTTTTGTCTTCAATGCATGTGAAATAATTCTATATTTATTCTGATAAATTGCTTGAAATGAGTGAAAGGAAGAAAATGCTTTATATAGACCTAGCATATTTGATTTAGTTTCATGAAATGATGAATCTTTTGTATTATAACATGATTGAAACTTTACCAGAGCTTAGTTTTTTTCAATTAGGGTATCCCATAATCCCATGCAGGTGCCAGGTTTCAGTGCAGCCACACAACGGTGAAGTCTGTATACCCTGCTAAATCGCTACCTGTCAAGATCAGGGAACCAGTGTATAACGACGCTGTCGCACTCTTCAAGCATAGATCCTCTGGCAATCTTGTAAGGTAATTGCCACAAAAGATCTGCAGGGAGAGTGTAGCTGTCGAGCGATTGTCTGCTAGACCAAAACCTTATAGTCTCTGATAATAGAGACTTTAGTAAGGTTCTAATGGTAATAAAGGTAGAAATACACTGCGGTAACTTGCCAGTGTGTCATTTGTTACCAGAGCTTGTAGTCACAGCCAAGCATGGCTCCTGTATACCTGTGTATTTTTTTTTTTTTTTTTTTTGTACATTTGTACTTCTGGTCGTAACTTATTTTCATCTTTTTGTTTTCAAAATGGACCTAATACAAACAATACCAAAGGTTTGCATTGTAATTAAACATATATGTGCCTGTGCCATATTTGGCTTTGGTCTAGCCAGCTCATAGGCTTTTGGTTTGTATATAAAATATTGTAATGTCTTTTTATATCTGTGTTATCATTGTGTCCAAGAGCAGTCCCACTTTTGTTGTAAAATAGGGATGAACTAGACCCTAGTCTTAGATAATGGCGATTATTTTTACTATACCGTCTACTCACTAGCAGAAAGAGATCGCCTGTGTTGTTGCTTTGAGAAATTACTATTTTTCAAGTCTAGCATTATACTGATTTACAATAACACCCTGTTAAATGGAACACTTTTCTTAAAAGCAAAGGTGGTCCAACGGGGCAATTGGAGTGCCCTACTCAACAGGGTACAATCAATGAATAAAATCAATAAATACATAAATGAATGTTCAGTTTTTAGTAAATTTTTCACATGGTGTGTCCTCCTATCGAGGTTGCACTGTATGTGATTGTATAGAAGTGCCTACAAATTGTTACAAACAAAACACAATTGTTACACACAAATGGCAGGGTTTCTTATTTCAGTTTTTTTGTGTCTCTTTTATAGAAAAATTCCTCTGTGCCTGAGCATCTTTTAGATGAGCCTTGTGGAAAAAATTGAAAAAGAGAAAGATATGAACATGTGTGATCTGGTCCTTTCTCAGGTGAAATATCGAAGCGAATGAGAAAGATTTCACAACTAGTCATCACCTCGCCTCGATATGCAGTCACTTCTCTAGGGAAAATGTCTAAAAACTAAGAAATACTAATAAGTGTACACCTTGCAAAATTATGGTTCGTTTATAGAGGTCTTACATAGTTGCTAAAACACAAAATATTCAGGGGTGTAGGAAAGGTTGGTATACCCCCCCCCCCCCCACACTTTTAAAAGTTTGATAGGGACCAGACTACCCTGCCCTCCCCCGGATTCTTCCACTTTCAGGCATCTGGGTCCCTAGCCCAAATTTTGAAATATTGTTATACTTTAACAAAATAATGTACCAAATAAATTTGAAAAAGAAAGCCAATATATACGACATATTCATGCTTATATGATATGATATGTTGTATACATATAATAGAGTAAGAAACTAGGCCATCACACATCATAAACTTGTCCTCCCCTTTCTATATTTTGTATCTTCCTATGCCCTTGATAGCGTTAAACCATCGTTTTGCAGCAAATGATTGCAGTAAGACTTAGACCAAAAAGTGTCAACAGGTACTCATAGAACTGTACACTTGACCATGGTGCTTCTTTATGATTCACATTGTGTGATACACAACCCAGTGTTGCACCAAATTTGGGCAGCTGCTAGGACTATGCAAGGTGCATTAATAAGCAGATGCTCTATTAATCAGGCGATAGACCTGGCCAGGGCCAGTAGCAGAGCTGCCGGCAGACCAGGCATGATGCACGATGCTTGTGATCCTCCACCGAACCGATCAGCATTAAGGTGATGAGTATCTGTCCCTAAAAGGTATATAGAGCAGTCTGCAAAGGATTGCTGCCCAAAAGCTGATTCAATAGTTCTTTACTGGCGACATCGGCTCACCCGTTACACATCTGTGAGCTTTGCCCATGTTAACAGCATGTGCACTTAGCTGGCCGGGCTAAACCGCTGTATGACAGGTGTGGTATGTCTCAGTGAACAACCAGCCTTGTGAAATGGTAGATGAACAATGAAAAAAACAACCCTCACTCAATTCTGAGTTGTTTAACTAAAACAACGATCAACCATCTGACCCAAAGCAGGCACCCAGATTTGGCAGCACACTTGTCATATCCATTAAGATAAAATATAAGCTGATAATAAGGTACCTTTATTTGCCGTATATGTGGTAGTGTTTAATGTGGCTAAGTAGCCGTGGACGAGGTACAATGTGTACATGTAGATGGTCAGCATTCAGTATAAACATCAATACCAAGTATTTCCATGTTTTAAATAAGATGTCAGATTAGTGAAGACACAACTAAGATGTAATAATGTGAATTCTTACCTGACTTCTACTCTACCTACGATATCCAAGTCCTGTTATATATTATGATACCGGATTCTATGTTGAATATGTGCCTGAACTCTCGAGGCATCTGAATAATCAGCCTGGTCTTTGTATGAATCAGTACCAAATAATGGTATTTACAATGGAATAAATAATTTACAAAATTGACTGTATTGTATTCTGTGTCATTTTATGTATTCTCCTATCGTGGTTTAAAAAGTTCATATGAACATTAAAATTTAGATTTCCATCTAAATAAATGCCTAAATATTTGTAACTGTTTACAACAAAAAGGAGTTCCAAAGGTCATGAGCTTAGTCTTCGAGGTGCTTACTGTAAGCTTGTTTTGATCTGCCCACAGTTCAAATAGGAAAATTGCCTGCTGCAGCTTAAATTGTATCTCAAGATTATCCTTTCCTTTTGCATACAGAACAGTATCGTCAGCATACAGTAACAATCTGACCTCCTTTAAGCAGTCAGCCATATGTTTATATTGTAGTGGGGTGGGAATCCAGCAGTGTTCGGACGTTCTACAGAAGATGGCGCGGAGAGTTAATCCTTACTGTGTAGTGGTTCCGGGCAATGCCGCGCCACTCTGGTGTGCGGCGTTGCCCGGGATTACGTAACGCTGGGTATATATACTCAGCATTCACAGTTGGTCGACAGGCTGTCCTTGTGCGTCTCTCCTTGAGGGCAGACCCTTGGACCCTCATATTTGCAGGCGGGTTCTCGTAACCTTCCTGGTGGTTAGGCGAGTCTTTTAGATTAGCCTCTCCAGCACTTCTCGGCACACTGTGCTGGGGTACTGTACTTGTGGAAAAGATCTTCCAGATCTTTCTGGGAAGTAGTTTGAAAACCTACCGAAAACCGAACCAACCTACGTACTTGTTCGTAGGGTGGGATCTTGCCGGGAATTAGCATTCCGGAAAGGGGTCTTCCAACCTGCTAGTCAGGCAGCGACAGCGACCAGGATTCTAGGTTGCTTGCACAACCCGGGATTCTCAACCATGTCCAAGGCCGCATAGGAAGGAGAGGATGAGGAGGTAACTTCTCAACTCCATTCCCAGGCCCGGAATGGCGATACGCCACCAAACCCGGAGGGAGGGGGTAATACCCAGATGTCCTGGAAAGGGAAAGTTCGGAAAAGAACTGCCGCTCAGAATCTGAGCTCAATAGTTCTACGGAACTTTAATCCGGCGCCCAGTGGCCAAGACAGCCCCGCATTAAAATTGGGTCTCAGACAGATAGCCCTGGAGAGTCGAATACTCCCCAGGATGAGGAGGACGATACCTTCCAGGTAGCCTCCAAGTTGGCCCCACGAGGTTTCCTTTGGCCAGAACTTCTTGCCGAGATGGATCAGAAAAGGGAGACCAGGGAAATATGCCGGGAGCTGGAAGCTCGCAACCGAGAGATGTAGCCAAACGGCATCATGCCTTAGAAGAACTCTCAATTCGCAAGACAGAAATGCTGGCCAGGATTGAGCAACTGGACGGTCATGTACATTACATGAAAGACCAGGCTTAACAAGCTATGACGGGATCAGGTGTTTAACTTGTCAATCCAAAAAGTTCTTCCATCCAAATTGTTATGGATCCAGTTTATCATATTTTTAGGGAGTGGGACCGAGCTTTCAATTTTGGCGAGTAAGAGGGGATGGGGGACCGAGTCAAATGCTTCAGGTTAATATCATCTTTTTATGTGGCAATATGTCTTTACTCGCTGGTTTCGTAAAGTAAAATTCATGTACCTAGAGAGATAAAAAAATTGACCAATCAGCGATCAGGAATTATTCACCTGTGTAAATAGTTCCGGTTGCTGAGCAGAAATTCTGACAGCTGTCAAACATGGACGGAATCAAGTCAGCCTTTCCTAATATCATAAAATCGTGGTGACAGGGTACGATAAATACAAAACCAAACTCGAGTTAGACTTGTCAGTGTTTATGCCACTCTGCTCAGGTCTGTTCCTCACTACGCTCAGATAATGCTTCGCGTAGTAAGACACGACCTTCCCGTCATGGCATAAACACTGACAAGTCTAACTCTCATTCGGTTTCTACTAATTATGTGAGTCTCAAATTCCGTCATGGAATTTCTACTAATTCTTACTCAAGAACATGCTATTAAAAGCCATTCTACGATTGTAATATCCCTTATTAGACTGTATTCCTCCTTCAACCCACGAATAAAATAACTGGATTATACCAAGCATGTACCAACACTGCCTATCTTACCAAGAGTGAAAACTTGTGACTACACTAGTATTGATGACAGCTGGACCGTTTTGTAATCTTTATTTGATCCATCATCTCATTATTTTGGTGCACACACACATATCAACATCATTGAAATCATATGCTTGTAACAAGTGAACACTGTACCTGTCGATTATTGTACTCTAAAGTTATCAACAACTTTATCCTACCCCTAATAAAAAAATGTCATAGACTTAACATAGGCAAATTTTATGTGGCAGGCCGTGACATAAAGTGTTGTTTATGCTACTAGAGTAATAAACAAAATTGACCAATCAGAGACCAGGGCCCTGTTTTTCAGTCGAGACGATCGATAGCTGAGATCTGTGAGTGATCCTGAGACCATATGGGAGATCAATGGCTGTTTTTCAGTCATGGTCTCAGTGCGCCATAGCGGATCTCAGGGGGGTCTCAGGTTGTGATCATTTAGCTGAGAACCCTAGCGATCATTTCCTGCCAAGTACAAGATTCTGTGATCGGAAATTATTGATTTGAGACGCTTAAACTTATTCAAATTATACCATATTTACAGCGAATAATTGTCCATGTCTATTCAATCGAATCCTAAGATTTCATAATTTTCTATTAAATATTTCAAGAGTAAGACATGTTTTACTTTGTGAATGGGTATTATTGTTATTTATGTATATGAAGTGACCTTGACCCTACCCTGCTAAAATAAATTGAGCATTACAGTAAGTATACACAAGCTGCCTGAGAGGTGCAGTGCCTGCATTTTTCAGATTTCCAGACAAACGTTTATCAGTCTTAATAACCACAGGAATACAATGAAATTGTGCATGTTAAACGCCACTAGAATATGAGGCTATCCATAAAGAATGTATACAGAATTTCCGAAATTACACAGTTAAGAGTGGCAATAATAAGATGGAGACTTCTCGTTGTGTTTACTTGGTTGTTATATTTCTTCTCATTGCCAACATAGGAGGTTACAGCACGTAGTATAGAATCAGGGCGTCCATCCGCCTCGGGAGCCCAAAGCAGACTGATTATATCGGTACCACTGAGGAGTGGCTCAGTGAGGACAAAGAGACACGTGAGAGACATGAGTGTCACTCATGATCACTCATGACTATATCGTGGCCAGCTCGTGACCAACTCATGATTAAACACCATCATACAAAACCAAACTCGAGTTAGACTTGTCACTGTTTATTCCATCTTGCTAAAGGAGGCTAGTGATATCCCAAGATTTGAGTATTCAGCTTGAAACTTCTTGTAAAGGTACAGAAGTGTCTGTCAGGCCATATTTGCACTGCCTGGGACCATGATCTTTCTTCCCTGGCATGGCTACACAGCTGTCGTACCTTCTCATGAAGAAGATGTTGGTCTTCAAAATCGGATATACACATATAACATAAATCTTTTATCTTGTACTAAAATTGTTCCTGGAATAATGTCGAAGAGACGGCTTCACTTCATTTCCAATGCATGTTAGCTTAGATACAGTAAAAACTACTGAAGATAGATAGGTCAAAGTAGGGTTCCCCTGAGAGCTATGACCAACCTGCATCTTACTATGGTAATACAATTGAAATATCCTCACATTTGCCAGAACTATATGACATTAAACGTAAAAAGGGTTTTTGTCGACATATGTAAGTTATAGAATTATTCGCCATTGAATAATAAGAATAGAATCTCTTTAGATCGAAAAATACCCATGAAAATTGGGCTTGACCGGGTTTGAATCCAGGAGGTCATCTTTTAGTAATATTCAGGCTCATTTTCGTTAGGCTGAGGGTAAAGGCCCACCTGGGCAGGTAAAATGACATAAGACGAAATACCTGGACAGTGTACAAGAGTTATTGTTTAATAGTTTTCTAGACCGTTCTTTAAAGCGGGATTCACACAGTGGGATTCATGTACCTCACAGGGTTCTCATGAAATTCTGTTCCTTGATAAGTGGAATTCATATGGTGGGATTCATGTACCTCACAGGGTTCAAAATCTAATGTGATTCTGTTCCTTGTTAGGTGGAATTCATATTTACGCCACTATACATTAATTCCGATCTCTGCACCTAGGGGACACCACTGTAGTGTATCTCATTTGCCATTGGTTGTTGTCCAATGGTATATGGAAAATCCACTGTTATATTATCAATTTTGATTATAAAATCTTTCTAAAACCTTATTTATTTTATTTTCATTGAATGCATTATTCAGCAAATTACTATAGACAAAACTTGATCAATTGTACTATTTACTGGAAACATCTTTATGTTAAATGTTCAAGCCCCTGAAAGCAGTCCCTGAATCATCTCGTATTGTTTCTCATTTTTATTTACCTCCTCAGGTTCCTCTGAGGTCGTTACTGCAGGCTGGACATCCTTCTTTCGCTCCGGGACAACAGGGCCCTCGACCATGACAGCAGCCTATTCAGACGAAAGATGACAACAATATAACCAAGAACTCAAGTATTACCAAGATTTAAACGTCTCATCAACAAGATTCAGTGAGAGAAATATTAATTACCTCTGCTGGAGGGCCCCCAAGTGCCGCCGGGACGACGCTTCCTGCTTGCTGTCGTTCTGCTAACTGCGGATCTAGATGTGGGCGTTTGGCACTGGATTGGGCTACGTTTGTCACAAATCTTGCGTATAATGTGGGGATTAGATCAGTGGATAACTCAGAAGCAGTCTACATTTCAAGTTCGCCAGCATTGACTGTTTATTACAATAGTACCCCAGATACACTGTAGGGGGCGCCCTGGTGCTGGATAACATTTTAGAGGCGCTACACAACATCTCCTTTTTTTTCAAAACTTTCTAAAACAAGAGTCTTTATGTTTCTCTCAAATAAGTCTTACTTCAGATAGGGAGTTTTTATCTCTTACTTTTACTACTACTTTGAAATGTCTTTAGAATGTCTATATGAGTCTCAATGTTAATCAGCTGTAAGAGAATATTTATAGTAGCAACACAACATGAACAAAACATATCCTGCGAATAAGGAGTAGACTTCTCCCTTTCGCGCCTTGTCCCGGGCATTATTCTTAGCCCATGTCGGGGGACAAGACTAAGCTTCAATCAGTCTCTCTGGCCTCCTGATCATCCTCAGAGACCGGCATAGCACAGGTGTTTCTGTGAGAGCTGGAGCAGGTGGACCAGCTGATGTAGCCGGATTAGGTGCGGCGACCACAGAAGGCTGATAGTGGTCAGGTTGAGTCAGAGTTGTAGGACTCTGCACTGCAGAACTTGGCTGGGAGTCTAGTTGGCATGACGAACTGAACACACGTGCAGTCTAGCAGCTCCGGGTTATTTCCTCAATAACAACGAAACTACTAAACAGGACACTACAAAATAAGGACGAAATGACAGGTAATACGTCTGGATCACACTGGGATGTAAGACGATTGTCTACGATCACAGGTAAAATGTAAATTTCTTACTTTACTTGTTAAGAAGCTGACCTAGCTGCCAGAATCTACCGAATATCGCCCACAGTGTCATTGTGTAACTACGGAAGGCCAAGAAGCCGCTCAAGCTGTAACCGAAATACAAAATCGACCTAAAGGTAAGACCCGTGCTGGATCCACTACCGAGGACGAATATTGCTTGACACGAATTGCAAAAACACTTGACTTCCTAGTTAAGTCTGCGAAATCAACAGAAGGTAAACTGAATACCCTTGACGAAATAAAACACTCCATAGAGTATAATCAGTCAGAGGTAAAAGACCTAAAATCAGAGAACTACAAACTGAGACAAGAGCTCATAACTGTAAACAGCAGGCTTGATAAACTAGACCTAGGGCTAAAAACCACAAGCGTACAAATTGCAGCCGTACATGAAAAAACACTAACAAACGACCACAACATTCGCAAGAGAAATCTCATTATCGAAGGTACAGACGTCAGCGACAACGAAGAACCGCTTGCCATAGCGTTCGATGTACTACAACGCATGGCTGGTCACCTGACCCCAGATGACCTGGACACTGCATACCGTGTAGGCCCACCTGGCCGGAGAAACAGACCACTGGTAGTCACATTCGTAAAGTCGGCCACCCGGGACACTATACTCAGAACAAAGAGCAAGCTCCGGAAATTCCCCGACATGGCAAAGATATACCTCTCTGAAGACACCAACCCTGAAATAAAGTCACAGAAAGCGGATGCCAGATCAGTAGCTAGGCTAGCGGAAAAGGTGGGATACGAAGTTAAAACACGCGGTAGAGGGGTTGTCTATCAAGGCAAATATTATCCACATAATTCGCTCCATAAATTACCATCTGCGATCAGCCTTGAGAACACAAAAACCAAAACCACTCCTGCCTTCACAGCATACCACAGCCACCACGCACCGCTTAGTAACATGTACCCTGTCCGTATCCACAGAGATGGCCTAGTGTTCGAGTCGGTAGAACAAGCCTTTTGCTACAAGAAAGCCGAATTCGCAAACGCACCCGACATCGCTCTACAGGTACTCATTAGCAAGGACCCTTACCACGCTAAACGAGTAACAAAGCCCTTGGACACTACTGAATGGCAAGCGATTGCTGAGGATGAAATGCGCCAGCTGATATACTTAAAGTTCACAGAAAATCCAACATTGCTGAAGAAGTTATTCCAAACTGGCAGCCGCAAAATACTCGAAGCAACCCTGGATACCCACTGGGGCATCAGATGCGGGCTACAATCCAACGAGTTGCATCTCAGCACATATAAAGGGAGGAACACTGCAGGAGCAATACTAATGGAACTGCTAACGATACTGATAACATAGAACGAGCCGAGACCTGGATAGCAGTGGACACTGGGAACAACGAGAAAAGTGGTGAAGACGACTAAAAACACCCCCCACCCAAGACCGACAACTATCTAAATACCAACTCTAAAAACCACCCTCACTTGTAATATAATATTGTGTTGAAAACAATTAATAACCTATACAATATTACATGTTCTACTTGTATATAAAAAACATAATCTCTACCTACCGAGACTAACACGAGCAAGCTTGTGTTTACGACTTGCCATACTAAGATAAAAAATCAATTGTATAATTATCAACTACACTCTGACAAGATTGTGACTATGACTTGTCAATACGGTGTAATTGTTTAACTATAATCATAAGTAACGTGATGAACGCACTTATAATAAGCGATTCACGGGGTTATAACCTTAAGGACCACATGCTACGAAATATCCAGACTAAGTTCGAGGTCTATCCATTCTCTGGGAAAGGATACGATGACCTAACCGAAAACGCTATAGGTCTCACCTACAACCTAAACCCGGATTTAGTAGTAATGTATGGAGGCATTTGTGACTTGACCTACAAGAATACATTAACGAAAAATGTATTCCTTAGAAGTGACAATATTCAAGAGCTCACCGCCACAATAATGTGGAAAGTCTCAAACTCCTATGCTGACATATGGAAACAAACAACTAAGAAAACCATGTTCTTGCCAGTCATTGGACTTGATATCACCAGGTTTAACAACAAACATAGACTGGGCAACACCAGTGCAAACATGCACAACAACAGCACCGACGCAACGGCATCGACCACCCACCCTCAACAGAAAGACCTAAACGCTGCCATTATGCTTCTGAACAATGAGATTATAAGATTTAACCAAGGAAACTCCCTTCCAACACCATGGACAGCTACTCCTTTTCACAAAGGGAAAGGGAGAGGCAGAACCTCGCATCTTTACGACCGCCTCTACGACGGCTGTCACCTCACGACCAGTGATTCTCTGACACTTCTCAAAACCATTGATCAATGCCTGTTTACAAAAAGATGGGATATCTTGAAAAGTTGAATTACCTACCAGAAGATACATTGTTGATGTAAACAATTGTATAATCTATTGATACCCGGAGCTGTAAAAAAGCTGTACTAGATGAACATCAGTAAAAACTGTAAAAACCTGTACAAGTTACGATAACTGTAAAAACTATAAAGCTGTAAACTGTAATAAGATATTCCAAACTTAATTCATCTGTTTACAACTATGTTCATCTTAATACTCATACAACGCTCATCTATCGTACTCACTATGGATAGGGATAAGTTAGTGTCACCAAGGTCAATCATATATTCAATATGACAACCATTAGCGAAATACAACAACACAAAGGCTTAAAGCTTCTAAGTGTAAATGTGTGGAGTTTGTTGCCAAATCTCGAAAACCTTGATATAACATGTGTATCTGAAACGTGGTTAGACCCTAAACTACCAACGACTAGTATTAAGGTTCTGCGACTAGACAGACGACCATTTATTGACAAGAAGGGTGGTGGTCTTGCTATATATATAAAAGAAGGAATTAATTACGAAGTAATTGTTGACTTTTGTGTAATAACTGCAAGTTATGAAATGTACTCTATAGAAATTATGATAGGAGAAACGAAATACATTATAGTGAATACCTACAAACCTCCTACGATGAATCCAACGCTGCTATATGATATACTATCTGATCTAATCAATACCCTCCCTACTAGAAGACATATAGTTATTATGGGAGACTTTAATGTCGATTTACATGATAAAAATACAAAACGGGAATATATAGACCGCTTTTGTAATATGCACTCTCTAAAGCAAGTAATCACAATGCCAACTAGAATAACGGACAAATCGTGCACGATAATTGACCATATCTACACGAATGTAAAACATATAGCAAGCACAGGGGTCTCAAGTTACATTATAAGGGACCATCTCCCGATCTACTTAATAATAAAAGCTGAACGTAATAAAATACCCGGACGTACTATGGGACCGTATGTTAAATCATATTACATCTGCTCTAACTACCTCTGCTCCTCTTATCTCCTTTTATGTAAGTAAGTTCAAACCGAACTGGTTAAACAAAAATATTCTGACTTCAATGAAAAATAGGGACTACTATTACGAAAAAAGCACACTGTACGAACAGTTTAGACAGCTGGCGTATAGCAAAATACCATCGAAACAGAACCCAGGCCATGATTCGCAATAGCAAACAACACGAAATAGATAAACTACTTATCAATAATGACGGCGATAACAAGAAATTTTGGAGAGGCATAAGACAATTACTACCAAAGGAAACCCCCCCCATAGGTGATATAATAGATGATGATACTCAAACCACACTAGACAAACACCAACGTGCAGACTATATAAATAAATTTTTCACCACAATTGGAGAGAAACTTGCCTCTAACAAGGCCCCGCAAACGATATCATCATTACCTTTTGAAGTTTCTCCGGAAGACACAGATTTGCTAAATGAAGCATTAGCATAGAAGAGATAGTCGACGCAATAAAGAACACAAACTTTAACAAATCCTCATCCATCCCCTATATCAAATCGTTTGTACTAAAAATAGCTTTTCTTGCTGCTCCAGACAAATTACAAACAATCTTTAATTCATCGATAAAACAGAAAATTTTCCCTACTAAATGGAAAATGACTATTCTCAACCCTATACCTAAAAAAGGCAATCTAAAACTAGTTAGTAACTTTAGGCCCATTAGTCTATTACCCCTGCCTAGTAAATTACTGGAGAAAGTAATCAATAAACGACTTAAAACTTATCTAGAAACTAACAACCTCCTATCACATTCACAACATGGATTCCGAGCTAAGCGATCCACTAACTCAGCCCTTAACTCATACCTAACACAGATCTACGATAACATAAATGCTAATAAACACCCAATAACAGCCTTCCTGGACTTTAAAAAGGCATTCTACACTGTCTCCCATCCTTTATTAATTAGTAAGCTACATGATATAGGCATAGCCAATAATACCTGCTACTGGTTACAAAACTACCTAAATAACAGAGTACAGAGAACAATCCTAGATAATGAACTATCAAAACCACTAACAATCACATACGGAATCCCCCAAGGATCTGTTCTTGGCCCTACATTATTTCTTATTTATATAAATAGCCTAACAACCTACCTTCAAAACCTACCTTGTCAAGTAACCCTCTATGCCGACGATACAACAATAACAACCAATAGCTTAAAAGATATGCAAGATGTACTCCCAATAGCACAACGCTGGTGTAACAGCAATATACTTACTATAAATGAAAATAAAACTAAACTGATGATATTTAAACCACACAGACATATACAAAATCAACCATTGGAGGAAGAAATAACTTTAAATAATGTCCCACTTGGAATAGTGAATACCTACAACTACTTGGGCCTACTGATCGACTCAAAACTGAACTTCCATGAACATAGACGGGCGATCTGCAAACGAGTATCAGATAAGTTATACCTCCTTAGCAAAATAAGAAATCTTATAACCACAGATACAGCTACAAAAATCTACAAATCAAAGATCCTCCCGTACCTAGATTATTGCGACCATATTTACCCCCCAACTACCCAACAAGGAGCTAACGAAATTCAACTACTACAAAACAAAGCCTTAAGACTTATACATAGGTAAAACTTGTACCAAACCAACCGTATACAACAGCGGAACTACATCATAAAACTAAGCTACAGTATCTAACAAACCGTAGAGAACTCCATCTCATACACTTCTCCTATTCACTAGCAGTAATGCCAGACCGTATAGATAGAAGGAAACTCCCTACTAGAAGAAATGAATGCCTTAGACTAATTCAACCGACTGCTGAGAACCTTGTCTATGAAAAATCATTTGTAATGAAAGGTATACAAATCTGGAACAGACTAAAACCAGAATTTGCACAGACTATAGACATAAAAGCATTCAAACTTACCACAAAGCTAAACTACCATAACTGCCTATATCACCTGGAATATAACTAACCTATACTATACTAAGATTGTGTCTACGACTTAGTAAAACCACTTATATGTACTTAGATAGATTAAAAGAAAAGATTAAAAAATGCTGTCTGGTCCCTAGATTGTGAATACGACTGAGACCTATTCATACACTAAGATTGTGATTACGACTTAGTATAAACTACTGACATACACTGTAAACAAATATCAGCGATCGACTGCAGAGCCAGTATGTGGCTTCCCTGTGTTTACATTTTGCGGAGGCGACGTCATCTGAAAACAAGAATACGAGTTCACGAATTTTGACTTACCGTAAGATGGTTATGAAGCGAGTTCTTGTCATTGTTTCGTGAATTCCTGGGGTGGCGATTTCTTTGAGCGTTGACCAGTAATGTTCAAGTGCCGGCTTCCGTACTAATCCCATCACGAACGTCAAAGACAAAAAGCATATCATCTCAGTAGGAGTGACAGGCTGCCAGGCGGCCATTTTCTTTGGTTTACCCTCGGGCTTGTTTTTGTCAGCGTAGTGGTTGGTAAACTCGCACAACTTAGATACGAATTCCAGTGTGAAGAATAGGCGAAAGAAATCGTAAACTCTAACGAGTTTGCTCCTATCAATCTCTGGCTTTAACCCTGCAGGCGGCATGTCATTGTACAAGCTGGGCGTGTCCGCTGTTGTCAAACCTTGGGTTCGTACCCACTCCCTCCCACCTTCTGTTGACAGAGTCACTGCTGGTTGGAGAATTTCTTCATCTTCATCCGAACTTGAAAGTCTCAAATCCCATTCCTCTACCAGATCTCTTCCACTATCCTCAGGCATGTCATCCTCCCATGGTAGATATTTTTGGCAAAATTTGCTCTGTTGTTTTGCTCGATGTGAAGCCACAACTACAGTGTAGGTGCGACTGAGCCTGGAACAAGTTTTTCCGACCTTTATAGTCAGGTGTCAACGTTGCTATGGAGACATCTGATTATCTAAGTTCATATTTATAAATATTATATATATACACAGATATCCTGAAAATTTCATTTAATTCCATCGAATATTTATTGAAGAAAAAGGCATTTTAAAACAACGTAAAAAAAAATGCCATATGGCATTGCGCGGCCGTATATACGGGAATGCCATATGGCATTGAGCGGTCGTAACTGCGGGAGTGCCATTTGGCATTGCACGGTCGTATCTGTGGGAATGCCGTATGGCATTGGGGGGCCGGAAAGGGTTAATGGACGTTTTGTTGACAAGGTTAGGATATTACTCATTTCCTGCTGCTGCTCTTTACTTGCAACTGCGTATCTGTTCAAACTATTCACATTTCTATGGCCTGTTAGCTGGCAGATCAGGTTGGGGGGGACGTTACGATTTTGGAGTGTCTGGCACACTGTCTTCCGCAAAGAATGGTTAGTGTATTTTCCCTTTAACCCAGCTGCTTTCGCAATATTTGGGACAGCTTTCGCTAGATAATTGACCCCCATGACACAAGTTACATAGCTTAAGGTATCATTCAGTGTGGTTTTTGGTTTCACAGTAAGGAAGAGGGCAAAGTTATCTACACATGTTAACTTAGGCCGTTTCGACACAAACAATTTGTACAAGTTGACAAGTTGACAATGCACCGATCTGCCCCCCCCCCCCCCCCCCCGTCACCCATAGCTTCGGACTGAAAGCCCAAGGTTCGGAACCTTTTACACCTTTCCTTGTCTTTGTGGTTCTTTCGTTCCACATCAGAAACTCCCTTTTGTTCTCCATTTCTAGTTTAATATCGCCAAAACAACACTGGCGTGCCTCATCGCACCCTCTCCAGCCAAACGCTTTTGTGAAATAGTAAATAATAGTGTCTTGTAATGACTTCGGGGAGTTAGCGCCTAGGAGTCCGAGGTTCCCGAACTTGTCTTCGTCGTCCACAGTTAGGGCCTGGGCAGCATTGGGTTTATTTCCAAGTCCTAGCTGCTTTAATTTGTTTCTCTTGCTCGCTAGCACATTCCTACAGGCTAAGAATTCGTCAGAGCAAAGCAGACTGTACTGATATCCCTTATCGCGAAGATGCCTGAAAAAAAGATTTAACCAATTTGCTTACTAGATTCAGCCTATATTTAACAGGACGATGCTGTCGCTTTTAATCATAAATTCACAATTAATTGTATACACTCATATATAATACGTATTTATAATTATCAAGATTTAACATTCATAAATTAGGGAATGATTATCACCTTTCAAAAGTGCAGTGAAACGACATTAAACTGTCGGGTTCATACTCGTCCCCGTTCACCTTTCGCACAGACAGAAGGAAGTTGGATATGTAATTCGCTAATTTTGTTGGTTCTACTTGTTCCATAGCTCGATTGTCCAGATGTGTCTCCAACATATATGTCTGGAATCTTGTTATCACCTGTAAATATATGAAAATTGATTCATTTTATTAGTGTATCATGATACGATTGCTTTGAAATTATCAAATTATCAAAAATGTCAAATCGTACTTCTCCGATATAACACAGGGCGGCGCCACCGGCTATCGCTATCCAATATTTACATTTCTTTCGATAACGCATTTCGCTTACCTGTTCTGTCTTCTTGGTGGTGTTTTTGTTTCGCTTGCTCCTGACATAATCCCGTAGTTCGCTGTCGTTTAGCAACTCACTTTTGCTTTGTTCTATCATTTCAGGTTCTGCTACCCTCACTTCGGAGACATCGCTTTGACAACCTGGAGCAGACGTCTTTTCCTTCACATTCACAGTGGGCCACTCGTCGAACGGATCCTCGCTAAATAGGAACTCAAGGTCTGTCGCGTCGATGATGAAGGTAGGTTCATCACTTTCAAGATGAAGATTTTTCTCTTCCGTTATCACTTCTTGTGCCAATTCGGTCATTATTTCCTTCAGCGTACTACCCATAACACTGCCCAGATAGGTGTCAAACTTGCTACATGCCATGTTGCGCCTTGTCAGCACCAGCGCTGTCGCAACGGATCTATTTTCGCTAGCTCGCCTCTGATTGGTTAATTTTTTTATTCACCTCGGTGCATAAATCTCACATTATTCAATGCTCAGTCAAATACACTGAGTCAATGTTAAACCTATGGCGTTTTTTATTAGGGGTAAGATAAGTAACATTATAACGCGACCGTAACAATGGTTGTACACACGGAACGTCCTACCGCTAATCACTCTCCATGCACATACTATGGAACGAGACATTCAAGATGGCCGCTGCTACTGTCGAATCGACTACTCAACGCAAAGTGCAGAAAGCAGAAGAAATACCGTAAATAACATCATGATTTCTTGATACAATGGCTAAACTTGAAATATGTTGAGAATAAAATCAAAATGGAGTACTTACGGACGGCCGATGAACCGGAATGGACCGGAATCCAAAACCGGAAGTGAGATCTTGAAAATATAAACAATGCGATTAATTTAGTAGGATGACATTCTGCATGATAAAAATATAAACAAATGACGCAAACGTTACAGGATATTTATGGAAATAATAGAAATAATAAATTGAGCAATAGTTTTACAAAAAAAATGAAATTTAATAATTAATTTGAATACGAAACGATAAATATCTGTCATACTGTAAAGTTTCTAGGCTATACCATTAGCGGTTCTGCTCCTAGCGGTCTATGTACGTAGGATAGAGGTTTGAAGTAAACGCATAGATGTTGTAGGTAACAGAATCCAGGTAAGACTGAATGCTCTCTTTTAATTCGGTTCTCTTATATAGCTACGGAGACGCCTTTGTCTCCAGGTGGGGGACGCTTATACGGGCGGCCGCATTAGGCGCCAATTAGCGTCACCTTTGTACCAGCGAGCGCGCACGCATATCCGGGAAGTTGGGTTAACAAACAACCGCCGGCCTAAGCCGGGTTCAAAGTGCGGATTATAGTTACAACAGGAAGGACCAATCAACCTGGCCAATGTCGGCCATCTTGGATTTGGAGGAAAGAATTCAGAATAGATTTACTATATATATTATAATTAATAAAAATGCAAAAATACCACAAAGTTAGAATTATCGACTGCAGATCTTTACAAACGTCCCTCACTGTGAGTTGGAAGAGCAACGGAGAACTTTAAAAAGAAAAGAAAAAAATGTGCAGTCGCTAAAACTAACCTAACCGCCTTGCTCCGTCTCAGAGCAGTCGTGCGGCTGCTGAGACCAGCACGGGAACGGTTAGTTTGCCGAGCGAACGCAGAGGCGCCACCAGCGCGCGCTCACGATCCCTCGACCAATGAAAAGGCAGCAATTCCCAACTTCCGGTCACCACCCAGAAACAACAAAAATGGCAGCGCCCACATCTCGGCGTGCTAAACAAACGGGTCTTACACAAACAATGGCGGCCATCCGATCTTCAAACAAGGTAGGTTCAATCATTAGGGTACAGAGATCACTCGGGTAAAGATTAACAGAGATGATAACAGAAATACGAGTTATATTTTGAAGAAAATGTCACTGCGGCCCGCTTGGGGTTAGAGCTCCAACCGTGTCCGGGTTATAGGTACTCGGCTGTACAACCAGTCGCGAGTGTGGGAAATGGCTAACGAATGTCTTTATAAAATATAAATGCATAGTCCATTTTGATATGAAGCTGGGATACGAATGTCTGTGTCCTGTTGCTTCAGGATGTTGGTAATTTCAAAAATATAAACGATTGTAGATCATAGAGATCACACAGTGTATGGCGAGCGGCCGTCGGCGGCAATGTCTCTTGGTTGGCTCGCTCGCCAATCGTAGTAGTTGAGACAATCGCGCCAAAACACACCTTGGCACAATTGAAGCTGATTGTTAATCTTGTAGGGTATTCACACGTAGAAATAGTTTCTCAGTCCAGGACACACATTGTCCATTATTGACAGGTTGATAGTGACGGAACGCCGCGTCCCGGGCTACCGAAGTGCGACAGCTGGCGGTCTGAGCGTAGGTGCCAGCCCGAGGCCACCGCCCACGCGAAGCACTTCGCGGGAGGATCGGAGTCCGCCATGTCAAAATCAGGTCACAAAAAGGGTATAGAAAAATAGTTACGAGTAACAGGTGCTCATAGTTACACGTAAATTACACGTTTCTCTCAATAAAAACGGTAAATTAAAACAATCCACAATCTCAGGCTCCTCGCCAGCTTACACCCTGGCAGCCATTTTGAAAGTAATAGAAAATGATGATAAAATCGCCGTGAAAGGCATATCATAAAAAGTAGCAGCGGGGTACTCAGATATAAAAATAAACATTTTGGGCGCCGCTATGGATGGTAAATATTACAGTAGAGTTTATGAGAAATTAAATGACACTCAAAAGGACGAGCTCCCGTAATCTTGATACAGATTGTAGAAAATATGCTGTGGCCGTATTATATACATATATATACACATGGTGATAAAGCATAATATTCGCGTTTTCAGCATGGATCTGAGCAATGCATTAAGGCCTGGACGTCGCCATTCTCTACATATCGACTACAGCTAGTGCTCGGCTTCTGGTGACTACGGGTGTACGGGCCGCGTCACTCGCTACCCACCTGATGTTCACATACAGTCTTCACCTCTTCCCAAGTCTACTAAATCGCCGAGGAGTGGTGAGATAACACTGTGGCCTAAACTTAATAAATCGTAGAGCCCTCCCCATTAATCCCCGATTTTAAGAATTTTCAGCGGCCTAAAATATCGGCCCATCTCCAGCTATTGCATACCTGACTGATAGTAACTCACTGTATCACTTACTTGTAGCCTAATTTAGAGTCTAGAAATCAATATATACGATAATTAATTAAATTTTCTGGGTAATACTTACTATTTGCACGCGGCTGGTATGCACTAGATGATTATAATTTCTTAAATTTTGGTTTGTAACTAACATTTCTACCCGGCACAGATACACCTTGATACTAACCATGTCGCCTCGTTGGCCTATTCCAAAAGACAACAAAAATAATATTGAAAATACATAATAATATTAAACAATTCTGGCCAATAGACTAAGGAACCGACATTAATTAAGAAAAATCATTTCAGAATTAAGTAATACTTAGCGCAGGGCTGTGATTGTAGCATGGTTGGTCCCTTATAAAATATAAAGCATAGCATATTATATATAGGCAGGAGCTTGTCTAAATAAAATAATTATGTGTCATTGATATACATTGTAAATTGAATTATTTTAACAATAAAGAAAATAATGTCTTGCTGCGTGCCCACGTGAGTATAGGAAAAACCCAAACATATAGTCGTGCAGCGTGGCCACCCTAAGTATATAAGATTCGCGCTGGCGGTCTGAGCGTAGGTGCCAGCCCGAGGCCACCGCCCACGCGAAGCACTTCGCGGGAGGATCGGAGTCCGCCATGTCAAAATCAGGTCACAAAAAGGGTATAGAAAAATAGTTACGAGTAACAGGTGCTCATAGTTACACGTAAATTACACGTTTCTCTCAATAAAAACGGTAAATTAAAACAATCCACAATCTCAGGCTCCTCGCCAGCTTACACCCTGGCAGCCATTTTGAAAGTAATAGAAAATGATGATAAAATCGCCGTGAAAGGCATATCATAAAAAGTAGCAGCGGGGTACTCAGATATAAAAATAAACATTTTGGGCGCCGCTATGGATGGTAAATATTACAGTAGAGTTTATGAGAAATTAAATGACACTCAAAAGGACGGGCTCCCGTAATCTTGATACAGATTGTAGAAAATATGCTGTGGCCGTATTATATACATATATATACACATGGTGATAAAGCATAATATTCGCGTTTTCAGCATGGATCTGAGCAATGCATTAAGGCCTGGACGTCGCCATTCTCTACATATCGACTACAGCTAGTGCTCGGCTTCTGGTGACTACGGGTGTACGGGCCGCGTCACTCGCTACCCACCTGATGTTCACATACAGTCTTCACCTCTTCCCAAGTCTACTAAATCGCCGAGGAGTGGTGAGATAACACTGTGGCCTAAACTTAATAAATCGTAGAGCCCTCCCCATTAATCCCCGATTTTAAGAATTTTCAGCGGCCTAAAATATCGGCCCATCTCCAGCTATTGCATACCTGACTGATAGTAACTCACTGTATCACTTACTTGTAGCCTAATTTAGAGTCTAGAAATCAATATATACGATAATTAATTAAATTTTCTGGGTAATACTTACTATTTGCACGCGGCTGGTATGCACTAGATGATTATAATTTCTTAAATTTTGGTTTGTAACTAACATTTCTACCCGGCACAGATACACCTTGATACTAACCATGTCGCCTCGTTGGCCTATTCCAAAAGACAACAAAAATAATATTGAAAATACATAATAATATTAAACAATTCTGGCCAATAGACTAAGGAACCGACATTAACTAGGAAAAATCATTTCAGAATTAAGTAATACTTAGCGCAGGGCTGTGATTGTAGCATGGTTGGTCCCTTATAAAATATAAAGCATAGCATATTATATATAGGCAGGAGCTTGTCTAAATAAAATAATTATGTGTCATTGATATACATTGTAAATTGAATTATTTTAACAATAAAGAAAATAATGTCTTGCTGCGTGCCCACATTGAGTATAGGAAAAACCCAAACAAATAGTCGTGCAGCGTGGCCACCCTAAGTATATAAGATTCGCGCAATGTGGACATTAAAAAGAAGGGGGTCGAGAAACACGCTGAGAGTGTGTTTTTGATATCGCCAAAATTCTTACTAATGTGCTTGGGATTACGAAGGGATACGTATTTCACGTCCCTCCTCCACAAAATTTTGGGATACTCTAAATACTCAAAATACTCACTCTACTCTCGGCGTGTCCACCCAAGAAGAATTTAGCGCGGCATAGCACGGTTAGTATACATGTTTGATGTATGTAAAAAAATTGGTTTCAGATATTAGGGCAGGTCCCATCATGGACTCCTCCCTGGGCGCAAAGGCCCTTAAAAATCGTTCACACGAGAACCGATAATAAACACACACGATATCGCACACACACAATATAACACATACCCGGTACAACACACAAAACCGGTACTACACACAGACGATTAGGCTGAGCTAGGCCTGCAGACCTCTCGTGCTCCTTGTGCCTCTTCAAATCGTCGCACACAAAACATGATCAACCTTCGGCCAAAGGGTCTGGGGCGAAGGGGCTGGCAAAGTGGCTACAAGGCCAGCCTTTGACCGCCAAACACATTACCAAGGTCACTTCAAATAACCAAGGCCCTTACCGATGGCCGAGCAACACTAACCACGTGGGTCTCAGCGAGGCTGCAAGCACCCCAAGGGTTTCAACCAATCAATCGGTCCTAATCATTCCAATCTCAAAATCGTGGTCAAGTCAGTGGTTATCAACAAATCATTCCTGTGTACTCAGACGGGGGGGGGGGAGACGGGGGTAAAGATCTTGGGGGCGTAAGTCTGCGAAGGAACCCGCTAGCCGTTCCAACGTTGGGCGTAAGCAGATGGGAGGTATAGGGGCGGTGGACGTCTCTGACTGTGCTGGGATAGCAGGTAGGGACTGGGTGGAGGGTTCGGGCTGGGCATCTTCGCTCACGATGCGGGGTGCGGGGAGAGATAGGAAGGGGGATGCTGGCTATCAGTATCAGAACAATCAGGGAGGTGGCCGACGTGGCCGACACAAACGGGGCGGAGGAGAGGATGGAGGTTGGGGAGCATAAGCCCTATAGGCGGCCTACTTCCATCACCGGCAGGACTACGCAGGGAAGGAGTTTGAGGGGTTCTGCAAGGGGGGGAGGAAGGGTTTTGGGCCAGGAGATGTTAAGGGGGGAGAGTTGTAGGGGACGCCTAAAATGGAAATTGAGGGTGTGGTGCCCAGCCGCGATGCCATGTAGGCGCCACTCCAGCGAACATCCTGGAGGCAGGTCGACGAGGGTGGGGCCGTTGACGAGCAGGTTCACGGGTGGGCGGCCGGTGCAGAGGCGTAGCACGGAGGTCGACTGGTAGGCGACTACCACGGCTTGTCGGCCTCCGGCCTCAGGCCTCGACACTACAGCTGTCGCCTTGTTTCTAGAGGTGATGGTGATGTGGCACGAGGTCGGCTTGGTCCCGCTCACGAGTGCTGACTCGCAGGACCGTTCGGTATACACCACCGTAGGCCTGCACACTCGTGGCTGCCGACCTACGCAGACATCGGGGACGAGGAAGTACTGCAGCTTGTACACCAGGTAGGTCTCGCTCATGAGCCCGGGAACAACAATACGGTAGATCAACTCCCGTCCCTCCTCCCAGATGGGGTCGATGTCTATGTAGTTGTAATACCACATTGCCGGAAGGGTGTGGAATCCGGCGTCTCGGAGGCAGCGGAGGACCTGGAGCAGGTGTTCTCGGGGGAGAACATCCTCTGTAAGCTGGCCCCGCTCCAGCTCCATCCGTTGATTATGAAACTGTACTCGTTGAAGTTCGTGTTGGCGCACCGTCTCCTCCAAGATCCGTAGGCCCAGCTCAATCTGCCGGGCCATCCAGACCTTGTTGACTTTTTCGTCGGCCCCGACCGCGATCCTCCCGCCCCTACCGCGAGGTGGATAGCGCGGGCGACCTGCCAATTGATTGTGGCGATGTTATCGGCGTTCTGTAGAACGCCTCCAAGAGTGGCGTTCACTACCGATACCATCAGGTCGAGGTAGTGGGCTATTTGCTGCTGCTGGACCAGCGTATCGCGTGCGACTCCTCGCAATGACGCGACGTCGCGGTCAGTCACCAGTCCAAACAGAGCCATCCCGGCCCACCCCACAATATTCAGCAGGCCCCGATGCCGTCGGCCAGCCTCCGGCCTGCCGTCGGTTTCTATCCGATTTGTCCTGAGTAGTTTGGACAAGCGGGCTAGCAAACGCGACAGATGCCGGCGCCAGTAGGGGACGTGATTCAGCTCCATCACGTCCGCGACAGCGTCAATGGCGACAGTTAAGTTGTGCACGAGATTGTCGACACAGGGAGGGGATGGTGGTTGGATCGTGACGGCGACAGTCCAGGCGGCCGCGACTGCACGCGCACGACCGTCCGTGTAAACCAACACGCCATCGTCCGAGAACAGATCCGCGTTGAGGAATGGGGTGTACATACACACTAATAACACAGACATCCACATGATGGAGATGGGGTACTCACTGGTGTAGAGTTGATGGTGGAGAGCGACACTGTTGGGCGGTGTTGGGCTGCAATGCACAGTCGCTTCTCCGCGAGTATCTCGGCTTCGTTCGGTGGTTGGAGGATATGGTGTTTCGCAGTCTCCGCTTCTAACGACCGGGTGAACGAGCAAGTGATACGGGTGAAGTGACTGAGCGGGGGCGCCGCCCGTCTTTGAAGGTCGTCTCGCGTCGCGTGGGTGGGTCGGCCCGGGAGCGGGAGGGAAGAGACTGGTCCACGTAACAGTGGGGGAGGAGGGGGCGTCTCGGATTCAGCCGCATGATTACGATTGCGGCCAGCATCAGGGGGATTACGGACATGTGGTACGGGGAAACCGGAGGGGATTAAGGGCGTGGGGGTGTCAGAACATGGAGAGGGGGCGGGCGATGACCCCAGGGAGTTGGGGCCCGAGGGTGGTAGAGGGGGGAGGTCGAAGGCAATGTTGTCGTAGGAGTTAGGCTGGGCCTGGACATCCGTAGAGGTTAATTGCATAGGGGTTGCAGAGGGGGGTCGGGATGCGTCGGTGCCGGGGATTAGCTGCATGGGGGACGCAGGCCCCGTTGGTGGAGTGATTGGGGCTGGGGGATTAGTATCAACAGCTGGCACGCTGGGGTTGGGTATCAAAGCAAGGGGTAACTGGACGTGCATCTGGGGCGGCCGGCCGCGTGGCTGTGGTGGGGGCGGAGGCATCGCAGTCGAGGGTTGTGCTCGGGTGAGGCGGGGGTGTAAGCCCTCCCAGTCGAGTCCCGGCTTGGCCGCCTTTACATGACTGCGATTAACCGTCCGTCGTTTGTTTGTCGGACCCACCACGTGCACCACGTTGCCGGATGCCCGCGTCACAAGGTATCCGGGATCCCAGCGGGGGTCCAGCGGGCCGGGCTCGTGGAACCGCAGGAATACTTTTGTGCCAGGTTCAAGGGGGAGGGCATTGGCCTGTTTGCTTAGGCGATTAGCCTTCCGCGTTACCTCCGCGTTGTGGGCGGCCTCCTTCAAAGCGCGCGAGTGCTCGTCCACACGGAGGGTGAGGCGGGCTGACGAATCGCCTAGCGACCAAATAGGAGATAGTAGGGGGAAAAGCCTGTGACGTCACTGGGGGTCGTCCGGTGGGCGAGAAGTACATCCCCGAGGTGGTCCTCCAACTCACAAGCACGGGCGTTTACCACCTTACGCAACATATCCTTCAGGGTACGGTGAAAACGCTCTACACGTCCGTTTGCTTGTGGGTGATAGGGAGTGGTATGTCACACCTCAGTCCAAAGCTGTCGCAGGTAGCCCTCCACTGTCGCGTTTTTAAACTCCAATCCATTGTCTGTTAACACGACAGAGGGGGGCCCGTAGCGGGGGATGTACTCCCGGGATAGGGACAAATAAATTGATTCCGCGGTTTTATCCTTCAGGGGGAAACAATCAACATAGACAGTGGTGTGGTCTATGATTGATAGTAAGTAGCGGGCGCCGCTGCGACTCATGGGGAGGGGGCCGGTCAAATCCATTGCGACGACTTCTCCCGGGTTTTCCGCGACAGGCATGGGGGCTGGGGTTGGGCGTTCTGCACGGACACGATTTGCTCCGCAGGGGGCGCATCGTGCGAGAACGGAGAATATCTGTCACTTCATACCTGGCCATTTAAAATGGTCGTGAAGCCGTCGCAATGTTTTCCTCATCCCTTGGTGGCAGACCTGTAGATGGGCGGTCTGGATTAAGTTGGCGCGAATTTCCGACGGGGGGAGGCGAGGGTAAGCCGCGAGGCCCGAGGGTGGTTTGAGGGTAAACAGGAGGCCATTGCTGACCAAATAATCCTCCTGTTCCTTGAGACCGTACCGGAACTCAGGCATCGCTGCTTGCAGCGCTCTCAAATCCGCCTCCGTCAACGCCTCCCACGGCAACTCTCGCTCCTCCTGGACCGTGCCGATCTGTGCGACCTCTAGCGGCAGCTCGGCCGGGGAATCCGACGGGAGGCGCGATAGCATATCCGCCCACACATTTTTGGCTCCGGCAAAGTACACGATGGGTGTGGCGTATTCCGCAAGGAGCACTGCCCAACGTTGTACCCGCATGTTCTTCATTTCGGCCCAAAATAAGCTTTTGAGCGGTTTGTGGTCGCACAGAATTTGGAAGGTAGCACCATACAAATACGCCACAAAGACTATCAGGTATCGGCGTTGCACCTCCGTGAACTGATGTGAAAGAAAGTGCACGGGTCGCTCAATACCCTGGTCATCTTCTTGTACCAAGATGGCGCCGAGGCAATAGTTCGAGGCATCGGTGTATAATTTGTATGGGCGACCGGGGTCCGGGTATGCAAGGTTCACCGTGTTGACGAGGGCATCGCGCAACTCCTGCCACGCGGCCTGGCACTCCTGATTCCAACGGAAGAGGGTGTACTTCTTGGTCAGTGCGACGAAGGGACGGACAATATCGGCATATTTGGGTATAAGCTGCCGATAGTAGTTGGCCGACCCTAGCAGCCGTTGCAACGCCTTTACGTCCTCAGGTGGCACCATGTCACGAATGGCTTCCACTTTGTCGGGATCCGAAGAGACTCCGGCCGCGCTGACCACGTATCCAAGGAGTTTCACACGATCGACCCGGAAGTGGCATTTCGACTCCTTGACCACGAGGCCGTAGGAACGAAGGGCCTCGAGGATGGCCGCGATATGGTGGTGGTGTTCTTCCTCGGTCCGGCTGTAGATCACCAGGTCGTCGACCATACCAAACCTCCACAACGGGCCGATTACCTTATTCATAAGCCTCTGGAAGGCAGCTGGTGCATTGCACAGGCCAAACTGCATCCGCTTGAATTGGAAAAGGCCCCGATAAGTCGCTACGGCCGTCTTCTCGATGCTGTCGGGATGCATCTGCACCTGCCAGTATCGGAGTGCGCCTCCTTCTCCACGGCCTTGGCGAGAGCGTCCACCCGCGCGAGCGCCTCCGCGATGCTGGTAGGGGTGTTGAGGTTTAAGTCCTAATGCAGGGGGCCTCGCAACAGGGTACTGACGAATTGTCCCATCGTCGGCCGTAGCCAGAGGGCGAGGCGGGTTCCTGGGTGGAGTAGGCCTTTTTGGCCGCCAACCAAAAATGCTGGGCGTACTCGGGAGCGGTCTCGTGGGAGGTCTGGGAGAAGTGGCCCAAGGCTGCCCGGAGACTCTTCATCTCTTCCATGCCGAGGAGGGTCGAGGTCACTTTTCTCTCGACGGCATCGAAGTCGCTGATGCCGTCCTCAAAGCAATCGAAAATGATTGATTTGAGTCGTCCCATCGCGTAACCCATTGCCTCCGCGACAAGTTCCTTGTCCGGAGCCTTCGACACAAACCGTGCCTGTCACACATCGTCCAGCCAGGTGCGTAGGGCCGCTTTATCTTGACCGTCGACCGTCGGCAGAGACTTGAGAAGCCTCGTCAATTTCTTGACCGAGGCTAGCTCGTGCGTCTCGGGCCGAGACCAGGGGGTGGACCGGATACCGGCTTCCGCGATCTCAAGGGCGTGTTGCTGCTGCACCCTCCCAAACTCATGGCGCAGCCGCTGCTCTATCTCGTAAGCTGCCACGTCCTTCACCTCCTTACACGTCTGTGCAAGGTACTGTTTCCAGAGCTTCCCCAGTAACTCCGCGTTAGCGACCGTGAAATCTTGCGGAATCGTTCCAGCATCCTTTCCGCCGTTAATCCACACCTGAAAATCCTCGGGCAACACGGTAGGTTGAGCCATCCTCTCCAACTGCGTATATAACTACACACGTTATTTACGGCAGTTATCCTCTATAGCACAACCGTTGTGATCTCCAGGTGCGACAGCTGCTGGCCCGCTAGGTCCGACTGACGCTAATACAGAGCTACTGGCATCCGGGTACTTTCACTCCCACATTAACAGTCACTGCACAACATAGAAAAAGACACTTCCCTTTTCTCGTTCGCAATCATAAGGCCGGTCCTCCCGTGGCCATCGGTAACTCGACCGGCAATCCGTCCTTGAATCAGAATAACACTAAAATCGTCTCGTCGTGGTCATCAATGTAAAGTTCCTAGGCTATACCATTAGCAGTTCTGCTCCTAGCAGTCTATATACGTAGGATAGAGGTTTGAAGTCTACGCATAGATGTTGTAGGTAACAGAATCCAGGTAAGACTGAATGCTCTCTTTTAATTCGGTTCTCTTATAAAGCTACGGAGACGCCTTTGTCTCCAGGTGGGGGACGCTTATACGGGCGGCCACGTTAGGCGCCAATTAGCGTCACCTTTGTACCAGCGAGCGCGCACGCATATCCGGGAGGTTGGGTTAACAAACAACCGCCGGCCTAAGCCGGGTTCAAAGTGCGGATTATAGTTACAACAGGAAGGACCAATTAACCTGGCCAATGTCGGCCATCTTGGATTTGGAGGAGGAATTCAGAATAGATTTACTATATATATTATAATAAATAATGCTGCTTTTTCAACGCAAATATACCACAAAGTTAGAATTATCGACTGCAGATCTTTACAATACGTTCAAACAAAACAAACGCTGTCAGTGTCGTCTGTCAAAAAATGGCCGAAATAGACGATGTTTCAACCTACACGGTAAATTTAGAGGATTTCAGCTGTGAGAAAGAGCCTAAAAACCAGATAAATAACGAAAACGATGAAGAACAAGTATCAGGCAAGATATTACGGGATTATATTAGTTCCAAAAAGAGTCGCGAAACAAGCAAGAAGACGGAACGAGATATCAATGCATTTAAAAAATGGTGCTACGATAATTATGACAAGGTCGGACTGCCAGTAAAAAGTTTTATTACAATAAAAGTTTTTAAGATAAGAGTTTGACAATTGGTAATTGACAAATTGGTAAAATGACAAACGATGACCTAATTGGCCTAGTAGAAAATATACATGGATAATATCATATGATGTATGATAAGAGTATAATCAAGACATTTGTGATACAAAAATATGTGAGTATGATTAAGAAAAACAGAAAAAGGGGAGTGGTTGGGTGGGTAAAAAGATACACACGTCCGTGAGGTGTGGGATTTGAAAACGAACAGGTAAAAAGTCACGTGATGTGACGTCACCGGAAGGTAGTAAGGTCTGACAGTCCAACTCAGAATTAAAATTAATTTACAATTAAATACAATTATGACAAGGTCGGACTGCCAGTAAAAAGTTTTATTACAATAAAAGTTTTTAAGATAAGAGTTTGACAATTGGTAAATGACAAATTGGTAAAATGACAAACGATGACCTAATTGGCCAAAGAGTGTGAGATGGCTGTCGCCGTGTCGGTGGAGATCGATTTAGGTACGTATGATCGTAGTCCAGACACAGATGACCAGGCCCCGTGCTGCATGAGCGCGGACTCCGGGACGCCAGCGGCGGCGGCCTGCCGAGCGCCCATGCGGCGGAGGCTGTGTAGGGTGAACAGTTCCGCAGATTTGTAGCCTACCTCACGGAGGGCGATGCGTAACGGGACCAGGACCGTCTCCGGGCGGAGGGGCCGTCCAGCGCCGTCGACGAAGGCCGGTTTGTCGGGGGACGCCGGGAACATGCGAGTGTAGGTATCCCACGCGTTCACCGGACAGTAGGGGCCACCCGATCGCAGGACTGGGATGAGGAAAACGGCCGCCATGCCGGCCGTTGTTTTTGTTGAGCGGACGCGGACCGACAGGCCCTCATCACTCGCGGAGATGTCGTCCCGTCGCAGGGTGTGGTTTGTTTTCGACGGACCTGACAGGGCTAAGAGGTTTGACTGCCGCAGTAGGGTCGCGTAGCCGATTAAGGCGAGGGTCCGAGCCGGGATCACGACGCGGCCCGCCTGATGTAAGAGGTCCAGCATCGCGCGGAAAGTTTTCATCGGTAGCGGGGGGGCCTGCTCCGGAGCGTGCTTAGAGAGGCGGTCTACCCCCTTCAGGGCGCGCGTAGCGAGCGGTCCTGCAAAGGGGGAGTCAGAGCCCCCCAGCAGCCTAACGAAGGTTTTTGCCCCAGACAAGTAATTTCGGACCGAGGCTGGACTTCTGTGGGAGTTGGCCAATAATTGCGTGTATAGTGCGACGTGAAGTTGAGTTGGAGCTGACAGGTCAAAGTCGTGGTGTACCATGAAGGAGGCATATGCTGTGGCCTGTCGTTTGAGATTCTCCATGGTCCCTGGGGTAACGGCCGCAGCCCAGGTCGCCTCCAGTTGTAATGCCAGTAGTGGATTCGCTGAGACTGTTGGGAAGAGACAAAATATAAGAGCATATTGGCTTATGTCGGCGATATGACATACATTAATTCCACAGGGGCACATGAAGATAGATTTAAATTGGTTATCATAGATTTGACTTTATCTGCCATTGCTTTATCACTATGTTGACGCGAGAGAGCATCCGCGAGGACCAAGCTTGCACCCGGTTGGTGGCACACGGTGACTGTGATGTCTAGGAGCGCCTCTACGAGGGCGATTTCCCTGGCGCAGGCAGCTAAGGTCTTGTCTCTTGTCCTGCCCGTATTTAGGGAGAACATTGCAGCGATGTTATCTGTTATTATGTGGATTGCGTGGCCCCTGACATTTTCAGGCAGAAGGCTCTTGAGTGCGAGGACACAGTTGACCGCTTCGATTTGCGATATATGGTGTACATCTCTATATTTCGAGGGCAGGGGGATGCTGTAATATTTCCCTGAAGCGAGACAGAAGGCGCCCAAGCCGGTCATGCTGGCGTCGCATTCGACTGTAATAACGGGTCTATCAATGACCAGGAGTTTCCGTCCGTTAAATTGAGAAGCAAAGTCAAGGAACCACCTTATGTCCCGCTTCACCTCCTCAGAAACACGGATCGGGGCGTCGTCCAGTGTGGCCTGTCTCAGGTTTCCTAGGAGCCTGGACATGTATCGCCTCGCAGGCGGGATGCACTGGCTGACATGATTTAGCCTTCCACAGAGTGTTTGGAAGTCATGTCTAGTCGCCCATTCCCTGTCGATCCATGTAGCGCACGTTTCCACGAGATTCGCGAGTTTCTCTTGGGGTACGGTGATCTCCATCGCGATAGTGTCTATCTCGAATCCCAACCACTGTAGCTTTGTGGTGGGGAAGACAGACTTTTCCGGGGCAATTTCGACGCCGAGTTCCTGGCATGTAGTCTCAAAACCTGCGAAAGCGTGGGTTGCGTGCCGGAAGTCATTGTGTACGCCGATGAAGTCGTCGACGTACGCGAGTGTCGCTGCCCCGTATCTTCTCGACATCAGCCACGTCAGTGCATTAGAGACGCGCTGTTGTGCCCCCCCGGAGAAACGACAACCAAACGAGGGGCATATGTCGACGTACATCTTGCCTTGGTGCAACAAGCCCAGGAGGGGATAGTCCAGGGGGTCGACCCGTAGTTGCCTATACGCCCGCCTCAGATCAGTCTTCCAGAGCAGGCATCCTCTGCCGGCCTGCAGCACCAAGGCTGCCAGGTCCGCTATGGTCGGGAGAGTGTAGGCGCGGGTCGCCCCCTGGTGGAAGTTTTTGCCGATGCCGTCGTTGACGCTCTCTCCGGGGGGGTAACTCAAGTCCATGATGACTCGCCTTGTGCCCTCCGGTCCAGGTTTCGGACGGGTGAGCAGCGGGCTGAGCTGCGTCCACGGGGCGAAGGGCAAGGTAGCAAAGGGCCCGATCATGGCCCCGTACTCCATCTCCTTTGTGATAAAGTTGGTCACTGCCGCTGGGTATCTCTTTGCGGATGCATGGTTATCGTGCGTTGTTGTTGGTATTCTGTCCGCAGTGTACGAAGCAGGCCAGCCGTAGCGGAGGTATTTACACAACTCCGCGTCGTGGTAGTCCTCTAAGGCTCGTTCCCAGCGACTGCAGTTCATGTTTGACGGTATGTCAATGCGAGCTGCCATGTAGTTTGGCAGGCCCGTCTTAACGACTTCACTGTATATCCACATGTGTAGGCTTGCAGTACTGGCGGCCTCGGTTGTAGGTCGTGGCCAGCTGCATATTATCCTTTCCATATACTGCTTGGGGGTACGCCTCCGGGCACGTGCACCGCCCTCCAGGGGTCCAGTGACCTGGCTATCGGCGTGGTCGGTTAGTGGTAGTCCTCTGAACGGCTTTTTCTCCGGCGTACTCGTTCGAGGGCTGTCCACCCGCCCCATTCCAGGCACCTCCAGGGTGAGTTGCCCGGGGACACTTCCATGTGAGACCACTATCGCTGAGCACTCCACTGAGCCGAACGAGGCGTCATGGTCACAATGGTCAGGCGTCAGTGTGAGCGCCACATTGACAGGGGCACTTTCGAGACATTCTCCTCCGGATATGTTGCGAAGCATAAGCTTAATTCCCGTTGGCCAGGAGTGAGCATCACCAAGGCCACTTTGCCCCACTGGGCTGTGTCCGACTAGCGGAACGGGTGCAGCTATCGCGGGAGAACACCGGGCCACCGAGCGGCCGACCGGTTTGTTTACATGGGCATGGGTATGTACAGTGAGACTGACAGGAGCATGAACAGGAGCATGAACAGGAGCATGAACATTCACATTATCAGAAACCTCATGTGAGACATCTGAGTACATTGACATAGCAGTATTCAAACAGACAGCTGAAACATTCAGTGTCTATCTCGAATCCCAACCACTGTAGCTTTGTGGTGGGGAAGACAGACTTTTCCGGGGCAATTTCGACGCCGAGTTCCTGGCATGTAGTCTCAAAACCTGCGAAAGCGTGGGTTGCGTGCCGGAAGTCATTGTGTACGCCGATGAAGTCGTCGACGTACGCGAGTGTCGCTGCCCCGTATCTTCTCGACATCAGCCACGTCAGTGCGTTAGAGACGCGCTGTTGTGCCCCCCCAGAGAAACGACAACCAAACGAGGGGCATATGTCACCCGTTGGCCGTACACGAACCTTCTGTTTTGTGTCACTACAACCACTGCGGCTAGCGGTAGTCACGGCCGAGTCAGCCGAGCCTACACAACCCGGTTGAGTGCGCATGTCCATTTCTATGTTTATGTCGCCATGACACGTGCGTGTGTTGTTATTTACATTCTGTATGTTAGCGTCTGCCTCGTGTGTCCATATGCGAACGGTGGGTTTTTGTCTAGGACTGGAGATCCTTCTCCCTCTTTCTTTTACACTGTATGTTGAGTTGTAAAAGACTCTGGTCTTGTACTTAGGTCTGTGGTTCACTTCCCAAACCCCGCTTGGGTCTGAGGGTTGCCTCGTGCCGACCTACACTGAGCCAAGCTATGTGGATACAAAGCTGCTTTCGTAGATAGGCATCCGGTGCATACGTGCAGGCGGCGTATTCCTGCCACGACATGATGGTTGTCCTCCGGGCATTTGTCTTTTTGGAATAGCTCGCATGGGGGTCCGGGTCTGGCCCTAGCCACGTGTTGAGGCATGTCCAGCTGGCCCCCGTTCTGTCTTGGGGCTTGGTCTTTCGTCTTTGGTGCGGCGGCTGTCGCTGTTGTGTGAACGTGAGATAACCTGGTCTGTATGCGATCAATTTCGTATGTACTTCCCCATGTTAGCTTTCCCCGGGAAACCTTCTCGCACACATCCTCCGAGAATCCGCGGACATTTTGCCAGGGGTATGATCTCGCGTCGTCAACGAGTGCCTCCAGGTGTGTCGACATCGCATCTCGGGTTTCCTGGTCGGGTGCAAGCTTGATCATTTGCATATACCCGAACACGTATTCGGGGATCGTTAAGTCGTCTAAAGTGGTTTTAGTCCGCTTCAAACCGCGGAAGACAAAATGATGTGGTGTTGTTCCGTTACCTTGAGCCTCCGGCTGGAGGGCTTGTCGAACCGCCTGGGCTACCCTGTCTGCAGCGTCTTCCTTCAGGCTTAGGTCCGATAGCCGCTCTGGGTAGGTCGTTGGCGTGCGTGCTCGTGCACTGTGGTGGGGGTGGTGATATATCGGGGCCTGGCCCGCGTCACGGTTGGGTGAGCCCGGGGAGAAGTCAGGCTGCCTTTGGTTTGCTACGTAATGTCCGCGTGGCGTCCTGCGTTGTTCTTGGTTATCACGGCTGCTTACCAGCTTACTTAGGAGGTCGGTTATTCCCCCAAGTTTTTCGTCTAGGCTGTCCACCCTGTGTGCTACTGCTGATATGGCAGTCGCGTTCTGCTTGGCCGTTACCTTCTGTACCTTTGCCGGTGCCTCGTCGCAGGCGCCGCCATTTTGGAGTTCGCTTTCCGCCTCTACCTGCCGCTGTGCGTCCATTTTCTGGAGGAGTTTTTGAGCGTTACGTCGTGTTTTTTGTGTCGACATTGGTAGCTTACGTTGGCGTGTCATTCCCTCTCGCGTTACAGTGAATATCTGGTTTTTTGAAGGTGGGACTACAGTTTAGTCCGAGAGTAAAAAGATACACACGTCCGTGAGGTGTGGGATTTGAAAACGAACAGGTAAAAAGTCACGTGATGTGACGTCACCGGAAGGTAGTAAGGTCTGACAGTCCAACTCAGAATTAAAATTAATTTACAATTAAATACAATGGAACTACTACCGCAGTTCTCAATTTGAAACCGGAAAAACTCAATGTCATGTTTGGTACCTATTTTATCACAATCCAGTAACAAAATAGCGAGAACTATGAACCGGAAACTTTGTCAACGATTTACGGAAGTGTGAAACGCTATTTAGATGACAATAATTATGGACATAACATCACTACGAGTGAAATATTTAAAACATGTCATGGTGCCCTATCTGGTCGAAAACGCGAACTGAAGAGCGAAGGAATAATCAAATAATCAAACGTAAGGTATAAATGTTAATAGCTATTTAATAATTAATAAATTTCTCTCCTGAGGAAAAAAAAAATTAATAGTACAAAATATCTATCTATTTCACAACAGTGCGATCCCCTAACTACTGACGAGGAGATCTTATTATGGGAAAGCAGCACTTTTGACCCTACCACACTTAACGGCCTGAGAAATAGCTTGTGGTATTTAGTAACAAAGTGCTTCGGAATGTGAGGGCAGCAGGAAGCAAGACAGTTGCTGTGGGGCGACCTGGAGGTAAAAACCGAAACCGGAGGAAAAAAACAATTGTTTTCTACGAGAGAACGAACAAAACGAGACAAGGGGACAACAAAACAAGCCGTGCTTTTCTCCCAAAAATGTGGAAAAATACAAAAAATCCTAAACGGTGCCCTATCGAGTTACTGGCCGAATATACAAAACGTCGTCCCAGCGATATGAATTCCCCAAGCAGTCCATTCTATCTGACAGTGAATTACAAAAGAACATCTACAAATCCTATCTGGTATAGTCGTCAAGCGATGGGAAAAAATGAACTCGCCAAAATATTTAAAGAAAGTGCCAAATCTGCCGGAATAACCGGAAAAAAATTACTAATCACTCGATCCGGAAAACCACATGTACCAACCTCATTCACGCAGGGGTCCCACCAAAACTTGTGGCCCAATTGTCTGGTCACAAAAATGTGTCGAGTTTTAAGTCATATGCTACGGCGTCAACAGAGCAGCAGCATGTAATATACGGAATATTGAATGAGGGCGAGAAGAGATTCAACTTACCTTCGTTGAACAACACGACTCCAGCAATGACAGGACTAGCAGTAAATATCCGATTGAAAAATATTCATATACCGTCAACTGGGGTTACTTGAGACAGCTAGGGTAACTTGAGACACTTTGGGTTCAACAATGAAAATATGTAAAAGTCAATATTTAATGATATATTCTATATATATGACTTAAAGTCAATGCAAGTAGAACAGCTATGGTGTATTCATACCTGAGTGCTATATCTATGAGTCAATTATATCAAGAGATAATGTGTTTTTAATTTATTTATTTTTTAACACTTTTTTTAGAAGTCTTGGAAACTTCAGTGCTGGCGGCATCCACTAGCATACCTAATCAAATCTGTTGCATTTCTTCTGTACTAAAATGCATTGTTATCAAGACCAATTCCAAATCATGCCCCAATCTAGCAAATTTATACCATTGAAAATCCAAATTCTGAAAAAGATGTGTTTCTGGGGGTAACTTGAGACACATTGTGCTCAATGATTTTGGGAAAACACCTTTTGTCATTGTTTTAAATATAAGGGAACCAATTTTTTCTTTGTTGCCTCCCTAGTTCTTTTACCCATCTTCCTCAAAATGAGAGAATTTCGATATATCTTCAATCTATATATGGCTGAAATTCTATATATATAAATGCATTTTTTTTTATTTCACTATTGCTAAAATAAACCATTCTTTCATATTTTGTACTAGTTTCAATGCACTCAATCTGTAAGATCTTCTGGAGATCATTTAGGCCATTATAAGAGGATAAGAATAGTGTGAGAATGGACCAGATCAGTTATGAATTGAACAAATGGCACACCAAAACATAAAAAAAGAAACACAGAATATGAAAAGATAAGCAGAGATCATAATTTGTTCACAAGAGAGACTGTGAGGGTGCTTTTTTCTTGGTTCAGTATGAGGTTGGGCAACAGCAGTGCTTTTATGTTGGAAAAACAATAGGAAGGGCAGCAGATGACCAAAGGAAGGTTGAAGTAAAATCAGAGTTTCTACATGCACAGCCCAATAAAATTCCAGGCTTTTTCCAGGCTTTTCCAGGCTCTAATATTTGTTTTCCAGGCACATAACGATGTGAATCAATACCATCTTGCTAGTGAATGAAAACAGTCATTGTTTGTTTTCTGAAAGGTGCATACATCATATTCATATTTTCGCCACAATAAAGACAAATAATCAATACCATGCTTATCGTACCGGTACTAACATTTTTGGAATAATTTCATCCAAGCCCATGAAATTCCATTACAAAAGTAAATGTGATTATGAAGACGTGGCTAGAACACCTCTATGACAAGCCGAAAAGGAAATGTGAAGCATAAATCAATGAACAGGCCTAATCAGTGAATAAAGTGTTATTTAGATGTACGATTTCACATTCTATTGTTTATTAACTGAATGTTATAATAAAAATAAAAGTGCTGTTTGCAAAAATGTAAAAAGTGCTGTTTGCAAAAATAGAGGAAATACCCTCCCCCTCCAAAAGAAAAAAATGGCCAAAGGGCAGGGTAAAAAAAACTATTAAAAAAAGACCTGTTCACAGGGCATAAACCAAGACCCTTGTCAATGTGTATATCATCTTCATCATACATCCCCATATGTGCATGTGTAGGCAAGACTAAGGTCAAATCCAAGGTCAAGATTGTTTCTGTCTCAAGTTGCCCCAGGGTGTCTCAAGTTACCCCAACATGGGGTAACTTGAGACGGACAAACTTTTCAACAGAGATTTCAGAGAAAATGACTGGCAGTAGAGATTAAATACTGCCTGCCATGGTGTTATTCTGGTCTATAACATGTAGGAACTACAAGATGTTATCATTAAATACTTAGGAAATATTTTCAATAAACCTCAAAAACTGTCTCAAGTAACCCCAGTTGACGGTATTTAAATATAAATCCAGGTAAAAAAAAAAAAAAAAAAAATCCAGCTCCGTAAATGTACATGTGTGATTCCTTTCGCCATTGTTTGTGCACACCAGCGTACGAAACGCTTTAAAAAAATGGAGCTATACGGCTGAAAAAAGGTTCAACAGAACTCTGTCTGATAAAAAAAAAAAATAAATACACAGCCCCAGCAAAGTGTGATTCCTTTCTCCTATGTTTGTGCACACTAGCGTACGAAACGCTAAAAAAAAAATGGAGCTTTGAGGCCATAAAAAATTGTGTTAATTCTTGATCTTTTTCTTGAAAGTTGTTAATAAATCACAATGTGAAAAATAACCATAAAATAGACAGTAAAGTGCTAATCGATTAGTTGGATCCGAAATATAATCAAAATAGAAAGAAATACTTGCCTTAACAATAAGGAAATAGTAATATAATCCGAGTGTAAGTTGTCCGCCCAGCATGGTGTGCTAAAATGAAGCTTCGCCTTGCTCGTTTTGAAAATGTAGCTCTCCAGCGGAGTCTTAGACGATACTATTGATTAGAATATGGCCAGATGCCACGGATCATCGTCAAATGATCAGTATTGCTTCTCCATTCAATAAAACGCTAAATTTGATAGAGATCTATGATTTTATTGTGTATTCTGGTCAGGCTCAGTCAGACCTTACAGGGGAACCATAGTTTTGCCTATGTGGGATCATAAATAACAAAGCTAAAGGGCCCAAACCACCCAAAACAGGGTGTTTTTTCATGATAAAATGAATATACCATACTTTCAATGGTTAAGATTAGTAGAAAAATATAATAATATTGACAATTATTGTTCTTAAGTGGGCCCCTATAGGATAAGGATTTTTTTCAGACCATTTACATATTTTTGGGCAGGATAGTATACTCTCTGCAAGGCAGAATATGCATGTGTAGTTTTAGTGTGGAAACAATTGACTCCCTAAAAAAGGAGTCCTCCAAATATCTACAAATAGCACAGATAGGAATAACATATGTCCTGGTAGGCCTTAACATGTGCCTATGTATATATGCAAAAAAATCATATCTAACTATATTATGATAGCACTGGGAGCCTATTAACTAAGTTTGTGTAGTTTTTGTGTGGAAACGATTGACTCCCACCCTATAATGATAGCTAACAAGTATGTTCTATTTAACTACTGTCCATTTCATATAAATACCCCCTTATATCAAGGTAACTTCACATGGTACCAGCTTTCTTGTACTCCTTCACTGCACATAGACATGAACCCATATCTGAGAATGTGGAAACGATTGACTCCCTGTGGAAACGATTGACCCCCTAGCTGATTTTCCCTTAGTAAGGTTCAAAACAAACAAAAATGAATACCTACTCAAACTAGTCATGAAATTTAAAGACAAATTGGACAATTAGCCTTCAAAATCATATTTATTAGTATCATCTCTGTAGTGTACAGAAAGAGGGAGTCAATCGTTTCCACATAGTAAATGTACTACCCAACTTTGGCCCTGTAGTGTACATTTACTATTGGTATTTAACCTACCCTCATACATCCAACATATACACCACCCACTGTACTACTTATACACAATAGATTTTGACCATACTCCTAACTTTATTTTTCACCCCTGCCTCTGTCCATTTGACGACGATCCATGACATCTGGCCATATATGATTGAAGATCGATTACAAAATACGTTAGATGACCTAGTGTCAATGTTACGTAGTTTAGCTATATGACAAACCAAACCTTCGCAGGGGAGTGTAGATTTATAAGGCGGTCTCTGATTGGATGAGGCAAAACGGTCTCATCCAATCATATTCTATCTTTTAAACGTGGACGGAAACTGGTATGTTAGTGGCAGGAACCGTACGTACTGGACATGGTAGCGAAGTCCGACAACAATATCAAATTGTAAGTTTCAAAATGGCTAAATTAAGGTATATAATAATAGAGAAACAGGCTGACTGTCTATGTGCGGGTAAAATACTTGGTGAAATTTGAAATCAGATTCACCTCTGCCTTCGGCATCGGTGAATCTGATTTCAAATTTTACTGCGTATTTTACCCGTATGAAGACAGTAAGCCTGTTTCTCCATAGTTCATTCTCTGCACGGACGTACCACAATCTAAGAGAGGTTATCCTTGCAACTGTAAATACTCCGTAGAATGCTCAAGTGATGCAGTTTGACACTGACTCACCGACGAGGGTGCTGCAAGTAAGACAGGCAGAACTACAATACATTTTGTTGACATTGATTCACACCCACTTACAAACGGCTCCAGGGCCCTGTTTTTTCAGTCATGACAATTGTTATGAATGACATTTTTTGCTGTCAGTGTCCTATAGTCGCGACATTTTAGGGGGTCAGCCATACACGGAAACAGGGTTTGCCTTATATGGGCATGGCGCGCGGTGGATTGTGGGGAGGGCTCTGGTTGGGAGCGTAAACAAAGGTTTTAATAAATTGTTTATGTCAGTGATGATGGTTGGAGTTTACACATTGGCAATATATTTAATGTTTCTCATCCGTTCTTTTGTGCTGTCATGAGGTGATGGCTAAACGATTCAGCTTTCGTAGTATTGGCTTCATTGACACTGCACTGAGTAGCATGTCGATAGGTTCTGCGACTTTGTAAATATCCATTTCCTCCCGTCATTTGGCGTCTATATGAATAAACCAGACACTGGCAGAATCGTGAAGACTTGTAGAATATTCCCAGGGCGATGATTAATGATGTCAACGCATTTTGTATGGATATGACAGCAGCGAAGTTATATCACTGCAGAACCGCAACTCCGCAGCCTGGCATTGTCAATATAATTATAAAGCACTGTCACACTTATTTTTCGATCGATGGTTCAACTTGGTACATTCGTCCATAGACGTTGATCTGGTGAGGGATTGGTGAGGGACTGGTGAGGGAAATTGAGGGACTGGGGAGGGAGTGGTGAGGGAGTGGTAAGGGATTGGTGAGGGACTAGTGAGGGAAATTGAGGGAGTGGTGAGGGAGTGGTGAGGGAAATTGAGGGACTGGTGAGGGAAATTGAGGGACTGGTGAGGGACTAGTTAGGGACAGTGAGGGAATGGTGAGGGACAGTGAGGGATTGGTGAGGGACAGTGAGGGAGTGGTGAGGGAGTGGTGAGGGACAGTGAGGGATTTGTGAGGGACAGTGAGGGAGTGGTGAGGGACAGGTGAGGGAAATTGAGGGACTGGTGAGGGACCGGTAAGGGACAGTGAGGGACTGGTTAGGGACAGTGAGGGAGTGGTGAGGGACTGGTGCGGGACTGGTGAGGCATAGGTGGGAGGACCGATGAGGGACTGTTGAGGGACAGGTGAGGGATTGGTGAGGGACTGGTGAAGGACTGATGAGGGACTGGTGAGGGACAGTGAGGGACTGGTGCGGGACTGGTGAGGCATAGGTGGGAGGACCGATGAGGGACTGTTGAGGGACAGGTGAGGGATTGGTGAGGGACTGGTGAGGGACTGGTAAGGGACAGTGAGGGAGTGGTGAAGGACTGGTGAGGGACAGGTGAGGGACTGGTGAGGGACTGGTAAGAGACAGTGAGGGACTGGTGAGGGACAGTGAGGGATTGGTGAGGGACCGTGGCAACCTTTCTTTTCTCGCCAAACCGTTACGACACACTCCGACAAGGCTCTACGACGAAAACCAACAGAGCCCTTCCGACAGGGATTTTCTTTGTCGTAGTGTGTCGTAAGCCTTGTCGGAGTGTGTCGGAAGCAGTGGGCACCCCCCTTAACTCTCTCTCGGAAAAAAAGATTTCTTTGGTCGACTTTTCTCTGTGTGTGATCCAGCAGATCGTAAAAGCGACCGACGAAACTGTTGACCGACCTATTTCTCAATCAGTCAACCGGCTTAACTCTAGATGTCTTTCAGATGATTTGGAATGAAAGAGCTTCTGCCGAGTTTGTTATTATCGCAATAAAAATGGATTCGGCCCAAGGAGATGGCCGGCCGGTATGGCACCTTTCTTTACCTCATTTTTTCAGGATCTATCATACTAAGTCTAATTTTCGAAAACCTTCGAGTGCCACAGAAGAGTAGATATGATATCTGATCTACCATCTCCCCCCCTGTCGGGGTGATGGTGTAAATGTAGCATTACACAATGGTAAAAATTCTCTAATTATAAGGAGGCGTAATTGGCATTATACATTGTTTATTCAGGACAATTAATGTATTATAATCTTTCAGGTCTAGATTACAGATATGAACAAACAATGTAATCTGGGATGAAACATGAAATATACGAGTGTCCGTAGTAATTGTAATACTGAAATAGAGGTTCTAAAATGTGAGAAAATATGCCAAAGGGCATAGGCATAAATGCCAAATTTTTTATGAGTGCCGGGAAGGGGTCGACGTCCTTCCCCGGGGGGGGGGGGGTAAATTTGGCCTATTGCCCGAGGCACTGATCCAGGTGCCGTGTTGGCAGATTGCGCTCTGGGGCACCCCCGCAGCCACGGCATCGTGGACTGCGCCCCACCTCAGAGAATGAAGCGTAACTCTCTCGGCCGCCGGGAATCCAACGGCCGCCAAAGCAGCGCGCAGAACAGCGCACAACGGCCTGAGAGGTGAGTGGAGTAGACGACGAAATGATGAAGGCTGGCGACCGTGGAGAGGCCGGAACTGCTCCCACGTAGTGATGGTATGCCGCGACCGGACAGACTGCCGTGTCCACCAAGCGCGGGAGGTCGACTACGTGAGGGGGGGCCGCTCGGGACCGGGTTTTAGCCACAATAACCCTCCTATTGACCGACCCCTTCTTAGGGCGTGTCATCAGGGGGGAGACGGCCATACATGGGTCGAAGGGGGGGCCCGGAAGGGGCCGACGAGGGCCTCTTCAGCGAGTTCTTTGTCTATGTAGGCCGCGACGTGGCGTGGATAGTTCTCAGCCGAGGCGTGACTCCGGGCCGTCGAGGCGGGGGACGTGGCACCCGTATAGCCCAACGGCCAGCCATACTCGATGAGGTTGACGACTTGTTTATCGTGGTATTCCGTCAGCGGCGCCCTCCAGGCATCCACCTTCATGCTCTAGGGGACCGGGATCAGTGCCCCGAGGTAATTCGGTAGTCCCGAGGCCGTGGGCGTCATGAGAGAAGTAAGGATATTATACATGACAGTACCCGAATAATAGCACTATCTCTCTTTGGTTCCTCTTCTGATAGGAGGATCAACAAAGCAAGCTGACTCTTCTTTTTCCCGACGCTTTTTAGCACGCTTTGCCCTCGGTGTATATTGTGAGCTAGTATCTGGTGCTTGGTCATATCCAAGATGGAGAGTTGGATGTGGGTTCTCTTTAGTTGGCATGCCATCTATAAAGTGACAAGAGCAAACCTGATGACCTTGTTTGGGCTCCAACAGATTCACTGGTTTTTCAGGATTTGCACGTTTTAGGAGCCTGAGCCAGTGAGACCGCTTCTCTGGTTCACGCTTGGCTGAGGGAAATGGAAATAATCTGGGGAGAAAAAAAGAAAAAGCAGAAACAATATGAGCAGATATATCTTGTGAATGTTTAAATATTTGTTGAAGGTTAACATATTTATACAAATATGTATCTCGGTACAAAAACCCTTCTGTAGTATGGGTCCCATAAAATTAGCAACAGTGTTAAGATTCAGGGGGGTGTTTTTCAGTAGAGACGATCTCAACCTGAGATCCGCTGAGATCGGTGAGTGATCTTGAGACCGATTTTGAGATAAATAGCGGAAAGTGTTTTTCAGAGGTGGGCTCCTCAAGATTGTCTCAACTGAAAAACACTTTGCCTCTTAAATGGTCTCAAGTTGATGAAATACTGATGTTTTACAATTTTTTGAAACAAAAAAGAAGAGCTGAGTTTCTGCCACACCTTGGGAGTGTATTGGAGGCATTAACCCTGTGGGGAGCTACTACGGACACCGCCGCATGGTGTGCCTACCGCGTACCGGTATATGCGTATGTGCGAGTGGAGGCGGCAGGGGTGAAATTTTTAGACATTTTTTACACAAATACTTGCTCAGTAAACTCCTTTGCGCAACTCGCCGCTATTCTCTATGTTAAAACAGGCTTCAAAGTCAGGTAGAGAATAAATTCATCTATCAGACCATGGTAGTTTAAAAGAGTAAGCTCTGTGTTCAACCTCAGGAAATTCCAATAATATTTTTGTAATTGCTAAAAGTCTCACTTTATTTTCGATTTTCGCACCGTTTGTTGTTTATCACGGAAGAAGAATATGTTCAAAAGGGTTTGAAAACTTCCTGATTGCCTGATAATTGGACTAAAAAAAGGATTTGCTGCGAAGCGCTTTCTCTAAGATTTGCGGCAAAAACGCCATCGCGACAGGTGCAAAATATGGCTATATTTATTTTGCCATTGATCACAGGTGAAATATAACACAAGTACCGTGATCTGTGGGTATTTATACACAACACTGTCAAATATCATAAAATTACGAGCAGTGAAAGTACCCGAAATGTATTTTTGAAAGTTGTTCACTTACTATAGTGACAGAACGACAGGCGGCTCCGCCGTGCCCATCGCTAGATAAAACCCAAGCAGTACACAAGCAGTACTTGGGTAATCTTTTACAAATATCTCATTCCTGATGGTCCAGTAACATTATCCACATCAAATGTAACTCTTAGATATGTATTTGAATCCCACACACGATCGTGCATGAGGTAGATCTAGATCTAGTATGTCCGAGTATGTTCGCAGTGCAGTGGTGGATATATGAGCGATAATAGGGGTCCGACTGGAGGGTTAGGTTTAGAACAGGGTTGGGTAAGGGTTTTTGTTGTACTGATGGTTAGCATATGACAATAAACCAGTTTTTAATGACAAGTGCATTTTTCAAAGTGATCAGACCTGTTGTGACTGGTTCATAGAGCTGCAACTGCCAGTACTGGGAGTAGATGTTTGATCATTAGCCATGTCAAATCGACTGTATTTATTATTCAAACGTTATGACAACACTTTTACTGCTAAAAATAATCATGTAAATATCATGAATAGTCTGTCTGTAACATTGATTTATATAACTGTGTGTTCATATTATGGTTATTTGGACTTACTGGCAGTCTGCTAGTGTGTTCCGCCGATGTCAACGCACTGTCCGCCGCGCTTGTTTACACTCCCTAATTATATATTCAAAATGGAGGACGGAACTCTGTTTCCGTGTATTCATCGCAGCCCGAGGCACATATAGCAGTATTTTCCCTTGCGATATGCTTGCAATATCGCAAGGAGATTATCTCAAGGGAGGGGTGGCTTGTGCAGCAGGGGAGGGGAAAAATTCGCCGTAAAATGTACCTCAGGCTTCGGCCTCCACAGCTGGAGGCAGGCCTCAAATCTCAAGGCATTTCATGGCACACCTAGCGATATTTTGTTGAGATATTACCTGCTTGGCCAAGGTACAATATCGCAAGGAGTGCTGCTGACGCTTACTTTATCCCTTTTATGGCAGTTAATTGAGTTTTAATGGGCCCCGTGACCGGCCCGGCAGCCCACCCAGCAGGTGGTTGCGTAAAAACGGTACAATATCGCAAGGGAAAGAATTGACATGTCAATTCCCAAAGTCACATGAGACTTTCTCCCTTTGGGGGAAAAATATCGCATGCGACTTTGTACCTCAACGGGAGAGCAAAAGGGGTGGTGCAATATTGCAAGGCTTCCATGGCACACTTGGCGATATTGTACCGGGAAAACATTGCAAGGGTACTTTTAGCAGTGTGTCGTATAGACGAGGCGTAGCTTACACTTCTGCACCTAGCGCTTCGCGACCACGGATAGAGAGAAGATTTGAGCGGACCGCGGGAAGTTGCCGTGCTCTCATCTACATACCCAGTTTCTGAGTCGTTGATTGGCCGAGCGCGTCACGTGACGCGTACGGCGTGTTCGGTTGGTCTCCGCGCGGCGTGGGCGGTTTCGTGGGGATCCGCGTGCAGCGGTTTCAAGTTCACCCGACGTCGGCGGAGTGTGGGGCACTATGTGTAGCCGTTTATTACACACAGTACCTGTAGGGATCTGGATTCAAATCCCCAAAATAGGAGTGGAATAACCCCTACACCCAGTCAATGTTTTGACAAGGAGGTAAGCCCAATTTAGACTGTGGTGCTGTGTATATGTTGACACTTTGTTGTTGATTCTGGGAGTGTCATATTGCTGTCACTGTCTGTATCTGCTGTCACTTTGGTTTGTAACGGGAGATATTACTCCCGTCGTGCTCTCGTGGTTTCGATTGTTCATCAATCTCGTCAGGCGAATGTGCGTTAGGTGTTCTTCTGTGGTCTTTCTCCCCGAAATATTTTTTCGGGGAGTGGATATGTAGCTCCGTGTGCATTTTCAGCTTTGCAGACAATGTGATTTTGTTTTCTCTACGTTGTGTAGTCTAGTCGACACCTTCCCTTCCCTGTTATGGTAGCATTTTTTGGTGAATTTCTTCGTTCCGCTAGGGTCTATCTTGAGATCCTTGGGTTGGAAAATTTTTTTTGACGTGGCATTGTGTAGGGATGGGTTTGTGTGGCGTTGACTGAATTTTTTAGCCATACCTGTTGTCCAGTGTGTTGAGTCCATGAGGAGAGTGTGCTTTTAGTCGATGAATCCAGTTGAATTCGATTTTGTTTCTGAGTCTTGCCACTTCTTTCGATTCTGGATGTCTGTATATGTAGTCTAGGATGTACACTTTGACATCTTCTGTTCCGTGGTGTGTGTCTTGGTTGAAGTGTCGTGGCACCTCATTCTTTCCTTCGTTTTTCTTGATGCAATTTAGATGTTCTCGTATTCTGTCTTTTATTTTTCGTTTTGTTTGTCCAACGTACTGTTTTTCACAAGTCTTGCACTCTATGCAGTAGATTACGTTAGAGCTGTTGCAGGTGACGTCCCATTTCGTCTGGTGTTCTCGTTTCGTCGTCTTCGAGGTAATGTATCCGTCCATGTTTATTAGGTCGCAGTATTTGCAGTCTTCTTTTTTGCACTTGTTGTTGTTCTCTTTGCCTTCTCTTTTTCTTGTGTCTTCTGGCTCGTTTTTGGTTGCTTTTTTCGTGTTGCTGTTTGGCTCGAAGTTTGTTCGTGCCCTCACGAGATGATCACGGATGTTCTTGGGTCTTTTGTATCCCTTTATTATCTCTTTCCTGTGGAGGTTTTTTGTTGTTATTGACCTTGCTAAGAGGTCCCAATTCTTCTCCACTATCTTCCCGATGTTGTTGTTGGGGTTGTATGTGGTGACCAACACCACACCTTCGTCTTTGTTCTTGGTGTCGTCTTTTTCTTTTTTCAGGAGGTCGCTTCGTTGTTGGCTGTCCACTTTTTTCTTGCAGGTGTTGATGACGTCGTCTGGGTATCCCTTCTCTTTGAAATGTTGTTTCTTCTTCTCGCAGTGTTTTTCTTCGTCTTCGTCCCATTTGCAAATGCGTCTTATTCGGAGGAATTGCGAGTAGGGTAGGCTTCTCTTTGTCACTGGTGGGTGTGCTGAGTCGTAATTCAAGTATGTGTTGGCATCTGTTGGTTTCGTGTAGAGGTCTGTATAGAGGAGTCTGGATTTTTCATCTATTTTGACCGTTGTGTCGAGAAATGGTATTTCTTGTTTGGACCATTCCGAGGTGAACTTTATAGTTGGGTGGGCTCTGTTGAGGTCTTCTATCCATTGGTGGAGTTTTTCTTCTCCATGGTGCCAGATCACGAAGATGTCGTCTATATACCATAGCCACAGCATTGGTTTTGGGCCTTCTCTTGAGTTTAGCTTGTTTTCCAGGTTCTCCATGAACAGATTCGCATATGATGGTGCAAGTCTTGTACCCATCGCCGTCCCGCTGATTTGTTTGTAGTGGTTTCCATTGAATTGGATGTTGTTCTTCTTGAGGACTAGTTCTAGTAGGTCTACTATGGAGTCGTTGCTTGGGTTTAGTCTCTTGTTACGTGTGTTGTTCAGCTTGGCTCTTATGGCTTCTATATCCTCATCGTTGGGGATATTTGTGTATAGAGAGCCAACGTCGAGGGTCGCTAGTATTGTGTCCTTCATCTGTCCCTGTGCTTCAATCTTGTTGATGAAATCGTTGGTGTCTTTCACGTAGGACTTGATTTGTGGTACGAGTGGTTTGATGAAATTGTCTACAAAGGTCGAGATTTTCTCTGTAGCACAATTGTTCGACGAGACCACTGGTCATCCCGGTGGCGGTCGTTGTGGTTTGTGTATTTTTGGTAAAAAATACACGTGAGGGGCTCTTGGTTTGTCGTTTCTTAGGGCACCGGCCATGCTTAGGCTGATCTCTCCTTCATTGGTCATTTTTTCTAGTTTTTCTTCTACGAGGTTGTTGATGTCTTGGGTGATGTCCCTCTCTGTGGGAATGTATACCTTTTTGTCGCTGAGTTGTCTTACGGCTTCTTTGATGTAGTCTTCGGTGTTTTGTATGACGGTTGCGCCTCCTTTGTCTGCCGGTTTGATGGTGATTGTGTTGTCCTTTGCCAACTCTCTAAGAGCCAGTTTCTGGCTCTTAGTGACGTTGTACTCTTTTTTTCGTTGGGGCTTGTGGCTGCTGAGGTCAATTTCGTTGATGGCTATGAACCCTTCGAGGTTCTGCGAGCCTGTAGGTGGTTTCCAGGTCGATTCTCCTCGCAGCTGTCGGTTGAGTCTCTTGTCCTCGTAAGGGGCTAGTGTACCCTTCACGAGCGGGTTTGGGATTGTGTGATTATCCGGTTGGTAGTAGCCTAAAGCCTCCGATTTGGGCTTCACGTCTCCAGTGTCGAAAAATTGTCGGATTCTCAACTTGCGGTGGAATTTGTCGAGTTCGATTTTTCGATCGCCTTCGGATTCACCCCCTTGGGTCGGACAGAAATTAAGGCCCTTTTCTAAGATGGAAAATTCGATGTCAGAAATATGTCTATTTGAAAGGTTTACTACTATACTACCTTCTTCGTTAGGGCTTGTCTTTGTTGCACATTCTTTTTTGGGGGGAAGGTTGGGAGTTGCCCCCCCTCGGGGCCCCTCCTTATCTCTTCGTCCCATTGCTGCTATTGGGGGGTGTGTGGTGGGTTGTTCCCCTTGTTCCCTCTAGGGTTTGGCTTATTTACCTTGGTTGTCGAACCGTCTTTTACAGAATTGAGACCCCGTACAGAGTTAACAGGAGAAGGACAACAATTAACACTTTTATTAGTAGACAGTGGTTTTTTGTACAAATCAAGTTCGTCAGACCCTGTATACCAGTTGTTACAATGTCCATTGGAGGCCAAGCTAGACCACCTGTTCCTGCACTCTATGGGGGCGGCGTTGTTGTTGTTCTGCTGCATCGCGTGGGCGTGTCGGGTGGTGGCACGTCGTGTTTTGCTGCGTTGTGGTTTCATACCGGTGCCCTCGTTCTTTGTAAATCCAGTGTTCTTACTGGGTTTGGGTCTGTTTGGAGGTGATTCGTTGGTACCAGTCCTGGGGCGTTCCTTGTCTTGTGAGGTTGTATCTCGGCCAGTTCCTACTTTCTTTTTCATTTCAGTATCGTCGTTCCTGGGGTCGGTCCTCTCGTCGTGGGTTATCGTCGTAGCGTCCTCTTGGTTGGCGGCTGGGGTTGTAGCCATGGTATGGTCTGCATCCTCCTCTGTAGTCTTGGTACTCGTACTGTCGATGGTAGTCTCTCGGTGCCGGTCGGTAGTCCTTATCTCTTAAGTGTTCTCTTCTTCTCTCGTCCCCCCCCCCCCCGAGCTCGGCTTTCGGTACTCGGAGGGGCCTGGCTAAAGGGCTTGGTTTCGCTTCTGTTGGCTTGTTTGCTGTCTGAGTCTGCCTGCTTACGTACCAACTTTTTCACATGTTTCGCGATGTGGATCATTTCGTCGTCCTTGGGACTTTCCTTTTCCAGGATGGTCATTCGTTTCTTGACATTTTTTTTCCAACCCAAGGATCTCAAGATAGACCCTAGCGGAACGAAGAAATTCACCAAAACATACTTTTAGCCGTGTGTCTTAATCTTTGATCGAGGTCACATGAATGATATGAAAAATAGAGGACGAAAAATGTATTTTTCTATAAAATAACCCTTCCCTTGTCACCAGAACATGGCTGTTGAATGTAGGTAGGTTGTAAGTGGTAGAGTACTCTTTGACTGTATCAGCCCTTCACAGAAAGATCTGTAGAAAAGATACTTATAGTATGCTCTCTTTTATTTGTACACAAAAAATACACTCTTCTCACAAGCTCAGATTGAATAGCCCTGATCTAGGGCTGCTACTTGCTTACATAAGAGTTTTCAAGATTGAATACTTTAGTACAGAATGACGATTACACCGGAGTACAGTTCAGGTATGTTTATTGACCACAAACAGGTTAAGCCTCAAGCGGCACAAGGTAAGTTCACAAACTCCCAACTATGCCTACTCGGACGCTGACTTCCCGGTAAGTGTGGCTGACGTGCTCTCCTAGGTACTCCCTCCTACAGCTCAATTCACCAAAGGTAGGTGGTCTTCCATTATAAGAATACAGAATCCGGGCTATTTACAAGTGTCAAAGAAGCCAATATCAAAATTACAAATAGTTTACAGGAGTTGATAATAAGTAGGAATTAATTAATAAATTGAATACATCAAATTGTATACGGACATGAGATCAGGAAACATGATATTATTAAAGTACAAAGTAGAATGAGGATGAGTACATGGAATGATGAGTAGACTTCTTAGAATACATCCAATATGTTATGATAACCTAGCCCAGCTCAACTAAGTTAGCAATCGCACTTTTGAAACTCGCATTGCAAGGTAGTTTTTGGATTTCTTCAGGAAGGGAATTCCACAGTTTCTCACCTCTATATTTGGGTGATTTCTTAACAAATTCGCCGTGAAGTCTTATTATTTCAAATTGTAGCTTAGATTGGGAGCGGAGGGCATGAAAATTGGAATTGATGTTGTCAGATTCTACATTAGATCCATATTTACTTTTCTTTACATTTGGATTTTCGTTACCATTCCTAGCCTCACTAGTTACATTCCCAATGGGGCCGTGTTTCTTTATATACTCTTTACGCATGTACATTAAAAAGAGTTCAGCCCTTCTGCGCTCTAGAGGTTTAGTTTTTGTATTGAGATTAAGCTGCTCAGTGGAGAGTGATCTCCCATTGTCTTTAAGGCACACTCTCAGTGCCCTAATATGAAGTCTCTGCATTTTGGAAAGGACTTGTTTCGACGCCCAACCAATGAAGATACTTGAATAATCAAAAATGGGGAGAATTGCTTGTTTATAAAAGGCGATTGCTACCTGTCTGGTTAGTAAGTACCTGATTTTTTGAAAGCGAAAAATCTTGTGGTTTACTTGCCAAAGTATTTTCTGAGATTGCTTATTAAAATTGAGACTAGAATCAATCTCAACCCCAAGATAGCAGTAAGATGAAACAGTATCTAGTTTTGACTGGTTTGCATATATATCCAGATTTATAACACTTTTCCTCTTGTTGGGAGGAAGGTACCAGCATACTTTGGTCTTGCTAGTGTTTACAGTAAGAACATTTTCCCCACACCAGCTCAGGAATTTGTTTAGCTCATCTTGCAACAGCTGAGCAATAGTAGCAGGATTAGGATGACTATAGTAAATAACAAGATCGCCAGCATATAAAATAAATTGTGAGTTGGATAGTACACTGTTCAAGTCATTTATGAAGTATATAAACAGTAAGGGCCTGAGGACCGAACCTTGCGGGACACCATAATGAATGTCCTCCCAGTTTGAAACACTTTTAGCAAATCTGACTCTGTTTCCTTTCATGCAAATACGATGATAACCAATTTTCATGGTTTTTCCGCAATTCTATACTTTCAATTTTCATCATAAGTAACTTATGATCAACACTGTCAAATGTTTTGCGCAGATCAATAAAAATGCACCCAGTGATTTGCTTCCTATCCCTAGCAGTGTATAGATCATTCAAGAAATTAAATATAGCATCAACAGTACTCCTTTCTTTCCTGAAACCATATTGCTGCTCACAAAGCATGGAGTTTGTATCCAGGTAATTTGTAAGATATGAATGAAATAGCTTCTCAGCGATCTTCCCAGGAACTGGGAGTAGGCTTATGGGTCTCCAATTATTCAGATTTGAAGAAGTGCCAGCCTTAGGGAGTGAACTAACATTTGCAAGTTTCCATTTATCCGGGAAAAACCCAGTGTCAAGACAGGTCTGATAAAGATGATTGAATTGTTCTAACGTGAGACTCATGAAGTCTTTTAGGGTAGAGGATCTAATATTGTCAAGCCCAGATGATTTACTAGAGGCTATTTTAGTGATTCCTATATACCTATGAGCGAACAACCTATGATTACTTAACGCTGCTGGGGGTGGAATAACTTTTGTTTACTGCCCAGGTTGAAGTTACTGCCCAGGTTGACGTTTACTGCCCAGGTTGACGTTCAGAGACATTCAGTTTTTATCGATATTAGCCGACAATTGAAGGTATATAGGAATAGGGAAACCACGTACCAGTGGAAATAAGTCAAAAGTTACCCGGCAAGGCTTGGAATAATTACTGCCCGCGGCTACGCCTTGGGCAGTAATTTTCCCAAGCCTTACCTCGTAACTTTGACTTATTCCCACCGGAACATAGTTTCCCTCTATTAATGTGTAAAATAGCCTCTAGTAAATCATCTGGGCTTGACAATATTAGATCCTCTACCCTAAAAGACTTCATGAGTTACTACACGGCAGTGTGGAAAGTCATAGTTACCGTTTACATAGCAACGTGTTGCATTTACATTAGTTACGGCAGTAGGTATTACTATATATAGTATTATCCTACCCCTAATAAAAAACTCCATAGGCTTAACATTAGGTCACTGTATTCGGTCTGGAGTTCAGAAAAATGAAAAATATCGCTCTAGTGGGATACACTTGAGAAGTCATTTGTTAATGTAGAAGTAATTTAGATGGGCAGGGTAGGATAAATTCTAAACCAAACTCGAGTTCCACAGGACCATGCCTTGGTATTTGGGTGCTCTTTTCCGCATCTCAGTCTTTGGTTTGGGTAAAGCAAAAATAGACCTGTCTCTGGACCTTGTGTTAGGTCTTACTTACTGAGCGGGACGGTCCCTAAATAGGGTTCCATCCTTTGACGCGATTCTTCTCATGTAGGTTGCCAACAATTCCTTTCTTCTACTCTCTAGTTTGGATATATTAGCGAGTTTGTGAAGGTGATTGACAGCATGCACCATGGGTCCAACCCCCACACAAATCCTTAGTCCCCTATTCTGGATACGTTGCAGTTTCTCCAGCTGATTCTTACTGGACCACAAATGTATAGTGTAAGCATATTATCCTACCCCTAATATAAAACCCCATAGGCTTAACATTGACTTTCCGTATGCGCCCGTATGTCACATACGGATAGAAATCGCTCCTAGGACCAATCAGAGATCAGCAGCTGAAAGTAGTTCCAAGCACCTTCAGAGCAGCAAGGAGAGCTATATGGAGGACTTCAGAAAGTTTTTATGTGTTTTTTGTTATTATCCTCACATAAAAATATCGTTCACAGGGGGTAGGATAAAATCAAAACCTTATTCGTTTTAATCTGGGCTCCCGTATGTGACTCTTGGAGTTTTGGCTCCGCCTCATGATATCAAACTCCAGTCGTCGCATACGGGGGCCCATATTAAAACTCATCCGGTTTACGATAATCCGTCACAGGCATGATAGTCTGTTTGTATACCCTACAGGCCGTGTTCCTCGTCATCATATGGCGGATTTTGCCCAAAAGATGTATCTTCCTATTTAATTTCTTTTTTACCATAAAAAAGGTTGTGCTGCAAAAGCTCTATTATTTCCATTATATCATTACCCATGTGGTATAACACTCATATCTTCAGCATATATATAATAGACATTTAGAATTTTCAATGGTCTGATCTTCTTGCGAAATCTTCGGTAAGTCATTTACAAAAGCGATGAACAACATAGGGCCTGGTGGTAAAGAGCACTGGACTTGTATTCCCAAGGTTGTCAGTCTTTGTTGATTCGAGTCCCACTGCAGCCACTTTTCTCCTTCACCCCCAGCAATGGTAGATTTACTGCTACATCAAAGGCCAATCCTTCTCATACCATGTCTATGTGGTGTGGGAAGTAAAAGAACTCTCACCTCAATAAATGTGTAGGGGTGGAATTTCTTCCTAAATTCATTACATAGATTCGATTACCACCCTTGTAGTGTAAAAGAACCTTGAGAAAGTCTGGTGAGAACCTGCAATGGTTAACTGGACGTTAAATAAGACCCACAAACCCACAAACATAGGGCCTAATATAAATCCCTGTGTGACACCATAAGTGATCCTCATAGGATCCGATTTAACCTTATCAGCCATTAATACCTGGGACCTGTTCTTCAAATAACTTATGTACCAATTTAGTAAATTTCCCAAGGAAGGAGGTCAGAATTTTGTGATCTGTTGTATCAAATGCCTTTTTAAAATCAATGAATACCGCTGCTGTTGATTTTTGGTTGTTTCCGAAATCTGTTCTTTGCTGAATTAAGTATATTACTATTCTCGATAAATTCAATGGTTCTATTGTGCAGACCTAATATAAGCCCCCACTACGGTGCAGTAGCAAGGCTTTGTAAGGTATAAAAACTGTTGATCTCAGATCCATATTAGCTAAAGCATTAAGAGGTACAACAAATGGAAGATAAATATATGAACAATGCTGTATATAGTTTTTGAAGCGATCTATATTTGCTGTTGTGGAATCATGACTCCTTTTTCAGCACCCTGAGGTTTTTTCACTTATGATGCTTGAAATGATTGTATCGGACACTTAAAGATTATAGACTGTCACAAAGGTTAAGGTTAATTTATACCTGAACTACTGAAATGGGTGGCAATTTTCTCTAAGGAAATAAGAAAATGATCAGTCACACTATTTGAATCCTATTTCTGATCTACCTAAATGAGGTCTGTTGGTGTGGACAGCAATTACCAATCTGTTCATCCTCTTGGTTGCCTCGCCTCCTCGTGGTGCAGACCGGATATGCTTGCATGCAAGCAGAAGAAAAGCGACCGGGATGGGGAGTTAGCTCAGTGATAAAGAGCACCAGACTTGTAATCCCAAGGTTGTTGGACTTTGTTGGTTTGAGTCCCACTGCAGCCACTTTTCTCCTTCACCCCAGCAGTGGTAGATTTACTGCTATATGAAAGGGCAATCCTTTTCATACCATGTCTATGTGGTGTGGGAAGTAAAAGAACTCTCACCTCGGTAAATGTGTAGGGGTGGGATTCCTATCTACATTCATCTCATAGATTCTATCAAACCCAAAGTAAGTCTAATTGAACAAATTGTATGTTAAACTACCAAAACAAACAAACTACCTAAATGACATAGCAAAATGTCTCCTAAACTCAAGCCTAAAACTTTACGCAGATGACGCAGTAGTACATACCACCAATAACAACCCCCAAACTGCCCATGCTAAACTGAAAGAAGATCTTACAAGTATTCAAAAATGGTATGTCAATAACAAGTTAAGCATTAACACTGGCAAAACAAAGGTAATGAAATTTGGGAGCAGACATAACTTGAACTCGACCTAAATGATCCAAAACTGGAGAAGTCCACCAATTCACATATCTTGGAATTATCCTGGACAATACTCTCTCATATACCTCACAACTGAAAATACAAATACAAAGAGCATCACACAAAACCTACCTATTATCCCAGATACTGTTGAGTACCCTTTGCAAAATCCGTTGCGGGCCTACACTCGGGGTCCTGGAGTGGGGCAACAGCTGCAACCAGTTAAACCTCGCCCTGAACCAGGATCCCAGTCCTGGACGGTGTGTGATTGTTTGTTTGTGGTTTAACATCCCGGGGGACCTTGAGAGTATATAGGGACCATCAACGATTTAGCTTTTCATTTTTGTAGACTTATTTTAGTCAATTTTATTGTTTTCAAACATTTTATAAACAATCAAAGAGATTTGATCCTTTCAAAAACCTGATGATATCTTCCTTTTGAATAGTTTCAAACAACATTTTCATGTTGCTGCTGTTTTTCAAGTACCTTCTTCTACTTTCTTGTACCCTTTTACAGTTCAGCAGGATATGCTGAAAAGTTATGGGTACATCGCATGCTTGGCATAACAGGGGTTTTTCCCCTTTCAGGTGATATTCATGTGTAAGTCTGGAGTAACCTATTTTCAGACAGGTCAACTTCACCTGTTCACTATGACTTAATCCCCACAGTTTCTCTTCCCATTCACAGTTGAATGAATGGTATGTAGTTTGTTTCTTAGTTGCTTGTTCCAGTCAGATTGCCATTGTCAACTCTCTTATTGGAGCTGTCATATCCTTGTGTGGAATTTTCACTGTACCAGGATGCAACTTCAGAGCTTTCTTTGCTGCTCTGTCTGCCTCTTCATTTCCGTCGATTCATATGTGGCTTGGTAGCCAGCATAGAAGTATGTCCTTCTTTTTTTTCTTCAAAATGGTAATCCTCTCTCGAACTTCTCTTACCAAAGGGACTCAAAACTTCACCTAAAAGTGTCAACAACCGCCAAAATTATGCCAAATCAATATGTAATTTCTACAAAATCCAAGATGGTGGCCTTCGGCTTTGTGAGGCCAGAGACATTTGAACATGGTGGGCGACCTCTAGCCATACATCTGTGTGCACTCTGTGCCTAAAACCTTATCGACAATCTGTTTGAGATATTATTCTCACGAACCGCTCAATTTTGATTGAAAGACATTCTGACGTCATTTTTGGAATTATATTCTTCTCGACACTGAGGTCTACTGCTATCATCTCAGGCTGTACCGACAACGGACAGTCATCATTTTTTTTTTATCATGTTATACTGCATCGATTTACATCAGGTCGGGAACCTGAAAAGGTTAAACGAGAATGTACTGATTACCCAGACGTGAATACAATTCATACCTTGGAAACATTCTAGTTCATAGCCAAAATTACACAGAACATGAAAACTAAGACAAGACCAAAGAGTCTCAACTGGATGAGCATTTAGATCATGATATGTCATTGGGCTCTTATGAGTAGGAGCATTTCACAACAGTTACAGGAGCGGTATCAGCGTGAAGTCATCATTGGCTCTTACTTTTAAGGTAAGGAGGTAAGAAAGCTATGATTCTAGTTTTGTTTTGGGTACGGCTGGAAATACTTTAAATTAACTATAGCATATCAATTATGCATATAATAAACGTGTTATGGCCCTCAGAACCAATACGGAGTTGGAGATGATATGGGACTCGTTCATGGCGGGAGGGGCCAAGGTCAGAGATTCGGCAAAGCTGACAGCTAGTTTTGTTTTGGATATGGCTAGAAACAATTGATGAGAAAAAAAGTGTATCTGAATCAAAACTGACCTCACTCTCAGGAGGTGAAAACTCCCAGCAGATCCTGTCAAAAACGTTTTTTTGTGTGAGTTTCTTTTATATACATATATAAAGTATAGGTAACCAGTTTGGTCAAATACTGGTCTGCCATCCCAGTACTTAAATTTTTGTACCAAGTTTAGAAGGTCATTATGGCAGCCTAAGCCCTTTAAAAGTTAATATATCTTTTTCAATACCCTCACTTGATTATTATGATCCAAAAACTTGACTGGTATGATATCACAATTATAACCACCCCAAATTGACTCAACTGGCCTGCTTCCCGTGCTAAAGACGTACATCAATGCAACCCAAAGATTCCTATAATCTCAATGATGCCACCTAGCAGGAAATCTGGATTCTCAAGGCTCTAAGCCTAAATCGTTAAGAATTCTTATCCCATAGAGCGTAGTGAGAACCTTGTAGAGAATACCGCTTAGAGTGTGTGAGATCTTATGAGAGGGGTGTCAATAGCAGAAGATTTCCAATTTTTTTTATCTCGGCAGCGTCAATGACCACCAGCTTCATTACATTTTGACTAACATCCACCTAATTTACCCATTGCTTGTCCTACATTAGTTGATTATAAACTAAGCTGTGTCCTCTAGTAGGACATCCATAATGTTAGCCCTCAGTTCGATATTGCTAAATTTCTTCATCTTTCTGATGTAGTAAGAAGAGTAACAAATTATACCTTGGAATATCAATTCTCAATTGTGGTTAGCAGGTAGTTGGGTAGATGTGGTATCGTATTTATTCCGCCAACACAATTTTCATGTATGTCATTTATTACTACAATATTTTATCTTCTAGTAAACTAAGGAATTTGGTAACACCAACTTATATCATCTTATACATGTGTAGTGGCTGGTTGTCAGGGACAGCTGAAGCTTACCCCGAGCACCACCACAGCTTTGGTCCAGAAGGCCATTCCAGTGCTGCAAACCTGCAGCTGTGTTGTACCACAGCCACTCAGCACCGCCATTACTCTGTCCAGGATAAAACTAGTCCCTGCTGATCCTGAAATCCGTCCTCCGGGATTCCTTCCATCCTCCGGGAATCCGTCCAGAATCCCGGAATCTGTCCGGAGGGTTAACCCCTCCTTCCGTAATCCGTGACTCTCTGAACCCAGCCCATAGGGAACCCGAAGGTCCACCCCGGCAGGGAGCAGAGACAGAGCTCTGGTGAGGGACTACAGGTAGTCCATCCACCCCAATGTGTCCAGCTGAGCTTCAGCAGGCTTTCTATACACCTGTGGAGCCTCACTGGGCATGTGCAGACTTCTGATGGGTCCCCAGCAGTAGTCCCATGTAAGTCTGGCTTTGCTGGGACCTTCCTTACCCATGCAGAACCAGTGCATATTTTAGGTACCAGCCAGGTGCGCAGATACCCTTTTAGACTGGTTCCAACACCTGTGTCAGAAATAGCAAGCAGCTTGTGACCTTACAGGTGGCTGGTAGTAGGCTCACAGCCACCCAGCACCTCCATTGCTCTGCCCAGGATCAGATAGGGGTGACTAGGCCCTACTGACACCCGAAATCCCGGAGTCTGTCCAAAGGGTCCCTTCTTCCGTCCTCCTGGATTCCGTCCGTCATCCTGGAATCTGTCCAGAACCCCAGAATCTGTCCAAAAAGGGTTAACCCCTCCTTCCGTCATCCGGGACTCCCTGAACCCCGCCTATATGGAACCCTAAGGCCCACACAGGCAGGGAGCAGAGACAGAGCTCTGGTGAGGAACTACAGGTAGTAGTCCCTCAACCCCAATGTGCCCAGCTGAGCTTCAACAGGCCTTATATACACATGTGGAGCTGGGCATGTGCAGACTTCAACTGGGTCCTCAGCAGTAGTCCCATGTAAGTCTGGTACCCAGCTGACTAGTGATTTTGCTGGGGACCTTCCTTACCCATGCAGAACCAGTACATATTCTAGGTACAAGCCAAGTGGCCAAACACCTGTGACCAAGTAGACTTGCCACTGGTCCCCTACATCTGTATGCTCTTGGTATGGTGATATACACTCCCTATGTGTTTTCTATGGACACTTTGTATAGGTGGATATATATGTATGCTCCGGGTATGGTGATACACACTCCCTGTCTGTTTTTTATAGACACTTTGTATTAGGTGGATATGTCTGTATACTCCGGGTATGGTGATACACACTCCCTATGTGTTTTCTACGGACACTTTGTATTAGGTGGATATATCTGTATGCTCCGGGTATGGTGATACACACTCCCTATGTGTTTTCTATGGACACTTTGTATTAGGTGGATATATCTGTATGCTCCGGGTATGGTGATACACACTCCCTATGTGTTTTCTATGGACACTTTGTATCAGGTGGATATATCTGTATGCTCCGGGTATGGTGATACACACTCCCTATGTGTTTTCTATGGACACTTTGTATTAGGTGGATATATCTGTATGCTCCGGGTATGGTGATACACACTCCCTATGTGTTTTCTATGGACACTTTGTATCAGGTGGATGATAAATAGCTGATCACAAGGTAGACATTGAGCTTCCTGACCTGTCCTGGATCTAACTCTACTGTTTTTAGCCGCCCTAGAATCCTGACTGATCATCATACTGTGACATTACACTAGAGTTGGTGTTACTTTTAATTTCATGCTGCTTGGTAACAGGCTGCGATACACACATCGAGATAGTCAAGTTCTCATCAACTTTACACAACAGAGAATTCATGGGAATATTATTGGCAGACTTCTGTGAAGAGAATAGTTGGAGGACAACGTGTAGGATCATTACTCCAACAGGAATTTCCACATCCAGAGATACCTGTCAACCAAGGTGAGCCGTGCGTTTTCTGTTAAAAGTTTCTCTTTATTGCATCCTTATGTACCTGAATGTGGCTTTACTATATACCTACTGCCGTAAGTGAAGTACAATACTACACAGTAAATCACGGTTCGTCTTTTTCACAGTGTCAATGTATAGGATAACGTCATTATTTCAAAATGGCCGATGTCGTATATCGCTTCGAAAGCGGTAACGTTATGTTATGGTACATATAGAAAGCATACTGAAATACTGCAAAATCAAAAATACATATATGAATTACAGAAAACATCTTTAAACGGGAGTGCAATAAGGGAACAACTGCTATGTTTTCTCCCTGACAGTTTCCCGCCAATTTCCAAGCAATGACAAGTGTTGCTATGCAAGTTGCTATGCAGGTTGCTATGCACATTGCTATGCGACAACATCACAGCCACATTCCATGGTCGATGCAGCTACCTGGCGCACTCAGCCACGGCTAGACTTGGAGAGGCTTAGTAGACATGCCTGTGACCAAGCAGACTTGCCACTGGACCCCTACACATGTATAAGTATATAATTGTCTACCATTAATCATCTGCATCTATGTAACAATGTTTGTACCCATAATAGTTACGTCAGGGTATCTATAGCATGATGTTTATGTCACCTTTTATCACCACCGCTTGCGATCACGGAATAGAGAGAACACGGGAGCGGACCGGGGGAGGTTCCCGCAGCCATCTGACCTAGTTTTATCGATTCTGATTGGCTGAGGACGTCAGCTGACCTCAGGCGCAGTTCCTTATTGGTTTAAGGTCTGTTTATGTTTGGCATTTTCGTGCCACACACCAGACTGTTTTTATGTGATACTATGTGTAAGTTCACATAGTTCTTGTTAGGTTCTAAAGACTTAGAGCCTTAACCAGGGTAAAAAAAAAGTTTTCCAACCAAGAAGTTTTTCAATAAAAACCTCGACGGAACGAAAAAACTACAATAAATATCTATAGCATGATGGTTAATATGAGTGTCTATTCTCTGGTGATGCAGTTGTGTCCAGTCTACCCAATATCAGGAGGTTAATATGAGTGTCTATTCTCTGGTGATGCAGTTGTGTCCAGTCTACCCAATATCAGGAGGTTAATATGAGTGTCTATTCTCTGGTGATGCAGTTGTGTCCAGTCTACCCAATATCAGGAGGTTAATATGAGTGTCTATTCTCTGGTGATGCAGTTGTGTCCAGTCTACCCAATATCAGGAGGTTAATATGAGTGTCTATTCTCTGGTGATGCAGTTGTGTCCAGTCTACCCAATATCAGGAGGTTAATATGAGTGTCTATTCTCTGGTGATGCAGTTGTGTCCAGTCTACCCAATATCAGGAGGTTAATATGAGTGTCTATTCTCTGGTGATGCAGTTGTGTCCAGTCTACCCAATATCAGGAGGTTAATATGAGTGTCTATTCTCTGGTGATGCAGTTGTGTCCAGTCTACCCAATATCAGGAGGTTAATATGAGTGTCTATTCTCTGGTGATGCAGTTGTGTCCAGTCTACCCAATATCAGGAGGTTAATATGAGTGTCTATTCTCTGGTGATGCAGTTGTGTCCAGTCTACCCAATATCAGGAGGTTAATATGAGTGTCTATTCTCTGGTGATGCAGTTGTGTCCAGTCTACCCAATATCAGGAGGTTAATATGAGTGTCTATTCTCTGGTGATGCAGTTGTGTCCAGTCTACCCAATATCAGGAGGTTAATATGAGTGTCTATTCTCTGGTGATGCAGTTGTGTCCAGTCTACCCAATATCAGGAGGTTAATATGAGTGTCTATTCTCTGGTGATGCAGTTGTGTCCAGTCTACCCAATATCAGGAGGTTAATATGAGTGTCTATTCTCTGGTGATGCAGTTGTGTCCAGTCTACCCAATATCAGGAGGTTAATATGAGTGTCTATTCTCTGGTGATGCAGTTGTGTCCAGTCTACCCAATATCAGGAGGTTAATATGAGTGTCTATTCTCTGGTGATGCAGTTGTGTCCAGTCTACCCAATATCAGGAGATTAATATGAGTGTCTATTCTCTGGTGATGCAGTTGTGTCCAGTCTACCCAATATCAGGAGATTAATATGAGTGTCTATTCTCTGGTGATGCAGTTGTGTCCAGTCTACCCAATATCAGGAGATTAATATGAGTGTCTATTCTCTGGTGATGCAGTTGTGTCCAGTCTACCCAATATCAGGAGGTTAATATGAGTGTCTATTCTCTGGTGATGCAGTTGTGTCCAGTCTACCCAATATCAGGAGAGAGTCTCTGCCATTGAAGTTTGTAGCTGTAAGGCACTTTCCAATTGTCAGCATGACATCCCAGTTTGATGCCCGATCCTTGATATTAAAGTTTGCAAGAAGTAACAGACAAGTCCCATCATTAAAGGTATGTGATCATTCATCACACATTTGTCAGTTCATACATTAGATCATTCAATAAAGATTTCCATATGGCTCTATATTTCAGTTCAAATAGAAAATGTTGATTATTAGATGTTGTTAACCTAAAGCAATCCATAGCTCATTTGATCAATGCATGGTTAGCTCCTCTGTAAGATATTTGTAATTGTCCAAAGGAAAGTATTAGGATATATTCATTGGGATCAAATTACCCAGCAGTTTTCATCTGGGACCTGTTTCAGTAGTTTTGTGACATTAGGCTGAGACAGACATCAACACTGGCACCAACAGTGCAAGCAACAGCGGAAAAAGTCTAGCAAATATCAAAGGGTCGGAGCGGCCAATCTTCTCCATATCTGGAACGATTATAGGTTACATGTATCGCCTACTCGTGTGAAAGTGTCATCGCTTATTTCCTACGGGAAATGAGTGAATTTCTGCATGTCATCGATTGCAGTCTTGTGATCTGTCTGTGTGGTGTCACAGACGCCATCTAGACATGTCACTAAACTACTGGAACAGGTCCCTGGAGTTTAATTATGAAAATTAAGCATGTTTTAAAGCAGATTAGCTGTCTGATTCCATCTGTGTTATTTCTGTCCACATATTCTTAGCTCTATATTTTATTTCGATCAGTTCATAGTTGAAGACCCAATGGGAATTATAATAGAGGATCTTGGTGGATGTGTCAACTATGTCTTTCGTGTGTACACAGCCAAAGGGGAACACTCGGTCGTCATCAAACATGGAAAGGAAACAATGAAGGTAAGAATTATTCTTTTACAAATATTTCATTAATGCAGAACAAGCAAAACTATTTCAGAATAATATATGTCTCAGATGAGATCTCCTCCATTCTATGTTATACATCGATATTTACTATGAGGAGAAAGTAGAAATGCATAGTTATAGGTTTAATCGTGAAACCTTGCTCTAGACAGCAAGATTGTCATTTTGTATATCTAGCATCAACATCTTTGTCAAATAATTGATCTTGTGTAGAAAGTACATTTCACAAGCCATATTAGTTGCTTTCATATATTTATATAACTTTGTATTTTCTCTCTAGATGACTCATTCATTGTAATTGGTTTATACTACTTGTTAAAACACTGTAATATGTGCGGAGATGTTTGTATGATTGTTAGAGACTAGGTATAAGAAGGTGATATTTTAGTAATAATCTAGTAAAGTACCCAAGAGACAGAAGAGAGAGACTCAAAACAAAGGACACAGAAGATTAAGGGTAGTGCTTATACTAACAATGAGTAGAGGACAAAAATTGAATTGTGTTTAAAGTGAATAGAATTGAAAACGAAAAAGGAGTGAATGAGAAAGTTATTGGGTGACAATGAAGTTGAAGGTAACAAAATATGAGTTAGAGTGTAGAGAAAAGATAGTCCAGTTAGTACAGTGTGCCATATAAATAACAGGAGCAGGCAAAATCCACAATGTTGAGTTTATTAGTATAAGAAAGTTCTGAAAGAGTTATGGGAACAGAAAGTAAGAAGTATTTACAGCCATGGGAAATGAGGACCTATGTCGACCTTCATCCTGTAGGGGTCAGGGCAGTCGAGCAGCATTGTTTCACTTTAGAACTAGGTGGCGCGAGTGCCGATCCCTGCTGTGCGGTATGGCCGGCGGACCCGCAGTATGCAAATGCTACGGGTTCACCCGCATTACGTAACTCGGCCACTATATAAGGTCGAGTCCACAGCAGGTTGACAGGACTTCCCACGGTGCCTCTTTACGGAGTGAACGTCTGAAGCCTCATGAGTTGGTAAGGTTGTGTTGAAACACCTTTCAACGTTGATCCCTGCTGTGCGGTATGGCCGGCGGACCCGCAGTATGCAAATGCTACGGGTTCACCCGCATTACGTAACTCGGCCACTATATAAGGTCGAGTCCACAGCAGGTTGACAGGACTTCCCACGGTGCCTCTTTACGGAGTGAATGTCTGAAGCCTCATGAGTTGGTTAGGTTGTGTTGAAACACCTTTCAACACCAACGGATTGTGTATTACATCCTGTAATAAACGAACGGTAAACTGAAACTGTCCGGAGTCTGGTTTTCTATTCGCGGTTAAGCGGTAGTTGGTAGATCTCGTATCTCCCTCCCTTCTCCAGTGGGTAAAGCCGAACCCACCTGTATTGGCACGGTAAGTACAGGGTAGCGACTAGTCTCGGAACCTCTGGTCGACTGACGATCGCAGAGAGTGGTAATACACTTTCAGCGACTAGAGGGTAACCGCTACATTGGTGCCGTGACCAGGATCGTTGGCTGCTTGCACAGCCGAAGATCACTGGAGAGGAAGGATGGCGGAGAAGCCGGGTGTACAAACCCGGTCAAAGATCGCCGTACAGAGTCCTGCCGCAGAAGGCGCAGCCAGCCCGGAGAAGACACAAGATGTCCGTACTCCAGTGGCAGCTGCTAGCCAGTCGCGGAAGAAGGCTGCAAGGAACGTGGCTGAGCAACTAAGCTCAACCGTGCTCCACATGGGGACCACTAGAGCGGACTCCATGGAAGAAAAGGACCTGGAAGGAGTAAGCCGAAAAGGCGATTCCGAGGAGGGTCCTGAGCGTGGGGAAACCCCAGTAACCCGGCCTAAGGTCGATTCTCGGATCGATCATGAAGCCGAGCAACGTCAAGCGAAGCAGCGTCTACTCGAAGAGCAAGATACTGCTAAGTTGATGTTGCAAGACGTGTATTCTCGGGCCAAGGTAGCCGCTGAGTCACTGCGAGTGCAGAAGGAACAGCTTGCTTTGGCCGAGGATCAGGAAAAGGCGGTATTGGCGCGCACACAGCGCGCAGAGGCAGACTATGCTTTAAAGTATAGGACTCCACCGCCAGGCTGGCAGAGTGTGACCAAGGATCACGTATACTCCCCACAATAGAATGCAACGGGTCCTCGTGTATTTTCTCCGCCACAAATAGATCGGAGACCTCCGATGGTGAACTTTGCTTCCCCAACGGATTCTCTGAGAGACTCTACGCATGCTAGTGATAGGGGAGTACCGTCTAATTCCGCGATAGCTGAATTAGGACTAAACCCTGTGCTTGCGGAGAGTAACGCGGATCGGGTGTTCAATCGATCTCTAGCACAGGCTAGGGATGTCCCGATTGTGAGACCGGCAGAAACGGCCAGACGTAACGCCATTGTTCCGAAGCCTTTTGGTAAAGGAATGGTGTGGGAACACTGGTTTGCCAGGTTCTGTGAGGATGTCCAGTGCAATGGGTGGAGTACTACCGATGCATTGCAGTACCTCATGAGAGCGTTGCGCGATGGACCCGGTGAGGCTGCTTTACGCGCCTACCAGCGTTCAGCTACGCATGGATGGGATGCCCTTGTAGAAGTGGCGTCCTATTACTGTGGGCAGCTAGTAACGCTGAACCCTCGTTCGACTTTTCTAAGTCGGATACAGGGTAAAGATGAGTCTGCCCGTGCTTACGGGTTAGCCTTACAGTAATTGCTGGTGGAGGTTTACCCCGGTACTCGACTGGACTCACCGACACTGCATGAGGATCTACAAACTCAGTTTGTGAAGGGTCTCAGAGACGAGGACAACCGCACGGAGGTGGTCTCGAAATGGGTATGACCCTCATACAGGTGTTAAAAATAGTGGACGCCTATGAACAAAGGTGTGCCCTGTTTGGACAGTATGGAAAACCTGCGAGTAAAACCCGGGTTGCCATGCTAACGCCATCCTGGGAACAGGATGAGTTGGCGACCGAAGAAACCAGCGACCCCGAAATGGAGGATGTACTCTCCGAGTGCGGTCAATGGTACTCGGACGTCGTAGTTTCCGCGGTAGGGGCCGTGGCCGGTTGAATCCAGGGAGGCCCAGGAATGGGAATCCTCAGGTGACAGAACAGGCCGTGGGTAAAGATTCCAAGGAATCACCTACTGTGACAGAATTGTTGCTGCAGATCAAAGAAAGGTTATCGCAATTGGAGAAAAACCAATTAGATACTCGACGTTGTTGGCAGTGCAGAAAGACTGGGCACATTTCTCCGGAATGTCCCAAGAAGCTGGCTGCTGTAGAAACCACAGACGGCCCTCTAGCTTTGCCTTCCCCTCATGAGGATCCGGTAAACTAGAATGGGCTACGGTAAGTGGCGAGACAGTAGCCCCAGCAACTGTACGCCTGAGTACACAAACTGCGAGTAAAGTGAATCTTACTCGGACCAGAGAGGAAGAGATTTCGAGTCAGATTGCTACAATTTGTTCTTGCTATCTATCTCCGAGACATCCCTGTTTACAATGGTTACGCCAGCGTGGATGGGACCTCAGCACCCTCGATGGTATTTCCTGGTTCATTCAGCAGCCATATCCTCTAGGAGGGAGACGATGGTATGTACCTGTGAGAATTCAGGGGTTGAAAGTAGATTTGTTGGTTGATACTGGAGCAAGCCGCTCTGTGTTGAACCACAGTTTATATAAGACTTTTGAATTTCATCCGGAATGTAAAGTTTCGGAAGCAAGTGCAAGGGCTGCTAATGGTACTCCGTTGAAGTGCTACGGCAAAGTGATTATCCCGATCTCAGTAGGTAACACTGAATTAGTGTGGAGTCCCATACTCAGTGATATCGAAGAGAATGGAATAATCGGAATAGACTTCCAAGCATTGTATGGAGTGTCATTGGACCTTCAGCAAGGCCTGCTTCGGATTAAACACCCGGAACAGCTGGAAGTAGAATGTTCCTGTAGACGGATTTCCTCAGTGGTCTCTGTCAGGCAGGATGTAAGCATCGCCCCTCAGCAGATGGTAAATGTGCTAATAGCTGGGGAAGGTGACTTGCCGTTGGCAGATGCTATGTTTGAGCCTGATCTGATGTTATTTCCAGACAAAGGATTACAGGCTTGGGACACCCTTATGGGTGGAGCTCGGATCGGATCTATACCCGTGAGTAATCATACTACGGGGAGGAAAGTGTTGAAGAAAGGTGACGTTGTTGGCCGGGTAATATTGGCTAACTCCGTAGATACAGTGGAGGTCCGTCCTCTAGGTATTTCATCTATCGACAACGACCCGAGGGAAGAGAGGATTGGGTGCGTGAACACAAACTCGGAAAAAGATCCCGGGTTTGCAGTTCTGCACGAGACCCTAGAAACTCTGTTCACTGCTGCAGACGCCCTAACGAGCGCGGAGCAACGGGAATTAAGAGTTATGCTAGGAAGGTGGAATAAGATCTTTGCTTGGCCAGGAGACCCATTGGGTAGAACTGATCGTGCAGAGCACCACATAGATACAGAGGGAAACATTCCATTTAGACTACCCTACCGGAGACTACCGCCCATAAAGCGGGAAGCTTTGGAAGAGGAGTTACGGAAAATGCTTTCTCAAGATGTGATCATACCCAGCGAAAGCCCTTGGGCCAGCCCTGTGGTGATGGTTACTAAGAAGGATGGTACTTGCCGGTTCTGTATTGACTACAGAAAACTGAACGGTATCACCCGGAAGAACGCCTATCCAATACCACGGATCGATGAGAGTCTCGACTCTCTCGGGGGGAACCAATGGTTTTGTACCTTGGATCTCCAATCCGGATATTGGCAGGTAAAGATGGCTAGTGAGGATCAGCCGAAAACTGCCTTCACTACCCACGAAGGGCTGTATGAATTTACAGTAATGCCCTTTGGCCTCTGCAATGCCCCGGCTACGTTTGAATCCATGATGGATCAGATGCTGAGAGGCTTGCAGTGGAAGAAATGTTTGGTTTATTTAGACGACATAACTGTTTTCGGGAAAACCGTGGAACAATGTTTAAATAACCTAGCGGAGGTCTTTGAACGTATAGAGTCTTACGGCTCAAACCTCAGAAATGTAAACTGTTAAAACGATCAGTGGAGTACTTGGGTAGGATAGTTGCGGGTGATGGTATCCGCGCTGACCCATCCAAGTTGGATGTAGTGGCCAAATGGCCTCGACCCCGGAATATAAAAGAAGTAAGATCTTTCCTCGGATTCTGTTCATATTATTGTGACTTTATCCCGGGTTTTTCCAAAACTGCCCATGCTTTGCATCAGTATGTAGTCCAAGACAAAGCCGGAAAGTCGAAGGATATTCTATGGAATTCCGCGGCCGAGGAAGCTTTTTCGGGACTAAAGAGAAAGTTTGAAGAGACTCCGGTCCTCCATTATCCATTGCCTCAGGGTCGATTCATCCTTGATACCGACGCGAGCAATGACAGTATTGGAGTGGCACTGTCACAGATACAGAACGGAGTAGAGGTTCCCATTGCTTTTGCAAGTCATAGCTTGAATAAGGCACAGCGGAACTACTGTACTACAAAGAGAGAACTTCTCGCTGTAGTAGTATACGTAAGGAAATATTGACACTTCCTCGGAGGTGGAGATTTCACGTTACGTACGGATCATTCCTCGTTGAAATGGCTCTTTAACTTTAAAGATGCCGAAGGAATGATCGGAAGATGGCTGGCAGCTTTATCCGAATTCGGACTTAAGAACTGTCAGATAGAGCACAGACCCGGTAAATCACACATTAACGCGGATAGTCTCTCCCGGAGACCATTGCGTAAGTGTGGGCGACCCGACTGTGTAGACTGTGGGGAACATGATGCCATCTTGGCTGCATTGCACCAGATGGGTAATCCTGATCCCGCGTTTTATCAGTGGACTCTGGAACAGACCCGAGAAGCTCAACAGAGTGATCCGGATATGTCCCGGTTGATTAAACTGGTAAAGAATGGCCTCCATAGACCACGAGGAAAGGAACTCTCAATAGAGAACCGGGAGTTCCAAATACTCTGTAGTCAATGGGCGGAGTTGACTGTGAGGGATAACGTGTTATATAGGATGAGAACCACAGTGTGTCCGGTAAGGAGACAGTTACAGTTGGTTGTACCCATAGCACTGCGTCCTGGACTTTTGACTCTGTGCCATGAGCATAGAAGTTCGGCACATTTCGGAAAAAAGAGGACTGCCGCTAAAATAAAGCGACATTACTACTGGCCCGGAATGAATGCCGACATAGAGCGATGGATTCTAGAATGCCCAGTCTGTTGTAGGGTTAAGCCCGGCGAAGGCATAGGGAAGATGCCCTTACAACAACAGCTATTTGGAGTCCGGTTTGCCCGCATTGCTCTCGATATCATTTCTGGTATCGATGAGTCCGATGACGGCAATACATGCATGATGGTGGTGATGGATTACTACACGAAATATGTGCAGATCTATCCCATGAAAGATCACAAAGCTGCTACCTGCAGGGAAGCACTTGTGAAGAATTGGGTTGTGAAGAATGTTTCGGAGCTCCGAGTATTTTACACTCCGACCAGGGAAGAGAATTTGAATCTCAAATCTGGCAGGAAATGTGTAGAATACTAGAGATAAAGAAAACACGCACCAACCCGTATCGTCCTCAATCAGATGGGATGGTAGAGCGGTTCAGTCGAACGTTGATACAGTGCTTGCGCACTATGGTCAATGAGAGCCGCAGTAACTGGGATGAGTTAGCACCATTTATAGCACACGCTTACAATGGCACTATTCATTCTAGTACGGGGTGTTCACCTAATCTACTTGTCTTCGGAGAAGAGATTGTGATGCCCGCAGACATTGTCTATGGGGTACCGGGAGTATCCGCTGAGATACCCTGCCCTATAGAGTTCGTGGAAAAACTTCGGGAACGCTTTGTGGAGGCTTATTACCGAGCAAGGCGAGGCCTAGAGAAAGCCGCGGAGTGGCAGAGGTCGGGACATGATGTTCGACTAAAGCCGAGAAAGTTCCAGGTTGGAGACCGAGTGATACGATATCACACACCTTTAGTGAACGTAAAACTCGCCCCAAACTGGGGTGGTCGGTTTGTTATAGTTGAAGTGCTGTCAGAAATGACAGTAGTCATCGAAGATGAATGGACACGGAAGCGCTATAAGTCATATGTTGCTCGATTGAGAACATGGCACTGTACGTGCAATAGAGCTGGCTCTGATAACACGGAGTCCCCGCCCCAGCCGGTACCGCTTTCAGCGAAGCCCGCTCGCAGGGCAGGGAAGTCCCAGGTCAAAGCCGGTAAGAGTTGCAAGGGCCCTCCGCCAATACGGCGGAAGCCGGGTCGTCCGCGTAAGGTAAAGATACCCCCGTCTGACTCGAGAGAGAAAGACTGGGAGGATTTGAAGCCCGAAGCGGAGGACTACAAAAGCCCTACTGATCGTTCTATGTATACGAAACATGGAAGATCAGTAAAAATGAGAATAGAATTGGAAAACAATTCGACCACCTGCCGCAGCGCCCGAATACGCGGCAAAGCTGCGGTCAGCTACAAAGAGTAGTATTGCGTAATTGTTGTCAAAAATAACACAACGAGAAGTAAACGCTGACCAAACCTGCGAGTCCTAGGGTTGGTTGATTGAAAGCAATGACGGTTGAAACCTGATAAAAGATGGACGTTGCTCGAAGGGATTCCCCGTAGAGGGCCCTCCAGAGGCTGCATTATTCGCCATAACGTTCTAATTTGATGGTTTTTAATCTCTCGATCATCAACTTATACCTTCTTGAGATGCGTAATGGTGGTCAGATGGAATTGGAAACCCCCACGGGCATAGATTCGGCTTGGCGCAGTGAAGCGTGGCCAGTGTCTGTACCCGCTGGGAGAGTGTGAAAGAACGAATCAAATGACACGTAACGGCGTCTTTGATCAGTTCGCGGTCGAGGGGGCGTGGAGTCGCTCGGATGATGAACGTCTCAACACCTCTCATTGGTCGAGGACATGACCTCTTTTAATTGGGGTCAACAGCCTGTATATAAGGCATTGTTCTCGGAGAACAGATCACTCTGGCCAAGTGGCGTCCCCGTGACGCCCCTGGAGTGTATTGCTGCGTTCAGCCTCGCTGAACAACGCTCAGAGGAGGCCACCCTTCCCGCGGAGGAAGAGGTGGTCCCGCGGGACTCGGCTCCAGCCGAGGGCCTTGCGAGCTAGGCAGACAGTGCGTCTGTCGGCCTGGGCAGTGACGACTCCCTAGGGGGTAGTCACAGTGGTGACTCGGGTGCTCTGGATTCCGGTCCAGACGACACCCAGTCAGCACAGCGCGGAGAGTCCAACCCTTCCACTTCGGTGGCAGAGGCAGGACCCGGCTCGCCTAAGACATCAGTTTCGGCTGAAAGCTCTGGGCGAGTTGCTTCCGCGAAAGGTGGGAAACTAGACCTTTCCCATGTGAAGAGCTCTGGGTACGGGCAGAAGTCAGTTTCGACTACTCCTGCTAAGCCCAAGGCTTCCCGTTTGCCGAAACCGACGTTTACGCCGGTGAAAGCAGCGGAGAAGAAAGGAGATGCTCAGCAAGCTAAGTTGACTCCCGTTGGTCGTGGCCGCGGGAGACCAATTAGCAGACCTGATCCTCCTGCTCCCGGGGGTATTCCAGCCAGTCCATGGGACTGGTGGACCCGGGAACTGCAGAACATCCCTGACCCTGACATACGCGCTATGGCTATGAAGGGGTTAGTGGATCGATGGGTTGCTAGTCAGGGCCCGGAGAATGTTGTACCGGTGGTATCCCCCTCGAGGGTTGAAGCCCCGGTGGTAGCACCTCCAGCCCCGGCTACTAGCCAAGATACGCCCGCCGCTACGGAGAGCGCTATGGAGGTTGACAAAACCCCTGGTGCTTCCACGGAGTCAGTGGAGCCGGCTACTTCCTCGGAAGGAGCAAAGGCCGCTGAAGGGCATGCCACGGAGAAGGCGAAGCTGGCTAAAAAGTCAACGGAACCTGCCTCCGTGGAGGATAAACCGGCTGAAAAGCCAGTAAGTAGCTCCGCTGCCCGTAGGGGTGGACGCAGCGGACAAAGCGGCCCGCGATGAGCGCTCTAGCTCCAGTTCCTCCCGCAAGGGAGGAAAGGGTAAGGGAGTTGGAAAGTCCAGTGCTGGCAAGCTTGTTGCTAAAGGCAAGGGATCTTCGGATCCTAAACCTGGTGGCAGCAAGGAGACGAAGGGGGCCGGGTCTTCGGGCTCGGAGAAACCCGCGTCTACGTCAGCTGGACAGCCGCACGAGAGTGCATCACAAGATTCAGATGAACAATCTGAATCCTCTGTGGTGGACAATTGTGGTCGGGCCGGAGACTGGGGCGAGATCATGGATCTTGACGATGCAAAGCGTCTTGCCCGCGGTTCCAACGCCGACAGTGAGACCGGTGATTTTGTTCCCGGTGCTAAGGGCGCCCAGAAGCGCAAGGTGGCCCGCAAGCTACCGAGCTGTCTGGTTGGGTGCAAAGCGAAGTGTCTAGAAGACCTCTGCGTCAAAGGTGCCATTGGCTACCGGAACCGGTAGGGGAAGATGGCGTGTCTGATGACGAAGAGTGGCTTCAGGACGAGGGCTCTGCAAACACGTGGTATATTACCCGTGTGGAAGGAGTCAAGAGTCCAACCAGAAGTACAACATCCTCCAGAAGGAAAAGTTGAACTTCGCTTTGCGACAGTTTACTGTCGGAGGGCACTGTGTCTTTTTGTGTTGCTAGGGCGGGGATGTGAAAACATCACCTGCCTACGCCACGAAAAGGTTGTACGCGCGGCATCTCGTAGAGATGCATTTAGCTGAGTTCCCCTGGTACTGTTGTAACGCAGGCCGGTGCTCAGCTGACTCGGTTTCGTCGCGCCGGTCGTGGATGATTCGTCACATGTTGGACGAACACGGGATCGGTGCTGTTCGGGGTAGGGAAAGAACAATGCGGCTTTTCAATAAGTTTGTAGGGTTAGTTTCCGAACCCGGGCTAAGGGTGTCGAACCTAAGCGCAAGGCTATTGATGGGAAATATACCGTGTCTTGGAAACAGAATCGTAGCTTCGGCACGACTCTGCAGATAAGCTCACTGGATATGGAACGGATGAAGCACTTGCGTGACACCGCGCATGGCAGCAGCACGAAACGGAACCGGAGTGTAGACTCCTCGAACCGCAAGCCTGCTGCAAAGAAGACTAAGAGCTCGTCTAAGTCCAGTAGTGACTCAGACGACGACTCGAGGTCGAGCCGGTCAGCGCGAAGCCAGACGCCAGGCTCTGTAACTTTGGGGGATGTTCTCAATTCCTCAAAGACGGGCCCAGCGAAGGAAAAGCCTGGCCGGAAAGGGTCGAGTGCGCCTAAAGAGGAGAAATCCTCTAAGGGTTCTGTGGAGACAGCGGTCTCATCTGACTCTTCGGCGTCGACTAGCACTGCTGGTGCTCGCCCAAAGAAAGTAAAAGTCCCCAAACCTAGCGAGGAAAGTGGCGCAGAAGGTGGCGGAGAAGAGGAGTACCCTTCTCTTCCCCCACCACCGGCCCTGCCCCTAAGGTAGTGAGCCAGCCTAGACCTCCGCCCGCGGAAGAGACTAAGCCTGGTAAGCACGGGGAACAGGTTGATGTGTACTCCGGCGATCAACATCTGACACTGGCTACTATAGCTAAGACAGATTGGCGCCCGTATCATATGCAAACCTACTTGGACCGCGTTGATAAACAGTCGATTATCAATGCTAACAAGTTTAGGGTAGCACAGATGCGGGTCGCGGAGTACGAGTGCGTCATCACTCATCAGCGCATGTCTAGCCTCTTGCAAGTGCCATTGGAAAACATGGCTGCAAAGCTAGCGGCGGTTGAGGCGCGGTTGGCGCATTCAGAGTTCGCCCTGCAGGAGTACGACTACAAGTGTCGCACTGTAATGGGAGTGAGCATGTTCGACGTTGAACCGTCTAACATCGCAGGTGCGGAAGCAGCCTGGTTGTTACATCAACGTCGGAGGGGGCGGTATCTCGACTTTGTGTCGACTCCAACCCTGACAGTGCAGCAAGCAGGCGCATTGTTAGATTGGGGTCCCGAGAGGGATTACGCCCTAGATGGACAGTCATCCCAGGTTCGGCCATGGAGACTGCTCCTTGCAACCGGTCTCAGAGTACCGGTGGAAGTTCCTCGGAATCTCCACAGGTGTCTCTGAGGCAGCCGCCGCCAGTGACCCGTGTCGGAACGAGACCAGCTAGCGTGCCTCCCCGGCAGCAGCAAGTCCCGTTTGGCCGGGAGTTGGAAGAATTTGGACCTATGTTCCCCCCGTTGCCGTTAACCTCAACGGTGACGTGGGATTCTCCCGACATCGCTGACGACATCAGCACGGCTGACCTGAATGCGGTGATGTCTAGGTTCCGGGTCACAGACCCGCTTAGTCCACCACCAAATGTTGGTCAGCAGGCTGCCGCGACGAGGCCCGCTACCCCGTCATCTACAGTTGCCCCTCCAGCTGAAGCCCCCGCCGAGGAACAACCCGGTTGCTCCAGCGAGAGGCCAGCTGGCTGAAGGGCCTGTAGCTAGGCAGCATCGGTCCATCCTACGCTGAATCTAGAGAACCCACGGAGGTTCCCCGGTATCACTGTGGGATGGAGAGAGGCAGGACAACTCCTGCCACAGAGGATGGATCGACATATTCAACCTTAGTTGTCTGTGTCTGTCCGTCTGCCGACTCCTCAGATATTAACTCAAGCAGTTCTTACCTGGGGATCACCCACACCTGAATTCAGTTTCGGGTGGAGAGGGTGACTGGTTTGGTCCCCCATATAAGTGGTGCTTCGATCAGCGGCCCCCGTGGTCGCTGGGAGGGGTAGTACAGGTGGATCAAAATAGAAAAGCGATCTCGGATTGGGCCGTGGAGAATCACCCCTGTGGTGAATCTTCGTTGCACAACTTGAGTTTCAGAAGGCTGAAGGGTCTCTCGATGGTAGCCCCGTTGTAGGGCCCCATTGCGAAACACTCCGGCCTGTGGTGCTTTTCTCGGGTTAGACTCCGGTTTAACACCGCAGAAAGTAAAGGTGAGATATGGGGCTGAGACCCGGCTTCGGCAGGTGGTTTCAGTTCCCTGTGGGGTAATTCACGCTGGACTCGCTTGGTCTTTTGCCAGTGAGTGAAGTGTGAATCACTGTGTGGATAGGGGTTGGGGCCTTCAGTGGTTCCTGCAACTCCTATCCAAGAGATGGATATAGCACGCCACGCTATAAGGATGCTGATACCAACCTTTTACGGAGATGGGAACTCCTACACGGAGAAGAAAATGTGTTTGCCTATCTTTTTCTTTCTCCTTATATACTTATTACTCTCTTCACAACAATGACCTGCAGGACGGGCCATGTGAAGTCAAAAAGGTGGGGGGGGGTTCGCGGAATTGCTCCCCCTAACAACGCTGGAGCTGAACCAGGAGGAGGACAGTGGGAAGCCTGGCACCCGGAAGTAGGGGGCTGGATTGAGCAGGTCCCCACGCTAACGGGTCTGCCGGGCTCGAAACTTATCCTTGGCTTACAACTCCGGAACGGTGGGAGACGGGGTGCTCGCTGGTCTGGGCTGACCCTTTGTAGGTCTGGGCCAGTGAGTCTTCCTCGTCCAATACCCAAGGAAGCCAAGGAACGCCGACAGAGATCCGGTGATATACTTTTTAACTATACAGTTTAAAGGTGGTAGCGAGGCTACTCCTTTTTGTATATAATTATCACCTTGTTTGTATGTCTTTCAGCACTGAATGTGTGTATTATATCATTGTTTCCCATCTTACATTTTATCTATTATTGGTATCAGTAAAAAGATTCTTTGTGAACGTTGAATGGTTAGACACGTATTCAGAACTGCTCGACTTAGTTATTAAACTTTTTCGGGATGTCCTCTTGGCAACACAATGGTTGCAGGTCCCCCCTTCGTAAAAGCTGGGAGGGGTAATGTAGGGGTCAGGGCAGTCGAGCAGCGTTGTTTCACTTTAGAACTAGGTGGCGCGAGTGCCGATCCCTGCTGTGCGGTATGGCCGGCGGACCCGCAGTATGCAAATGCTACGGGTTCACCCGCATTACGTAACTCGGCCACTATATAAGGTCGAGTCCACAGCAGGTTGACAGGACTTCTCACGGTGCCTCTTTACGGAGTGAACGTCTGAAGCCTCACGAGTTGGTTAGGTTGTGTTGAAACACCTTTCAACGTTGAAGAGACCAGTATCTCTTCCCGCGCTAGTTGGTGCCCCGCAGCACCAACGGATTGTGTATTACATCCTGTAATAAACGAACGGTAAACTGAAACTGTCCGGAGTCTGGTTTTCTATTCACGGTTAAGCGGTAGTTGGTAGATCTCGTATCTCCCTCCCTTCTCCAGTGGGTAAAGCCAAACCCACCTGTATTGGCACGGTAAGTACAGGGTAGCGACTAGTCTCGGAACCTCTGGTCGACTGACGATCGCGGAGAGTGGTAATACACTTTCAGCGACTAGAGGGTAACCGCTACAATCCAAATTAACTTGGGCCGAGCGGGCAAAAAACATAAAAATACCATTAAAATACCATAAAACACCAAATCAACTCATTATCCTGCAAAATCCATTGCCTGGACTGCCGGGGTGATGGTGTAAATCTAGCATTACGTTAGCTGACTTAAACATGACACAAGATGTAATAAAAACATACTTGATAGTTACATATCATATCGATATACGTGTGTGTGTATACATATGTATGTCATCTACAAGCTTCGCCATAGAAAGAACATTATAATACTCAACGATCACCCCCGTAAAGTGACAATGCTACACCACGGCCGTGGCGTAGTGAATGTGAGATAACGTCATATGGATTTGCTAGATATATTCAAACTAGTCTGATAGTCTGATACTATCTAATATCATAGAAAGGGGTGAGATAAATCCAGAACTGCACTTGAATCGTAAAATAGACACTATTCCACTCGTTTGGATGTGCCCGAATCGTCACTCGGCTTCACCTCGATGACAATTCGGGCACATCCAAACTCGTGGAGTAGTGTCTATTTATACGATTCTCAATGCGGTTCTATTTAAATCTCACCCCAGATATTTTTTCTCCATAGACTTAACATTGGGAACTCGTATCTAAGGCTCATGAAATATTTAGGAAAAATATCCAATGGGGGATAATGTCACAAATGTTAGCCCATTAGTCAATATTAAGGGTGAGATAAATTCAAAAACCCATTCAAGTTTAGAGCTCGACCCCATCTCATTTGAATCACATAGCAATTCACACGGCTTCGCCATGTGAATTACTATGTGATTCAGACTCGATGGGATACGGGCTCAGACCCTAAACTTTCATGGGTTACCTCTATATTATAGTTAGGATCATTTAGTATCACTAGTTATAACTATAACTCATAAAATTGGTTTATTAATGGATAACAGATAGGTTCCTCAAACCAGAAGTTCCAAAAATCAAATCCTTTATAAAGGACACAAACCATTTTCTAACGAAAATAGATAAGATCGACAACTTGAACGAAGAGATAATACTAGGCACCTTAGATGTAGGGGCACTCTACACCAATATCTCCAATGGGGGGGGTATAGAGGCAACCAAAAACATTCTGGGAAAAACCAACCCAAGTATCAAGAGCTTATGTGAACTACTACAAACGGCCTTAATCAACAATATACAGTTTAATGGTCAAAACTATTTACAGATTAGTGGCACAGCAATGGGGACTAGACTAGCCCCCTCGTACGCTAATCATTACCTGGTCAATAGGCGACACCATAAGGTCTAAGTAGTAGCAATGTGTAGTTGCGGTGACGTTTAATAGTAAAACTTTTCACTAGGTGACAATAAATTAGGTCAGTTTATATATTTAGCTATCAACATCTTTCTCCAATTATTGCTTTTGACTACAAAAATACATTTCACAAGACATATTTGTTTTTTCAAATATTTTAACTTTCAAATTCAAATATTTTAACTTTGTATTTTCTTTTCAGATGATCCAAAAAGATCACCTGCCACTAATGCGGCAAAAGCTAGAATACAGTTGCTTGGAAGTATTGTCATCGATCCTGCCTGGAAGTGTTCCTATACCGTATTGTTATGATGAGACCTACAATACATGTAAATATACCATGCTTTCTGTGATATATATCTTGAAGGGAAATGCAAACATATATACATATATCTACTTAAGAAAGCTTGCGATAAAAGAAGGGCTTTTTGATAGGATATAGAGAACAGGCCAATGAATGGGCCTGGGATGATAGGCGAGAAACGAAAGCCATGTCAAAACTTATCTTTGACCTTCCGAGAACGGAGTTTTTGAAAAAGGCCCCATTTTATAGTGGTAAGACCCAATGGTACAGCCTGCCGGACCATGTGAAAGAAAAGAACATCAAAACAGCATTTAAAAAGGCCTTAAAAGCCCACTTGCAGACAAGATAAAGGCTAGGAAGCAGGGAATAAGCTGTATCTAATATAAACTGATTAATTCCTTGAATGCTGCTATATAGTGTTTCATGTCGTACTATCAGGGGCCTTCTTTCTTGAGCTCACACATGTTTATATATATTTATAGTTATATTTATGTAATTTGCTTGATATGTTATATTATCATATACCTATGCAGTAACTCAGTGCAAATACTTACTGTTCTAAGGGGTACAGTAAGTCATTACATATTGCACGATACGCCATGTAGCTTTGTACTGAAATACATATTGCACGCTTTGACTGACATATTGCATGCTTTGACTGACATATTGCGCGCTTTGAATGTCATATAGCACGCTTTGAAAAATGGCGCAATCTGATTGGCCGAGAGGTCGACAACATGAATCTTGGCAGAAAAAATGCAAATGGCAGATCCCTTTACTTCGCGTGTTCCAATGCGTCTTACACGCACAACGCAACGAGTTATCACGTGTATTGACGAAATATCAAAGCAACTAACATGTAGCTTTAACCTGACACCGTTTAAATTGCTTAAATCTGCGTATTTGATCGATAACAAAATAGACACTCACCAAGCGGGCGTAAACAAAGGCAGCCGTAAATGTGTGATGTCATTATCGGGGGTTCCCTACGCTCTGGGAAATCCTGAGGATGACGTCATGGGCGGCCACACTGTCAAGTCGGCACAACTTCCAGCGATTGTTTTTAACGTTTGATCTCGCATGTTTCAGCCATTTAAATGGTCTCAGGTTAAAGCTACACCCTAGTTGCCTCGATATTTGGTCAATACATGTGATAAATCGTTCCGTTGCGCATGTCAGACGTATCGCAACACACAAATTGAGACACTACGAACCAAGGCACCATGGTAACTGGAAAATGCTAACTTCACTCTCTGAAGCCGATATTCCATTCTGTTTATTCATATAAACGAACAGAAGTGATACGATTGGTGAAGTAAAAAGTGAATCCGGATAACTTCACATTCTCCAATCGTAGTTCAGGTTCGTTAACGCTACTTAGCAAACTTAACTCGCACAGGTGCGATTAAGTTCCGGATGAGTATGGTGATGTACTTGCCGCGCTGAGAGAGAGTGATAGTGTCAACAGAGTCGATTTTGTAGGATTATAACCAAAATGAGGTATATAATAAAAAAACACAGTGATGACGCCAATACGATGTTACTTATTCTCGGAGTATGACAGAATTCGTTCTGAATTCGTTCTTCGAACTCATTCGGAACAAATTCTGTCATACACCTCGAATAAGTAACATCATATAGGCGTCATAACTAGTTTTTACATATTATTTATATCCACTAGATTATATGGAATCATGTCAGCAGAATGATGCTGTTAATGTGATGCATGTATGAAATTATTAAAATGGGAACGTATCTTGATGTAACCCAATGATAAGGATCCAATAAGGAGCATAAAAGCATAAAAGAGGTCGTCTTTATTTGCTGGTTGTTTTTTTATTTTTTTAAACTTTTCTTTATTGATTTTTTCATTAATACATGTTTCCACTATTCTTTCTATATTTTACTATATACCCATGCCGTATATACTGTAAATATGCACCGTTTCGGCATATGACGTAAAAATACCTTACGGTCCAGTGGTCCATACACTAAAATATGGACCACCTTGCCATACACTTTTATTAAGATATTGGTTGTTAAGCCAAATGAAAAATTGTTTTTTTTAAAAATTTCGGGTATAGAGTAAATATGTTATATAATGTCCAACTATGCTTGTACAAGTCATAGAACTCTATGATAATTTACCATTTGTACGGAACTCGGCATAAACGCCTCGGTCCGTACAAACCGTAAATTAGCATCTCGTTCTCTGACTTGTACAGCATGGTCAGGACGTTCTATATTGTACATAGTGGTTTGCCAATAAAGAGGCCTTTGACATCAGTCACTATTTAGTATGACTGGTTTTAACTCTCTGCCCCACCTGGGTTTCATAGCATTGTCAATAATCTCATTGCACAGATCATATTTAATAGTAAACAAGAGTCTCAGTACAGTCTTCAATTTTCGACTAGGTTTGCCCAATTAAGGGCTTACAATGGGAATCTGCTCATTCATGCAGGTCTTTGTTAACTTTTTAAGGTAAGCATATGTGGGGGGTACTGAATCCAAAGAAATGTTATAATGAAAGAATCACATTTAGGGCAATAAGGATCACATGCTTGGAAGAGTTTATAACATACTAAACTGACTGGTGAGAACACTGTGTTAGAATTTTGTGCTTAAAACTCATTTGGGTAGAAAGGTCTACCCCATATGTTTTATCAATGATACCGACTATTTAATCTCTATGATGAGACTTACTGGACGATGTATAGATCAATTACTTTACTAACTCAGTCGGACATCAAACTTTTCAGAATGAAAGAGTGTGTCTAGATATAATCTCACACTCAACAATGTAAGATCAGATATGGAAATTTTTGTTAGTTTATGGGTGTGCCATCGACCACTGTAAGGGCACTCATACCGGTTAACAAACGATGTCTTTGCAGTATAAATAAACAAATAAAAATAAAAAATAAAAAAAATTCATAAGAGCGCTGAGAGACTGTTCCAACTTGTAGCTCCATGGTAGGCTATTGATTTTTGGTAGACATTACAGTTTGGTTTACATGACTTAACCACTGATGTTCCATATCCTCTAGTTGGCAAAACTCGATTTCTAAATATGACTGGTCCTGGGGCCCGTTTAATAATCTAGGCTCGTACAAGAAGGTCCTTTTCTGAATGCCATGGAGACTTAGGGACGATGTGGGGCAACTGAATCCAACAATTTTGGACGACCTTATGGACGGCTAAGACTGTTTTAGCGAACACAATTAAATATTATGAAACGATAATCTTCGTATGAGGTACAGAATATGGTCTTCATGTATGATCCTAGTTTATTAAACGGGCCCCTGGGCACGTTTATACATGAAATTATACATATGACAGTTTCTTCTATCCTTTATGTATGGAATTCTCGCTCGTGTATGCAATACATGAATTGGTGTTCTTTTATGAGCTTTCAAGCATGTCCTGACACATCTGTTCTCGAAGATTTGTAACCTGTCCAGCTGTTTTTTGTTTACATTTTTAAATAATACAACTCCGTAATCTAGTATTTAATGATAACTTATTTTGTTGTCACCAGAGGCTGATACAAAAAGCAAATATCGGAGACATATCGGGAAGGTGCAAAATCGTAGACATATGCCTAGACATGCCAATCCACCATGCATTGTATGGGATTTTTATAGGTGTCTAATCGCAGAAACGTGGTCAACTGGCCCGATATTTAGTGACGCGACGCGATTTTGAATTTGTATCGGGAGGTGCATCGTAGACCATATCGGTGCCATATCGTAGTAGGTGGATGCCGGGCCTAAATCACTGTGTCATCAACTTATTTCGGGTAAATCGTTCACATATAGCAGAAACATCAGCCGTCCAAGGATGGACCCTTGTGATACCCCCCATACTACCTCCTGAGGTTCAGAAATTACCTCAGAATTAAGTTTACTCTTACCTTTTGTTTTCTGTCTTGTAGGTAATTTACCATCCAATCATAATTTTTACCACATATTCCATAATTAAATAGTTTTTCCATAAGGAGTCCATGATCTACTGTATCTAACGCCTTCTCTAAAAATGTGTGATGCGATACTATCCATTTAAGAGTTTTTATTTCCTTGGCTGCTATCACTATATTAGCTGTTTCTATGTTCAAATTCTGCATAACATTGAAAATCCTATTTTGATAAAATTTCCATGGAGTATTCATTTTTTGGGAGAGAGGGACCTATGCCTATAAACTATTTATTGATATGGTCTGGAATTTCGCTTGCTCGGATTAGGTTATTATTTGTATCTTTTAGTATGGTTCTTGGTAGCTTTGAGGGGCTATCACAACTGGGAGAATACTGTTTATGGACCTCCAGAATTTGCGATAGTCTTTAGAGTCATCCTCTAGTTTTTTAAGACCTGTCTAGCTTTCCTTAGTTTCTTGTTTGTTTCATTTCTTACGCGTTTAGCTTGAAGCCAGTCATTCTGGTCATTGTTTTTTTTTTGCTTTCCTAAGTAACTTATCTTTATCCCTTATAGCCTCAATTTCCTCAAGGGTTATCCATGGTTGATGTTTATATTTTCCACTATAACATTCTATTTCTTTGCGGTATCCCTTGAGTAAGTTAAATTTGCAAAATCAGCTTGATTAAAAAAGTCAGTGAAGGCTTCCTGTGAGTATTTTAGGTATGATCTACCTTCAAAACTCTTCTCTTCATATTTCTGTTTTGTTTTCTTTATTATTGTGTAAACACACTGATGGTCGCTGTAGGCCAATTCCATAACCCCGACTCGTTTTATATTTGGATCTGACACAAAAACTAAGTCCAGTGCTGAACTATTTTCGCTGAACCTATTTGGGCTCGTAATCATTTGTCTAAGACCAGCTTGTTTCATTTCCATTAGAAAATCAATGTATTCATTGGATTTGTCCAGTATACTTATATTAAAGTCTCCCATGACTACTAGTTGATATTGTTGTTTATTGTTTACCTCCTTTATGATGTAAGCTAACTTTTATCTAAAATTTTCCAACTGTTTCCTCCAGTTGGTCTATAGATATTTATAAACACCTACTACTTTTGGCTTGGGGTACGTATCTCTTATTATTACACTAAACGAGTGGGAAGCCTAGAATCCCAAATTGACAAAACTGAGAACCACCTACAACTACTCTACACTACTCTACATTGAAAAAACCATCACAGCGATGGAAACAGAACACAGGACACCAGGACATCAGGACATCAGGACATCAGGACACAGTTAGACCAACATCGCGACAGAAAAACTGGAGATCGGAATAACACCAGAATAAATCAATACACTAAAAACAATGGCCCACGCTTATCACCAACAACATCTATAACCTCATTAACCATAAACTAACCGCAAACGGACCAATCAGTAAGCCCGACAACAATAAAAATCCAACGTGCTCTGTCAACTCAAAAATCCATGTCCCTGACACTTAACAGAGCTCAAATACAACACTAAGCTCTATCTGAACAATTGGAAAGTAAAACAATAGCTAAAAATGTCTGAAACAACTGTACCAGGATGGAAGACATGCCCACTATGTCAGGAATGGCTAAAAGACACTAGCAAAGCCATGAAGACTCACCTCACTCGCAAGCACAAAATGACAAGTAACAACAACAAAGTCACTAGTAAGTACTCTTGTGCTATGTGTTCAACTTTATACGACCTTGGAATCTTAATCGCCATCTATTAAGCCAACATGAACTATCACTGCCAACTCCACAACCAATTTTAGTGAACGAAATTGTAATAACTAAAACTGTTATTAAAAAACAGGAAATAACTATAAAAGACCCAATCAAAGTAAAATTCAGGATTTTTTTTTTTTTAAGGTTTTTATTTATACTGGAGTGGACAGCTTAGCAAAACAATGCCTATCTTCCGCTGGCTCCAGTTGAAAGGTTCTTAGCAGTAAACTATGTCCAGATTATGGACGTACATGGCTTTAAACAGTTTCGCATCGTTATTTACAATATGTTACATCAAATTACTATCTATCAATGAGCATTAAATGCATCCAATAGTACCAACCAGTTGGTCCGTTATTGAGAAACCTGAAAATTTCACCATACCAGTTAATCATCACACTTATTACAAATAGATATCAGTTCCAACAATTAAAATCACATAGTAGTTTTAGAAATGTGATCGGGAAATAACATGGTACCATACATTATGCATGCTATCCAAGGGAGTCATTGAGTACTCGGGCATTTTTTGTTATGCTTACTCAAGTCAGTGCAAGTAGTTTAGGCACGAGTGTAAGAAACATGGTGGCTTACATTTCCAGTAATGACTGCCTAACTAATTAATTTATCTATTTAATTAATCACTCAAAGTCATTGATAATTAATTATTGACAAGTAATTTGGCCTTCAGTTTATTCTTTAATAGCCTTTTGAAGGTTTCCTTCTCCATGACATTTCTGTGCTCTTTACTCAGGGCATTCCAGTACAAAGCTGACTTATATTTTACTGAGTCCTTGTATTTTTTAACTTGATATTGTTGCTAATTTTTAATACCGGTGCTTCATGTAGTCTCGTATTACGATTTACTTCCTGGAGTCTAAAATTACTTTTTGACCTTACAAACGCAGTGATTGTTTACCTATCTTGTCCTTACTCGCAGAACCGCTTCACACGGGGCCAGTCAAGAAAACCTACCAACCAAAAAGCACCAACATCCTGAACAGTACCAGCTTTCTGTCAAATAACGAGAAATGCTTAAATGACATTAAAAAAACGAATAAAACTGAACAACCGGATCCGGAAACCAACAACGCTTATAGAGCCAGAAGAAAATGATCCAACAATTAGAAAAAGATGGCGCACAGCACATCCACTAAATACCATGCTGCATAATCGCCTAAAACGATCGAAACCAACAATGATTAGTGATTCTGATGACGACTGATGATGACGACGCTGACCTGACCACGGCTGCACAAACCCCGGAAGATCTCATCACCACTACAGAGGACACAAGACCCTTAACAGAAGACCACCTTCTTTTGTTTTTGAAACTTTTATTTAGACTGGGATCATACTCAGCTATTACAGCTGGTTTCAATGCATGCCCAGATTAGACCATAAAAAATTAACTAACACAGTGTCAGAGGATAAGAGTATTGCTAATACTGCACAAAAACCTGATGTTATTGCAGAACCTATAGAAACACCAACATCCCCAAAAGCCACCCACAGCCCCACACCCCCGGTCTATACAAGCCAAGAAAAATTACAACCGGAGGTATTGAAGCAAGACCTATTCCTATCTGACAAAGATGATAGCACCAGCGCATCAACCACAAGTAAAACAAGTAACTCCACCAACTCAAGCTCAGAAAAATCCCCCTCCATATCATCCTCCATATCTACGACCTCCCTAAACACCACTAGAAAAGAACCAAGCCCGGAAAAATATATCCCCAAGTCTAAACACCAGATTTCTACTAATAATTACAGACCAACCCTATCGCAGAAAAGACCTGAGTCCACCTACAAACTACGCCCAATTGAATTTTCAGGGGAGGGCAGTACAGCCGTCCATTACAATAGCCATGCCTAGCTTGGAAGTTCCAGGGGAATGTGGCTGCATCAGTACAGGAGCAGGAATGGGGGGCTGACACCCATTTTTGCTGGTTTTTGTGCTCCAGGAGTCAGAGTAGGATGAAGCACATGCCAGGTGGACACAAGGAAGTGTGGATGGGTCGACGCCCCAATGGAGCTGCATGACTGGATCAGGAAGGCATCACAAGAAGTCCCTGGATAGCTAGTTTGCGTATCTCAGTGAGCCTAGAATGATGGAATGTATCAATTTTTCAAGTAACCCTTCGCGTATTTCTGCCTGTCGGGCAGCATTAACCTATTTCTCATGCGTAAACCGTTTTTCGGGGTGCTCTACTGAGGCCCCGGGTAGCAGGACCAGGGACCTGTTTCACTAGTCAGTGACATGTCTAGATGGCGTCTAGATGGTGTGTCCGGTTTCATAAGAACTAGACATTAGACTTTGTTTTGTCCGTTCTTGCTTGCACTGTTGGTGCCGCTCTTCATATCTGTCTAACACTTTTGTCACAGAACTAGTGAAACAGGTCCATGATGTGTCTAGATTTGTCTAATTCATATGTTTGGGGTCTGTATTTCCTAATGGCAGCTACTTGTGGTGTCACGAAACTAGACAAACCCAATGTCTGTATGGTGTCACAGACATGTCACGAGACTTGTGAAACAGGTCCCAGGTCCACCCTTGTTAGCCCTACCGGTCTCCCACGCTGATTTTAGTGGAGACTGTATATAGGGGCCGCCCCGTCTGGGTCTCTCCATGTCGTTTGTATTTCAGCATATCCGGGGGGGATTATTTTGTACCCTACAGGGCCAGTACCGGGCTGAAGGACACCCCTGCTGACAGGTGATTGATAGGACACCTGCTTAATTAACCCCTTTTTCTGGGGACTCATTATTAAATTTCTAGTCATAACGTTAGGGTTGATTCCCATGAGAGCCAGTACCAGTTTGGGAAAAGAGACCGATACATCAGAAGGAGTATCCCAGCTACGGAGAGGCAGAGGGACGGAGTGGATCCCCCAGACCTGGGACCTGTTTCAGTAGTTTCGTGACATATCTAGATGGCGTCTGCGACACCATACGGATAGATTACAAGATTGCAATCGATGACACGCGGAGTTTCACTCACTTCTCGTAGGAATTAAGCAATGACACTTTAACATGAGTAGGGGATACATATAACCTATAATCGTTCCAAATATGAAGAAGATGGGCCACTCCGATTTTCTGATATTTGCTAGTCTTTCTCGGCTGTTGCTTGCACTGTTGGTGCCGCTGTTGATGTCTGTCTAGGCCTAATGTCACGAGACTACTGAAACAGGTCCCTGGTCTGGAGAGGGAGCTTGTGGGGCATTCTCCTTCCCAAGCGTGAGCGGCTGTCATCTTGACATCATATAAAAGGAAGACAGCTGCTCTGGTGCGTCACTTGTGGCTTCGAGCGCATGGACGGATGAGGGAGCTGTTTCAAAAGTCGGGAGGGTGCTAAACGATAGTACTCATCGCCAATGCGAGAGGCTAACAATGGAACTTGAGGCGTCGCTGTCGAGGTGGAGGTGCCGCTAGCTATTGGGTATTGGTAGCGGTTTTGGTGCCGCTCTGATTCAAAGTGCTGCTTGCTGTTGCGGCCTCTCACTTTGAAATGCGACAAATACAAATATGCAAATTAGTTTCGATCGGCTAACTATAATTTGAGGCAGGCCGGCCAGCCTCATTGGTGGAATAGCAATATTGGTAGTAGTTTTGCTGCCACTTTGATTTGAGGTGCCACTTGCTGTTGCTGGCCTCTCGCCTACAAAATGTGACGTGCCGCTGGCGAGACCTCACTCGACTTTTGAAACAGCTCCGAGCTCTGCTGCCGAACCGGCCTTCTCAACCCTCTGTAATAACTTAGCTTAGTTCTTATGCCTGACACGATGAATCCTCCAGGAGTTACCTGTTGAGCTGAATGGAGGTAATTCGTTCTGCTGTAATATAACACTCATTAACGCTTGTGCAACTATATCTAGTCTTCGACTCTTTATTTCTGAAGTTCCATGTATATATATATGGGTTTTAGCCACATTTCACTATTGTCAATAAATTACAAAGGCTGATAACCCTAGTTATGACCTGACTACAATGGCACTATTTCCTGGTGGATGATGGCACTAGCATTCACTCTGTGCCTGTTAAGTATACACTCTTTTCACACCTATTTTTGTAAAGATTTGTGTAGGGTTGATGATGCCTTTGACAATTTCCAGTCCTTCGCAAAAGTGAAGAAGTATTGCATAGATATGTGACCACATACACCTACATTCAATTACCTCAGAACGACTAGTATATACAACGGTTCACAAGTGGTGTTTCCCTATTTCGTCTATATATATGCTTTGGCTTATCATACTATCATATCATGCTTATCATACTGTTTCAGTTGCAATGGAATACATATGTGACGGAAAGACATTGGAGAATCAATTGGGCTACGGTTTGGTAGATATGAATGTTGCTGCCAACTTGGGTCATCTTCTCTCAAATATCCACCAATGCACCTCAACGGAGAATGCCAGTCAACATTATTTAAAAGAATTTGATAAAATAAGGTAAAATCATGATTTATCAATGTCTCCCCTAAAGTGGACTGTCCATCTAGAAAAGTAATGCGAACTGACACAAGTTGCGCAATTTCAATGGAGCAGCCCCCTTCTGATGGCTCTTATGTCTTATGGGCACACCCCCCCACACCACACAACATTAAAATCATTAAATTTACGCCATGAAGTTTGCCTCAGACAAAAAATCAAACAACCTCTCACATGATTTTGGTGGTGGTGCATAATTAAATGCACATGGCGTGACACGTCCTATCTATAGATGCTTTGGCTGATCCGGTCATAAACGAATGATCTCACTTCTGGCTTCCATCCAAAACTTGCCTGTGCAGTTGAAAAAAGACCCCTCAGTATAAACAGGTCATGGCTGACTTGGTTAGAAAATAATATCTAACTGCTGGCTCCTCCTACCTGTCTCTACAGTTGAAAACACCCAGTGACACCAGCCAGGTTTTAATTCTGTGTGTATGAAGAATGTGTCAAATTCCTAGTTGTCTTTGTACTATAGGCCATATTGAGGTATTCCATATTATGAGAAAACTGCATTTACTGTGCAAAGCCCCCCACTTATTTCATATATATGCCACTACGTAAATGCATGTATCTGATGTACATTGGCATGTTTATATATATATAAATGATTGTGGGCTGACTTATGATATTTAGAAGAATAGTAATGGTAACATAATAATATATATAATACAACACATGAATAGAGTTTGGGCTAGGAATATTTATTGACACAAACCTGCCATAGTAATAAGTAAACAAATTTTTGTGTAGGAACAGTAGTGTACACGTCTGACCAGGTGAGGTGACAGGTGCGAAGTGCATACCTGCACGTGCGCTCGCAGGCGCTAGTGGTGGTAGGTTGGTATAACATGGTGACGCTAGGTGGCGCCTCATCCATTATATTTACATATACTTTGTGTTATATGTAACACATAAATGAATGTGGGCTGACTTATGATATTTAGAAGAATAGTAATGGTAACATAATAATATATATAATACAACACATGAATAGAGTTTGGGCTAGGAATATTTATTGACACAAACCTGCCAAACCTAGCCCAAAACAAAAAAAAACAAAACAAAAAAACAAAAAAAAACATCAAAGAACAAGGAAAATGTTACAAATAGAGAGACTGGACGATTTTGCGGTCCAATTCTAGTTGAGACGACAAAGATCTCTCAAGATACAGTAATACACATAGGCTTTTCCAATCTCCTCTTGCTTTAATATCTAGTAGGGAGAAACCTTGTTCGTACAAGGAAGTAGTGTCACGGTCGATGCTCGTCCGCACCTCATGCGTGCTGAGTTGCTTCCCCCACTGAAACCGCTCTGGTCACACAGTGGGGTGAGGCTCCGTAACAAAACAACTCTAGTGACAACGTGTGGTTGAAGCTGAGAGGAGAGAGGATCTGCCTTATGCCGGCAGGCACTTTATTTTATAACCAGAGTACATTTAGACGTCACGACAGACGAGTACGTCACATACCCACATACCATTCCTTATACAGTCAATTACAGCCGCGGTAACTGTTTCCAAACATGGTTACATTTTTCCCAATTGGTCACTAGCGGTCACATGTAGGGACAAGACGCTCCCCCAAATATGGATACGTCTTTCCCGTCTAGGGACCTCTATCCCATTTTAAGAAGAAACCGCAAAGATGTTTGCGCGTTCCTCCAAGAGGATTCTGACATGTCCCGCCACGTGCAACCTTCTTGAGGTAAAACCTCTATATACATAGTATGTACAGAAAGGAAATATATTAGCTTAGAAAAGATAATAATTTTAGGGAAGATAATAGTTTTAGGGAAGATAATAGCTTAGTATTTCTCCCTTTTTATGCACCATAGGTATTTCTCCCTTATTCACCACAACTTAAAACCTTATTTCCTACATAAGAAGGATTTAGTATAATTACGGTTTTCTTTCACATATTGATGCATGCGTATACGTTCATCTGAGGAGCGTGAGAAAGCCGGACATGCGAGCAAGGTTCTCACAAACAAGTTGACATGAGTAACGACTTGTTGAGACTAGAGGTGGATACAATACGGATGTGCACGTAGGCACAATCACGCGGAGACAGTTAACTTCCAGAAAACACATCTCTTTCTCACCAGCGACTTTCGCCTCTCCTTTTAAATATAATATATATCCTCCCCGTTTGACCATGTTTAGGAGTCGTGTATATAAGAGGAAATCAAATATATATATATAATATAACCCTCGGCAATATGCTCATGAAAATATAATGTGAGCAGCATCAGAACTTTGTGGCGCGACCAGTTACGCGTGGTATTTCCCAGGTGCAGACTAGTCCTGGAGATGGAAGGTCTCCCAGGCTCCTCCCCCGATAGGAGAGATGAATCCGCATAACCAAAGGGATTTGATATCACCAAATATGCCTTTAAACAAGTTTCTCAGAAGGAAAGAAGGTCTAATAAAAATGTAACACTCAATGGCAATGATGTTTAGCGAATCACTGAAGGTGGCCATACGTGACATGGCCGTACGTGACAAGTAGCTCCCCCTCTTCGAAGAGAATGGGATGATGAAGAGGGAACATTTGACAATAAACAATGAAGTTTCAATTTCTTTTGAAACCATTGATAAGAACCTCTCACCCATGTTGAACCTTTGTTATAAGATACTAATTGAGAATTGACACTGGGGTAATTCACCAAAGTTATAAGCTTAGTGATAAATGAAAACACACAAAAAATTGAGCCAGTTATAGATGAAAACGGTAGCAAAAACTCCCGTTCTCTAAATTGAATGGCTTTGGATTTGACAATTGATAACAAAACATAAGTAGGAAAAACATTCAATAACTTAATTGAAAAATCATCTTCCAAAAAGTTGGATTTTCTAAGTAGGCCTCTAAAGCCTAACAGACAGCCTACCCAGAATGCTATGTCTTCTGTTTGATTCATGTTCAATGTTGAAAAAAATAATTTCATATCTGAAATTGTCATAAGTCTGGTCTGAATGTGAAAATTACCCAAATTACGTTTGACACCTAACAAGACACGTTTTATTTTATGAGTGTCCGGAGTTTTTGAATCGTGTAATTCATGTAAAACTCTGACTGCCGCCAAATAGTTCAAAACAGATGAATATCTAAACTGGTCAGCCATGTAACAAATATACATACATAAGGAGTCCTCAGAAGCCGGGATTGGGGTGAATTCGAATTCTTTACAAAATTTTAAATAATGTCCCCACTGGCATTTACGTGTTCTGGCTGTATTAGAGGACAACCAAGACGATTGGTAATGGTCCACCCTCTCCTTCAGGTTAGAACCTGAAAGCAACAAAAACCGGAAAAATAAGAAGAGGGAATTGAACATTTCCGGCGTTCAGAGAAAATTCTCGACAAATAGTCTGGAACCACATTAGTGTATGTAGGGATGTATGTACAGACAACTTGAAAATTGTAAATAAAACATAACCAGAACAGTTCCCTAAGCCAATACATAGCTCTAGGTGATTTGCTCCGGCCGGTATTGACTTCTGAGACTACTTGAGTGTTATCGGAAAAAATTCTTTTTTTCCTACCCTTCCACTCTGGACCCCACCTATAGGCAGATGCCACTATCGGCCAAATTTCTAGTACGTTTATATCAAGAATATCCGTATTACTAGAGGGACCAGAGACAAGGTGATGACTATTCAGCCATTGTTCCGGAACTATGGTGGTATCCCATGCGCCTAGCAACCAGTCATTGCCATAACTGGCACCAAAACCCGATAAGGAAGAATCTGTAGCAATTTCGTATTCAACCGGAGAAATAATAGTGGATGTACCGTTAAATACAGAAGCAAGTCTCTTCCACCAGCAAAGATCCAAAAATATCCATTCTGGAATCAATTGTGGTGAAGTACAATCTTTAATGTACGTCCCAAAATTAATCAAACGGCGTGAAAAGGTACGACCACCTCTTACTACACAGCTACAATGGGCCAAAAGGCCACATAACCTTTGTACATCCTTATTAACTACAAATCTTTTGTCACAAAATTCATCAAGTATCATTGATAAACGAGAAAGTTTTTCTGGTGGGAGACTCAAAGTCATAGCAACACTGTCGATTTCGATCCCCAGAAAAACAACCTTTGTTGACGGGCTTATAATCTTTTTCCAAGAAATGCCGAAGCCAAATTCTCTGAGGAGTGAAATCAATGTTTGTTGACAACGTACACATTCATCATAATTATCTCCAATAACAATAAAGTCATCCAGATAACCAAATACGTTTCTGAAACCTTTCCTTGCCATACACCGAACAATAAATTCAGTTATATTGGAAAAAATAAACGGGGCGCACTTGAGCCCAAAAACTAAAACATTAGATTGAAGGAAACATTCAGATTCATTAATTTCCCACCGGAAGCCTTGAAATTTTCGATCGCCCGAAAAAACAGGGATCGACCGGTATGCATCCTTGATGTCGATCACGGAAAAAAAACAATTAACACTCATAGCGTTGGTGACCTCTTCAAGTTTAAGGTAGGAAAAAGATTCACAAGTATCCGACATAAAATTGTTGATACTACAATCTATCGGTCTTTTGCAGTCCGTGATGGGACGCAAACCCCCGGATTTTTTAGCTACCGCCCCAATGGCGTGGACGCACTGTGGACGAGCGTTAACGATAGATAGTTTATCTTGGTCAATTTCTGATTTAACAATCCGGTCCATTTCTGCCTTAAACTTAACATCATAAATACTGGCGTAATTACGAGCATCGTAAGAGCCAGAAAAACCTTGATCAACAATTCTAAATCCCTTCAAAACACCTTCAAAAATGAAGTGAGCATTGTCATCTATTGGATCAGTCCCAAAACAATGATCCCAAAAAAAACTGGGATTTAGGGGATTTCGTACATTATCTAAGGTGTGTAATTCAGGACACAACCAGAAAAACAAGGGTGTCCCGGGACTTTGTTGTCTGCACTGAGAACTAAACATTCTTGACCTATTGACACATTGTCAGTTACCTGAGGTTGAGTACCACTCCAACCTCCCGTACATACCGAACCTCCTTGACCTCCTAGAACCTCTTGAATACCTTCAAGTACCTCCGGACAATTAAATGTGGAATTGCCCGCGTTGGAGATGTATGTATTACATACAGTAGGAGTAACAATACCAGATATGTCGGCAACATCAATACAAGTATCCGAACAATTTAAAACACAACTCGTGCTAACCTTTGTACTCGGAGAGTCATATGAGTCACCAACAGTGAGTCACTTGTCCGTTTTGGAGGATTTTTTAGGGCATTTAGTGACAGAATGTCCACCTTCACAATCCGAACATTGGTGCTTGAATCGACAAGAGACTAGTGTACAACCTTCTGCCTCGTTGTACCTCCAGCATGTACCGAAGGGCTTCCCATCTTTGAATCGGCAACCTTTGACAACCTTTGGCTTGTCCACTGCCTTGGAAAAGGCCATTGTTTTCTCGATGTTAAGGTACTTGGTCGATAGATATGGATCCCCGTAACCAAAGCTCGCAGTACCCAACAACTCCGCTTTCTCCCTGCAGGCTAGATCATAGTCAACTAGCGCCTGGCTCGTCAAGTAAGCACGCCTATCGCTGAGAAACGCAACATGATTGGCGTATCCTGAAGCATCCAAGCCTTGGCTTAGCATGGAACGTAACATTGACATGCTTGCGGAGATAACCTGGTCTATGTTGGGCTTACTCACATCACATGGGAGATGGTTGTCCAGATTAAAGATTGTACACTTACGTCTCCGTTCCGTCCTCGATGTACATGAATGTGTGACTTGTTCTGTTGGAACACCAGTAGCTTGGGACCAATCCGGAGTTGTAGCCGCGAAGACCGGGAGTAGAGGCTTGGGTGTCGGTGCTTGGTTCGATGAGATTCCCGCCTTTAACGAAGGTGACGTTGCCATCTTGGATTTTCCAAAATCCGGTAAAGAAAAAGGTTCTCGGACCCCTTTCTTCTCTGGAAATTCGATATCAGCTCCTTCTTGACCAATTGCCCCTCGAGGTAATTGTTCGAATTGAGCGGTCGTGCCCAATTTGAGACTTCTTGACTCTTCCAGTCGGTCTTGATCGAGATTTCTTGGAAGAGACCACCGTCATTTTCAAGTCTGCCATCATGGCCATGAGTGCAGACATCTCAGATTTCATATTTAAAATCTCGTTTTTGAAGAAAGTGTTCTCCTGTTTTAACTTGGAGAACGCGTCATCCCCCACACCTGTGTTTTCCATAGCGCTGCCTGTTGTGATAGGAACGCCGCCGACCGCTCCTTCCACTTTCTCAACGCTGATTTTTCCGGTCTCCGAAACTGTTTTTTGCCCCGGAGATTCACAATGCGTACACTCCTTTTTCCGGCCATCTTAGCTCATACCACATAGCTCACAGATCACCATCATACACACGTACCACACGAGTATACGAAACATAGAACAATTTTGTGTAGGAACAGTAGTGTACACGTCTGACCAGGTGAGGTGACAGGTGCGAAGTGCATACCTGCACGTGCGCTCGCAGGTGCTAGTGGTGGTAGGTTGGTATAACATGGTGACGCTAGGTGGCGCCTCATCCTTTATATTTACATATACTTTGTGTTATATGTAACACATATATATATATATACGACCACATTTCACGCCAGCAAATGTGGCGTGCACAATACTGTTTTTCTTTGTATATGGATGCGTAATGGCTGTATTTGCCGCCAAGCGTATACGAGAAGAAATATCTTGTGCATGATATACATATGCTGCTCGTATACAAATCATATAAGTTTGGTGTATATATATAAATATGTATCCTGATAAAAAATAGGAAAGGTTTGCCACCGTGTCTCAGTTTCTGACCATTTGTGTGTGACCATTCCCTGCCCTGCCCTCCCCAACTCCCAACAGCCTCCCCCCAGTGTGTGCGACTCATGACTCAGTGTGGATGTGTAACCTAGCTATATGTAATGTTCCCGGTTACAGGAATAACTAACTAGAAGATGGAGCTTTTAGATGTTTAATGTAGAGCATAAGATAAGATCCAATTAACAATATAAACTGGGGAGATATTGATGTAATCCACATCAAGGTATAATATCCAGTGATACAGTAACTATGAATATCCAGCACACATACACAGCAGTCCTTTGTCAATCCTACATGGCACAATATTTAACACTGACTGTAGTTCACAGTATTGCACACACAAGTCCCATTGGTTGCAGTAGTTCCAGCATAGAGGATGTCCCGTCACATGGCTGCTTGTGCAGCGTGGTCCCAATTATTATCCAAGCTCTATGGCAATAATAGCTGACTTCACGGCTGGTCTTACTCTGATGGTCACGGCTGGTCTTCTCCTGATCATCTCAAGACTGTCCTTCCTCATATACTGGGTACATTTAATATTCAGAGAGCACTGTAATGTTTCTAAAAATAGATTACAACATCACCTTCAAGAAGGGTTTTCCCTACAAGTGACTCCCGGCAAAGCTGTCTCACTATGAATCACACACTGGCTCACAGATGCTTCCACTGCCCTTTTCCTGGAACAGTGCATGTCACTGCAGGATGAGTTTCTGTAGAACAGCTCAGAATCCATCAATTATTTGATTATGGGTTTGCACCAGGATGTTACAGAACACTACATTTAAATATAGGAGTAAAGTCTTATGTATAGAACTATAAGCTAAAACACTATTCCAGACGACTCCAAGTCCTCTGCCTTCACACATTATCAGAATATTGTCCATGGGTGGGCAGGCGCAAGGCTGTGTGCAGACAGGCGTGAAAGTGGCAGGTGTGAAAGCGTCGTTGGCAGCAGAGGTGTTGGCGGCAGTGGCAGCCACAGTGTGGCCTGACCCAATGTCTATAAACACAACTACTTATAAAGGGAAATACCCAGAACCCTACAGAAGAGTGGTGTTTTGAAAGTAAAATCTGTTTATAGACCTAAAATTATTAGTCTCATAATATTATTTGTCAATTCTCTGTTGATTAGTTATGATGTATTTTCTTATTTGAGTTTTCAAAGTGTGGTGGTATGGTACGCCTCAACTACCACTCGCATGGCAGAGGTTGGTATTTGGAGTATTTTTAGGCATAGGTGTATAGTACATGGTACCATCCACCGAGTAGATTGTTCACATGTGAGGGGAAAACACTGCATCAGTGCATGTTAACCATGCCACTAAGTAGGAAGGTTTGGTTTACAAGCGATATCTAGCTGCATGGAGTTATCCCCCTGTATTAACTACCATATAAGGAATAGACTAGTCCCAGTAGCCAATGACTGCATTCGGTGCAAACCACGATCTTGACCCTGACCTCCTTACATGATATTTATAGCGCCTTGAGACGGTTCTACAGTAGAGAGTTGACCTAAAATTTAATGGGCCACAACCACCCTCCTAGGAAAACCTTATGAGAGGCAGGTAGTACATTCCCATAGAGTCCCTGCCCATGGTATTTTACAAGTACCAGAAGCAGAGGTCTATCCCCACTACACAAATCATCTCTGATTAGATTTTCAGCTTCTAAGAGCTTAGATCTGTGAGGGATTATAAACAGTGGGTTCATGGTTCCCATTATAGGAGTGTAGATCATCCCCCATTCCATGAAAGGTGTTATTGCCGTCTACTTTGACCAAATAATGATAGAATGTGTCTATCATGAATTGCATAAGTTGCTCTGGCACATATTTTACATAGTTCATTTTTTGTTTAATTTCTTTTTTTGAAGTCAAGATAATAGTTACATTCATCCTTTAATGAGTAAATAGTTGGTTCCAAGTACAGTAGAACCTGATTTTCTTATTTCAATCTTTATACTACATGAGCATCAGTCAATATAGACTGGTTTTAAAGCTCATGGTTAGTCTACTCCTACCTGATGTTTACGGTTTGACTGCCATGCTCTGAATGCCACATTAGTCTTTCCACATGTGAGCAAGGTGCTCTACCAATGACAGTGATTGTGTCATAAGTGGCCCTCAAGGCATGTGCGATAGTCTTGTCAATAAATCAGTTAAGGCTTGTCTCCACTGTGCGACTGGGGGAGCTTGCCATCCAGTACCTCCAGTCCGAGACTGGAGGTACCGGCTTGGCATGCCACATGTACCTCGGATCACAAGGTATCATCGATTCTGTGTGGAGACACCCTTGCTTGTGACTGGAGGGCTTGCGATTCTAGGTACATAGGGTACGCCTAGTCTCAGCCTGGGCGTACCAAATATCAAACATAGGTGAAATTGACGTGCGATCGGCGAGCGACTGCTGGTATGTGACTGCGTTCTCTCGGCGGGCGGGCGGCGTGTGAGTTAATTTATTCCGGTCAGCTTCAAAGGAAGGTATCCACTGGTCAATGCTAGTCACATGTTGTCTAATTAGGTCACTGATTGGTGCTAATTGAGACAAAGAGAGGCGGGAAACGTTCTAAACCAATCTAATTGTCTGGCTTAGCATTGTTTGGGTGCCTGAGGAGGGGAACCAGTGTAAACTGTGTGACAGTGGTGTCCTCTGGTGTGATTTTATGGCATTGATGTTAGAGAGGGCCTGTGGTGGCGCTCCCTATAGTGTTTTGTGTGGAAGTGTGTAAATGGTTTGTCCAGGTTAATGTTAACTGTCTGAACCATACCAGCAGTTTCAAATGCGTACATTCTCGTCAGGCTATAATGGCTGATCACATGAATATCGTCCTCTCGATTTGGAGGATTATTCTTGGAGTTTAGTGTTTAGAAGTGGTTTGGAGGAATAGATTGCAGAAGACCGTCACATTTCAGTCGCCTCATTGGTGGTGGGTATTGAGAGATTCAAATATGATGAAAATGATTTGCGTCGATACGGGCGTCTCCGCGTTCCCGGTGGGGTGTGGGCTACTTTTCGAATCGTGCAAAAATTTTTTGATATTTATATTTTTTGATATTTATAAACGCTTGCGATCCGGGGTACATGCGGTACCTCCAGTCTCAGACTGGGTGTACCGGTACGCCCAGTCTCAGACTGGAGGGAAACTTGCTGTCTCCACTGTGCGTTTTGCCGCGTTGCGATCCTGGAGGTACACCCAGTCTGAGACTGGACGTACCTATGTTCCTAGAATCACACAGTGGAGACAGGGCTTTAAGTTTCTTGACTAATATTAATACCTGTTTGATATTTATGAATTACTTGAGCACAAAAAGGAGACCCGTAAATTTGAACTATCAGGTTATAAAGTACGATCCAGTGTAACCAAAAACAAACAATCTTCCATGTTTGAGAGAAATGTTACCCATGAATACAAGCAACCACCATGGTTCTTTAATTCCACGAATTCCATCGAATGAAATCCTAATTGACTTATACCATGTAATTAGGAATATTAATCAGAATGTAGGAATGGATCTAGAAGAAAGCCTCATTCGTGAAGGCATACTAAGGAAAGATAACCACAAAACCTCAGACTAGTATGCCCAGTTTTTTTATATAGCAGACCTAACAAATCACCAATAATTTATTAATTATAATGTATATATTGTTAACAAAATTAATCAAATGAAATATATAACTGTACCCAATCATATTTATTGGATAAAATTTAATAAGACCACTCTAGCGGAAAATACCTGCAAACATCCAACTGTGTTATGGATTTATGTGCTCATTTATGTACCTCAGAACCAAATTTAAGGACATTATCACTTGAAAAAGGCTACATTTGCCGAAACGTTGTGTACGACTGTTCATACCAATAAACCATCCACTAAACCGACTTGGGCAGATGTTGAGTTGTACTTGTTTGAACTTACTTCATTGATATTTATAAACGCTTGCGATCCGGGGTACATGCGGTACCTCCAGTCTGAGACTGGAGGGAAACTTGCTGTCTCCACTGTGCGTTTTGCCGCGTTGCGATCCTGGAGGTACGCCCAGTCTGAGACTGGACGTACCTATGTACCTAGAATCGCACAGTGGAGACAGGGCTTTAAGTTTCTTGACTCATATTAATACCTGGTTTTATGTTCGAGTTCCTACTCCCTTCCGCTAAAGATTTACCCTTGCAGAAGCTGGGCTGTAGACTTTACAACATGTTTTACCTGTTTGCCTTCTCATGCATTCTTTGTTATTCGCGGATGCTGTTATTTTACACTCTAGATCAAGGCAGCATGAAATGAAGAAAATAATGGGAGATTTCCTTTGGAAGAGGCCGTATGTTGAACATGATAAGGTCAACCACATCCCTGACTCTTTCCTGGAGGACTATCGTCGTTATGTGAAGGAAATCCAAGCTTGTGGATATCAGGACAAGCTCATCAAACTCTATGATGAGGAACAGTGCCTCATCCAGGCCGACGCCAATGGTCAAGCTATTCTCACCAAGGACGGCAAAGTTTCAGTAGGATGATATTTCTTTTTCTATGTAGAAAGTATTCCTTACTGCAAACATATCGTAAAGTTCTGGTCTATACACCCCTATCGTGGCCATGTAATATTGGTTTCTATGAGAAGAAAGTAATTATCTAAAATTACCCCTAATCATTGAGGAACAAATTGACTGAATTGGACCAGTCGCCATTCTTGTTAGTAACCTCCTCCCTGATGTTTACAGTACAGCTGCCATGCCTTGAATGGCATATAATACCCCTATTATCGCTCAGCTCTAGTTCTCAGTCTGCCCACATGAGGGCAGGTTGCTCTACCAATGGCACTTTGAGTTGTTCAGTGTCATGAGCAGCCTCCTGACATGTGCGACAGACCGGAAAGGGTGCTCAACCAGAAAGGATTTGGTCTTCCCCTATTGGCTCTTGATACAAAAGCCAATGAGAGCGCAGAACTCACAGATGCCAAGCCTCTCATGTCAACCGCCTGCTAAAACAAGGATCCCTTCCTGTCAATAAGCAGTTAGTTAAGTTCTTGACTCATAGTAGTACATAGTACCTCTGTACTTCTCTCTTCTTAAGGTCTACTCCTTGTGCAAGTAGGGCCTGAGACATTACAATATGTTACATTTCTAAAATGGAAGTGGGATTCGAGCTCATGACAACTCTATCTCTAAACTCTGCCTCCACTACATGAAGAATGCTTTTTTCTGTTGCAAAATGTTTTTGCACACCTGAAAAAGACTGGAATGATATTCACCTGAGGGTTTTCCTAAAAACTATTTCTAAGAAATTTAACAATTGAGCAAGTGAAGAGTAATTCACAGGCAATTCCTATATAATTGTACTATGAACCAGACAAAAGGGATATCTCAGGATGTAGGAGGGAAAGGAGAAGTTGATAAACCGATCGAAGACACAAAAAGAGTCAATCAATTTAAAAAAAGTCAACTGATTTATAAAACTTTTTATCCAATATTTCTTGAAAATGGAAGCATCTGTTCAATAAACAAAGTGAACTGGTAAATTACTTTATAAATAAGGGATTTCTTATCTTTACCTTTCTCAGATCTATATCATGTACATGCTATTCTTATTCATAAAGCAACTGAAGCTGTATAAAACTGTCTGGATCTGAATTTGTTCTGCAGCTTTGTGATCTCGAGTTTGGATACTTCAGCCATCCTGCTAAGAACGTTGCGTTTGTTAGTAGGGTGTATTTCAACTACTCCCTACACTGTCAGCAAAAGGCGAATGATTATGGTGCTATGCTCAAAGTACAAGCAACGTTTGAGGAAGCAGTGAAAACATTTCGTAAGCAAGAAATAAGGTTTGACCTTGTTGTGCCTATACATGTTGTAAGCCTACAGTTGTTCTTTGACAAAAATCAGGTAAAGTGGTAATGTACTGTAGTGGGGTGGGAATCCAGCAGTGTTCGTTTGTTTCACGGAAGGTGGGGCGACGTGCCGATCCTTACTGTGTAGTGATTCCGGACAACGTCGCACACGAGAGTGGCGCGGCGGAGGCCGGGATTACGTAACGCCGGGTATATATACTCAGCGTTCACAGTAGGTCGACAGGCTGTCCTCGCGCGTCTCTTCTACGGAACAGACCCTTGGGCCCTCACTTTGAAGGCGGGTTCTTGTAACCTTCCTGGTGGTTAGGCGAGTCTTTCAGATTAGCCTCTCCAGCGTTACCTGGCACCTACGTGCTGGGGCACTGTACTTATGGGAAAGATCTTCCAGATCTTTCCGGGAAGTAGTAAATAATAAACATCTCTGTTTATTAAAAGACGTTGTTGTGTTATGTGTGACTAGGTCTGTGCAAACTAACCGAAAACCGAACCAACCTACGTAGAGTGCGTAGGGTGGGATCCTGCCTGGAACTAGTGTTCCGGATTGGGGTCATCCAACCTGCTGGACAGGCGGCGACCACCACATTGGTGCCGTGACCAGGATCCTAGGTTGCTTGCACAACCCGGGATTCTCGGTAAATGCACGGATCTGGAATAAAAACCAGATCCCAGGCTGAGCAGGAGAGTGAGGATGGGGAGGTAGCTTCTCAACCAACTCTTCCGGCCCGGAATGACGGAAAGTCGCCAAAACCGGAGGGAGGGGGTGAAACCCAGAAGTCCGGTAAGGAGAAATCTTGGAAGAGAACCACCACTCAGAATTTGAGTTCGATGGTCCTGAAGAATTTCAGTCCGGCAGCCGACAGCCGACATGGCCCCGCGAGGGATCTGGAGGGAAATTGGGTCTCAGACAGATAGTCCTGGAGAGTCTAGTACTCCCCGGAATAGGTCGGAGGATACCTTTCAGGCACCTTCCGATAAGGTTCCCGAAGGCTTCCTTGGACCAGAACTCTTAGCCGAGTTTGATCGGAAAAGGGAGGCCCGAGATATGTGCCGGGAACTAGAAGCTCGAAATCGAGAGATCTCCGAGGAGGTAGCCAAACGGCACCATAACTTGGAAGAACTTTCGGTTCGCGAGATAGAGACTCTAGAAAGAATCGAGCAATTGGACCAACATGTACACCACATGAAGGACCAGGCTTGACTAGCAGAGACAGAATCATCCCGAAGGATGCCTATGTCACAAGCTGGCTGGAGTAATGTAAGAGATCATCTATACTCCCCTCCAGGGAAGGTGGAAGATCTTGAAAAGACCCCTAACAGATTTTTATCTGGAACAAAGGGTGTGAAGACTCCTTTGGTTAGCTACCGGCTACCTTCCGAGTCAAGAATGGGTTCTCCGAGTTCTGAACACACTAGTAAGGCTATAGCCGAACTAGGGTTCAACTCTTTCAACCAAATAAGGGAGCAAGACCGGATCTTCAACTTGTCAATGGCAAGAGCCGACAAGGTTCCGATTATGCGTCCAGAGAACGCAGCCAGAAGGAACGCTGTCATTCCAAAACCTTATGGAAAAGGAATGGAGTGGGAACACTGGTTTGGGGGATTTTGTGAGGATATACAAGGTAATGGCTGGAATAAAGTCGATGCATTGCCATACCTCAAGAGAGCGCTACCAGATGGACCCGGAGAAGCTGCACTTCGCGCTTTTCGCCGTTCCGGTGGTACGGAATGGGATGAGTTAGTGGAGGTAGCCTCTTATTATTGTGGTCAGCTGGTAACGCTGAACCCCCGATCCACTTTTCTAAAGAGGATCCAGGGTAGAGAGGAGACAACTCGGGCCTATGGGCTAGCTTTACAACAAATGTTGTTGGAAGTTTACCCGGGAACGGGATTGGATTCTTCCGCACTACATGAAGATCTGCAAACTCAGTTTGTGAAAGGACTTCGAGATGATGACGTGAGAGCGGAAGTCATCTCTAAATGGGAGCCCGGTATGAACTTCATGCAGGCGAATAGTGGACGCCTATGAACAGCGGTGTATACTATTCGGAAAGTATGCTAATCCAGGAAAAACTTCCCGGGTTAACGTAGTGGGTTCTACGTGGGTCACAAGTAGAAGAAGAAGATACCTACGAGTGTCAGGAAGCGGAAATAGAGGATATACTCTCTAATGTCCGCTCGATGGTACTTGTAAGGGGAGGTTTCAATAGACGGGGACGTGGGAGAGGTCGAACCCCTAGCTTTGGAAGGAACAGTGATGTACCTTTTGTGGTAGAGGCAAAACCTAAAACCACTGAACCAGAAGGAAATCCTTCTGAGGTAATGAAGTTGTTGGCCAAAATCAATGAAAGACTGAATCAGGTGGAGAAAAACCAGCTGGATGTTCGACGTTGTTGGCGGTGCAACAAAATGGGACATATCTCTCCAGATTGACCAGAAGCCCAAAACGTTTCCACAGTGGAAACACCTCGTAGTCTGCCTGCGTTGACGGTTGCCTCTAGAAGTGAACCGGAAAACAAAGAAGGACTGTAGCGAGTGGCAACACTGCGGTCCGGGAAGAGATGTGCCAGGAAACACAAACCTATGAGATCAATAAGAAGGGATGTATTCCCCACTTACCAGAAAAGGGAAAGATACGAAGTACGGTCGCAACGATCTGGGCACCCCTGTCTGCAATGGCTTTGTCAACGCGGATGGGATCTTGGAACCTTAGATGGGATCTCACGGTTTATACGACAACCGTCTCCCTTAGGTGGGCGACGTTGGTATGTGCCGGCTAGAATTCAGGGAAGAAAGATAGATCTATTATTAGATACTGGGGCTAGTCGCTCTGTGTTGAACAATGGACTCTATCAGTCTCTCGGATTCGCACAGGAATGTCATGTTCCTGGAGCTTCGGCAAAAGCTGCTAATGGCACTCACATGAGATGTTATGGTAGTGTGATCATTGCAGTCTCAATAGATAACACTGAATTTGTATGGGGTCCCATACTCAGTGATATTGAAGAGAGTGGAATATTAGGCGTAGATTTTCTCACCCTCTATGGAGGCTCTGTGGATCTACAAGATGGCACTCTCCAACTCAAATTTCCTGAGTTAATGGAAGTGGAATGTAGTTTTCTTCTTTGATTTCTGTTCGACAAGATGTGGGCATCCCATCTCAGCAGATGGTTAATGTCCTGATAGCTGGGGAAGGAGATTTACCGCGTGGAGATGCACTCTTCGAGCCAAACCCGGAACTGTTTTCTCACAAAGGAATACAGGCCTGGGATACTTTGATCGGAAGTGCTAGAGAAGGATCAATTCCTATAAGTAATCACACCTCCGGGTTGATTAAATTGAAGAAAGGTGATACATTGGGCTGGGCAACCCTAGTTCATGTAGATGGCCTAGTAGACTCCGGTCCACAGGGAATCACACCTGTTCCAGTTTCCGAAATAAACGGGGAAGATGAAAAATCCGAACCGGGAGAACTGGACTTTGAAGGAACTGCTTATGAAGAAGTATGAGTTAGTGCTATTGATACAGGAACAGGATACATTCCAGTTCCGAGTCAGTTGCATGAAACTCTAGAAACCTTAGTTCAGATGACAGACACACTAAACAGTGGGGAACGACATGAACGACATGAACTAAGAAAATGGAGTCAATCTTTGCTCGATCCGGAGATCCTCTGGGAAGAACGGATCGAGTAGAACACACGATTGACACAGAGGGACATCAACCTTTCCGTCTTCCTTATCGACGGCTACCACCGGTAAAACGGGAAGCTTTAGAAGAGGAAGTAAAAAAAATGATGAGCCAGAAAGTAATTATCCCCAGTGCAAGTCCTTGGGCTAGCCCTGTGGTAATGGTTACTAAGAAGGATGGTACTTGCCGATTCTGTATTGACTACAGAAAATTGAATAGTATCAACCGGAAAAATGCCTATCCAATACCACGGATCGATGAGAGTCTCAACTCTCTAGGAGGGAACCAGTGGTTTTGTACTCTGGATCTCCAATCTGGATATTGGCAGGTAAAGATGAACAGTGGCGATCAACCTAAAACGGCGTTCACCACTCATCAAGGGCTTTACGAGTTTACCGTAATGCCATTTGGCCTCTGTAATGCTCCAGCGACTTTTGAATCCATGATGGATCAGATGTTGCGTGGCTTACAGTGGAAAAAGTGTTTGGTTTATCTGGACGACATAATCATCTTCGGAAAGAATTATGTTGAATGTCTAGAAAACCTGAGAGAGGTATTTGAGCGGATTAAATCTTATGGGTTGAAGCTCAAACCTCAGAAATGCAAACTGTTTCGCAGATCTGTGGAATACTTGGGACGGATAGTTTCTGGAAATGGAATCCGGGCAGATCCTTCCAAGTTAGAGGTAGTACCTAATTGGCCGCGCCCCCAGAATATAAAAGACATAAGGTCTTTCCTAGGATTTTGTTCGTACTACCGCGACTTTATCCCGGGTTTTTCTGAAATTGCACATCCCATGCAACAGTATGTGGTACTAGATAAGCCAGGGAAGCCAAAAGAGATCCAGTGGACTCCAGAAGCTGAACATGCTTTTCTGGGACTTAAAAGAAAATTTACGGAGACTCCCGTGTTGAAGTACCCTCTGCCCCAGGGTCGGTTCATTCTTTATACTGACGCTAGTAATGAGAGTATTGGAGCGGCGTTGTCTCAGATTCAGAATAGTGTGGAGGTTCCAATAGCTTTTGCCAGCAACAGCTTAAGTAAAAGCCAGCAGAACTACTGTACCACTAAGAGGGAACTCTTAGCGGTTGTGGTGTATGCAAGAAAATATCGGCACTTCCTAGCAGGTGGAGATTTTATCTTGCGTACCGAAAATTCTTCTCTCAAATGGCTCTTTAACTTTAAAGATGCAGAGGGAATGATTGGAAGATGGCTGGCAGCTCTTTCCGAATTCGGATTGACTAACTGCCAGATTGAGCACCAGGCTGGAAAGTCTCACATTAATGCGGATTGTCTCTCAAGGAGACCAGTGCGGAAATGTGGGCGGCCAGATTGCCGGGACTGTGGCAAGCATAGAGCTGTAATAGCTACCCTACGCTCCCAGAAAGTAAAACCGCCCTAGAACTATCAGTTCACGCATGCGGTGTTGGGACGCTCAAGATGAGCCAGTCTCGACACGGTTGGTTGGTTCGCGACTGCGAATCTGGGTCAACTAGGAGTATATAAGACCCTGTTTTTTCAGTAGTCTTCACTCTGTGTTCGGAGTGGTGCCTAGCACCACGGGAGTCGGGCGGTAGCAGCATGGCTGACCGTGCCCCGTCTACGGAGGGTGAGCGCGAGCTCCCCTCACCACTGCCCAGATCCTCGGCCATGGCTGAGCGGGGGGCAGATCTGGACGATGATGCTTTGCTCATCGGGTCAGATGATGGTGATTTTGACCTGGAAGGGGACGAGTCTGAGGACTCTGTTCTTCTTGGGGAAACCCGAGAGGAACGACCCGGACAGGGAAAAAGTCACAAAGGGAAGAAGTCCAAGGCGGCCCAGGTCACTAAGGGTTCTTCAGGTGCCTGTCCGAAGACGAGCTCGGTGAAAACCGAAGTCTCTGATTCGGATGTGATCATGATGGAAGCCGAAGGTTCCGAATCGGAGCGCGAGACGCCGAGGCATGGCCGAGCCCGCCCGCGTCGTCGTTCTCAGAGGAGGTACTTCGAGCAGATGGAGTCCAGGCTTGAGGTTTCTACTCAAAGCCTGGAAGATATGCTAGCTGGGATCCCAGATCCCAAGACGCGAGCCCTAGTGCAGTCAATGTACCAGCATTGGACTCCACCTGAGGTGAAGCCGGCGGAAACCGGGACCTTTTTGGCCCCGGGTCCGGTAGCTAAGCCTGGGAGGACCGAGGTTGGTGCAGAGGCCGCCATGGAGACTGATTTGTCAGTTGGGGACGACTCTGTAGTAACGGAGCCATCCAGCAAAGGTGATAAACCGGTGTCACAGCCGGCTAAACCCGCGCCGGGGAAGTCTGCTAGTAACAATGAGGTGTCAAAACCTCAGGATGCTTCCAGGACTGAGCCGCAGCTGTCGAAGCAGCAGAGGAAGCGACTCCGTCCTGCAGCCCGGGAACGGGCTGAGGCGGAGTTGGCAAAGAAGGAAGGTCGGCTGGTATCGCGTGACTCGGGTAAAGGGAAACCTAAACCCGGGAAGCAAGAGAAGTCGAAGGGGGCTGGGTGGAAAGGCTCGGACAAACCCGCGGCGCAAGCTGGACCGAGTGCGGCTGTCGCTACACCGAGCACCTCCACGGGTGCCACGGGTGGCGAAGAGGTCAAGTGTTGTGGAACGGAGATGGACAGGGCTAAACCCCTGACCAAATCTAACCCGGACAGTGATGGCGGTGATTTCCAGCCTGGCGTAAAGCGGGCTGGGAAGAGAACGGTGGCTCGACAGCTACCCGCCTCTTTGCTGGGCAAGACTTGCCCGGAAGATCTCCGTCATGGAAACCGACATTACATCCCAGATGGTTTCGGTTTAGATGGAACATCTGACGACGAGGAATGGTTGGTTGACGAGGGTTCTCCCAACACCTGGTACATCGACCTGGTGAAAGGAGTGTCCCGAGTCAGCCGGCTTAAGTACGAAGATCAGGTCAAAGACCGGATCACGTACGCATGGCACAAGTTCGGTAATGGCGATCATTGTGTCTGAGTTGCCATGGAAGGGACAAGAAATTGTTACCAACCTATGCGACTGCGGGTCGTTACGCTAGGCACCTCGTAGAGGTACACTTAGCTGAGTGACCGTGGCTACAGTGCCTCGGTAAGAAAGGTGGTTCTTGCCAGGCCGGGTGTGCCAGTTCGCGGCGATCGTGTCTTGTCCGACACATTGCCCGGGAACACCGGACTGCTGGAGCTGCAGCTCGGGAATGAGTCATGAATCTGTGGCAGAGATTCATTAACTTAGGTTCCGATGCTCAGAAAGGCAAGCTGGAACCCGAAACTTGTGTGACAGACGGTCGATTGTTCAAAATCGGATGGAAGAAGAATCCTGGCTGGTTCGGAAGTCTGATGCTATCCGCTTCGAACCATCGACGGATGTCAAAGGAGTCGAGGAACAAACGGTCCCATAGCCGGGAACCGTCTAGGGGTTCCTCGAAGGTTAGACGACTGGTCAAGAAGTTGTCATCGTCCTCGTCCAGCGAGGATGATACTTCTGGGCGATCCAGTCGGAAACCGAAGAAGAAGTTGGCTCCTAGTAAGCACACCATCGCTGACGTGGTGGAAGCTGCTTACCAGGCTACGCCAAGTTTGACTGAGGGACTAAAACTCCTCTCAGCCAAGGATGAAGGGAACGTTCCAACTGCTTCTAAAGTAGGCGGACCCGTGGAAAAACCAGCTGAGACTCGTCCCAGCTCAAGTCTCCCAGGAGTTACCCCGATCAGTAGAGGTGCTACCAAAGCACTCGGGAAAGTTGTGGATGAAGAGGCCTTTCCGGCACTCCCATCACCAGCCAACCCGGTTGTTGAGGTGAGGAAGAAACCGACGACACAACCACCCATTGCGTCGAAGGTAACTTCCTCTCCCTGTGCGATATCGGTTGAATACGTCCAAAGGGCGGATCTAGTCAGTGTAGACACTCTGCTGTCGGGACAAGGTCAGATCCAACAGGATCCGACTGAAGTCCTACAGCCAAGGATCCCTCCCGCCGTGACGCGGGCTGAAACATCGGCGAGGCCCTCCCAGGCTAAGCCGATGGATCAACCCGAGGAACAGGGTAAGGCAATGGGGATGAATGCCAACATCATCCGGTTGGAGTCCGGAATCTTTTTAGATACCGGACCGACCTCTCTGCAGCAGTTGATGTCTCAGTTCCAGCCTACGTCTGCACTGAGTCCACTGCGACCAGAGAGGACCGCCCCGGCAACGTCGGTTCCACCGACGACTACCACGCCCAGTCAGTCGGAAATTCTCTACCTCAAGATATCCTCTGACGAGGATATCTAAGGTTGACAACGACCGGCTCGATTGGTGCCTGTTAGGCCGGGGAGACGCCGTCTTAACTCGGAACCAGCAGAGTCAACAACTCTCCTGGATCCGAAGTCAGACGGGTAAGGGAAGTCCCGGGGAGGAAATTTTTTTCCGACCTAGCTACTTCCAGGATGGTCTCTTGAGAATAATTACTTAATCTAGATAGATCGTCGTGTGGCCTCCTACCCGGAATTCTGCACTTTCTCAGTGAACCGCAAGGATCGCTGGGAGGGGTAGAGGAAAAGTTAGGAGCGACCTATAATAAGCGATCCTGGGTTGGGGCTGAGGAAAGTCAGTAAAACGACTTCCCCAAGGCACAACCCTGGTTTTAGACGGCTGAAGGTTCTCTCGATGGTCAGGCCCGTAATAGGCCCCCATCACGAAAACCTCCGGCCTGTGGTGTGGATTCCATCCACACTAGTCTATGGTACCGGATAAGGAAGACCATGCCTTTCAGGTATGGAACTGACTTACCAGGTCTGTGTCGGAACTGAGTTCGTTGACTCGATAATGAGATAGTAGACGCAATCCCTGTTCTGTTGGATTGCGCCTACTATTTCTACCTTGGGTCGATGATCGTAAGTTCTGAATCCGGCTAAAAATTGGGGCCTTAATTGGTACTCGATTTAAGCCGAAGGAAACTATGCCAGTATAGCTGGAGCCAAATAAAAGAACACTGATACCGCACACTCTTACCAGGTGGATGGAGAATTGTTTTTGCCTTTTTGGCCATTATTTCCGTATTCGGAAACTTTCCAACTAAGAAGGTGTCGAGCGAGGCTGACCCTTCTTCTACATATGGATGTCTTCCAAACTGAAGAACAGTGGGAAGCCCAGCACTCGCCGGTATCGGGCTGAACGTAGTAGGTCTGCTACGCCGGTGGGCCAGCTGGGCTCGATACTCTAAGAAGAGAAGGAAAACGACAACTCACCCGCCGGGAGCCTACAATGGACTTCAACAAGATCCGGAACGGCTGGGGGCAGGGTGCTCGACAGGCCGGGCTGACCACCTGTAGGTCCGCGACTGTCGAGTCTTCCCTGCCCAACGCTCAAGAATACGCTCCCCGGCTCAAGATGGGTGAATATCACATTTATTCAAGGTGCTAGCGAGGCTAGTCCTTCATTCTTCAATTGTCGTTTCTTCTTTCCTAAATGTCCTATCTTCCATATTTTTAATATAACTTCTCCGTCTTACAATTCCACCTTTTTCACTTATACATTGGTATCAGTGAATTCTTGTGAACACCAGGAAGCTAGAGAGTAGACCAAGAACTGCTGGATTTACGTTATAATTTTCAATTGGGATGTCCCCTAGCAGCATAATGGCTACCTTGGTCCCCCCCGTAGTAAAAACTGGGAGGGGTAATGTAGTGGGGTGGGAATCCAGCAATGTTCGTTTGTTTCACGGAAGGTGGCACGACGTGCCAATCCTTACTGTGTAGTGATTCCGGACAACATCGCACACGAGAGTGGCGCGGCGGAGGCCGGGATTACGTAACGCCGGGTATATATACTCAGCGTTCACAGTAGGTCGACAGGCTGTCCTCGCGCATCTCTTCTACGGAACAGACCCTTGGGCCCTCACTTTGAAGGCGGGTTCTTGTAACCTTCCTGGTGGTTAGGCGAGTCTTTCAGATTAGCCTCTCCAGCGTTACCTGGCACCTACGTGCTGGGGTACTGTACTTGTGGGAAAGATCTTCCAGATCTTTCCGGGAAGTAGTAAATAATAAACATCTCTGTTTATTAAAAGACGTTGTTGTGTTATGTGTGACTAGGTCTGTGCAAACTAACCGAAAACCGAACCAACCTACGTAGAGTGCGTAGGGTGGGATCCTGCCTGGAACTAGCGTTCCGGATTGGGGTCATCCAACCTGCTAGACAGGCGGCGACCACCACAGTACAATAAGTTCCAGTTACCTTTGAATTCCAACCTTTATATATTACAAATATGATTTCACAATCCCTTTATTACACCAATATCATAATTATATTCAAAACAAAGAGTATTTACATATTTATCCTACCCCTAATATAAAAACCCATAGGCTTAACATTGGGTTTCTGTATGCCACGCTGACTGGCATACTGTGTATTATATGCCACTAGTGGCATACAGCATTGTTATCACGTAATATTCCAAAATCGAGGAGATAGGGTAGGATAAAATCAAAACCTGATCGTTTTAATCTTGGCCACCGCATTCCACTCCTGAAGTTTTGGCTCTGGACTTCGCCTCATGAAGTCACTTTGCCAAACTCCAGTCGTGGAATACGGTGACCAAGATTAAACCTCATCCAGTTTTACGATAGTAATCTTGTTTACATGTATAAGGTTGTAAACCTTTCTGTTTGTTCATTGAAGTGGATGCATACATCTCCAGTCATGAGGACTTGTCTGACAAGTCCACAAAGGAACTGATATCAGTGATTACTCTCTTCACTGGTGGCATTCTCTTTTCCAAGTAAGTATTTATCTACATGTTGCAAAAAACTTTCCATTGAGAAAAATCGGGTCCCCGATTTTCCTCAAACTTTTAAAAATTTATCTACATGCATGAAAATAGGTTTCTCATCTCCCTGTTTCTCTGCTGTGGCTTTACTACTAGACAGTCTTGACATCTATACTCCAGTGCTGCCACCTATCTCTAACTAATACACTGCTGCCACCTAGTGAATAAACCTAGCATATACACATTTACATTGGTAGTTAGTTTGGCAACCAACCGCTGTCTACGATATAGGGGTTTGTCCTTACTATGTAAAAATCAACTTTTTAGAATTTCTTTATATATTCATAATATAGATTTCTAAATCAAAACAGGCAGAATAAACCCCCGTTTTAAGTTAGATATGTGTTTCACAACACTTGAGGATCATTATATTAAATTTTTAGGAAATTGACCCGGATTTTAATTTTAAAGCCAGCAACCCATTCCCTGCAGCACCCAGTACTCCTGCTCAGCATTACACGGCAGGCATTGCCTGCAGAAACGACCCTGCTATGGCAGGCACCTTTTTTGGTAAATAGCAATGTCACATGATGTGTCATGTGATTTAAGTAATTTACCTTGGTGACTGATCATATTTTCTTATACCAAATCAAAGGTCAATATAGCTCTTATATATTCTAAAAAAAGAATTTTGAATCAAACAATTATCTTTTTATCTATTAAATTCTGTATATGAGTATCAATGATGCCTCTAAGATGCCTGGAGGCATCATGCTGCCATAGCCAGGGGAATGCCTGGAGGCATCTTCCTGCTGTAGCCAGGGGAATGCCTGGAGGCATCTTCCTGCTGTTAAAGGGTTAAAAACCATGATGATAGAACCTAGAGATTTGACTTAACTGGTCCATTATTCCTACCAGGTCAATATTCATCAAACATGCACACGCAAGGGAGGAGGTGAATGGCATAAAACTGCACCGAGGGTTCCAGCTGATGAAGGACCATACCCTCATCCAGTCCGTGGATCAGTTCGTGGAGGCTCTCTTTGGAAAGTAGGATGCACACTGGATCACTGACACATCTACGAGTAGTGTAGTGTGAGGATGGAAGAACCATGAATCTTTTGTTGAATTTAAGGTATTTAAATCAATGAAATTTGATTAAATTTGATTGAATATGATGTAAACGTGATGTGAGATTCTATGTGTGAAGTGATTAAAGTTGAAAAGTGAATATTAAAGAAGTCAAAGGAAATTTAAAATTCTCTATGGGGATTTAACATGGGGAAATCCGCCATCTTGGAAACGTTTTCCCTATGATTCCAGGTGTGTGAATTGAATGTGTGAATAACTCTATATAATATGAAGATATTTGGCATTTTATTGTTCCAGAATGAAGCCTGGATATATATCTCTTGGAATATGAGAGAGTTGAAAGTGTATTTCTATGAGAAAATATATATTTGATGGGATTTGTATAGATATGTATAGAACTAGGAACCTGTAATGAATTCTCCATTGTCCGTGGTGGAGAGGAAGTGCCTCAGGGCATGACATGTCTGAGCTTGTGTTGTCGGTACTAGAACACTGATATAGCCTGAGGGCATTATAACTGGTGTCTTAAGGCGTGCCAAGAAACAAACCACTGACCTGATTTTGCCTTAGGGCATCACACTAATATTCAGAGTGAGGATCCGCACAGAAAATACAGTGTAACTCTGAGAATAAGGCATGGATTTTGATAAATATGGTGTCAAATAAAAATATAGATAACCTGATGTAATAAATCATATTGATCAGTTTAGGCATTCAGATAAATGAAGCATGAATCTCAGGTAGATTGAAAGAGAATATGATTAAATATAAAGTAATTGTGTACTGTAAAGTTCAAATATATAATATGAAGATATTTGGCATTTTATTGTTCCAGAATGAAGCCTGGATATATATCTCTTGGAATATGAGAGAGTTGAATGTGTATTTCTATGAGAAAATATATATTTGATGGGATTTGTATAGATATGTATAGAACTAGGAACCTGTAATGAATTCTCCATTGTCCGTGGTGGAGAGGAAGTGCCTCAGGGCATGACATGTCTGAGCTTGTGTAGTCGGTACTAGAACACTGATATAGCCTGAGGGCATTATAACAGGCGTCTTAAGGCGTGCCAAGAAACAAACCACTGACCTGATTTTGCCTTAGGGCATCACACTAATATTCAGAGTGAGGATCCGCACAGAAAATACAGTGTAACTCTGAGAATAAGGCATGGATTTTGATAAATATGGTGTCAAATAAAAATATAGATAACCTGATGTAATAAATCATATTGATCAGTTTAGGCATTCAGATAAATGAAGCATGAATCTCAGGTAGATTGAAAGAGAATATGATTAAATATAAAGTAATTGTGTACTGTAAAGTTCAAATATATAATATGAAGATATTTGGCATTTTATTGTTCCAGAATGAAGCCTGGATATATATCTCTTGGAATATGAGAGAGTTGAATGTGTATTTCTATGAGAAAATATATATTTGATGGGATTTGTATAGATATGTATAGAACTAGGAACCTGTAATGAATTCTCCATTGTCCGTGGTGGAGAGGAAGTGCCTCAGGGCATGACATGTCTGAGCTTGTGTAGTCGGTACTAGAACACTGATATAGCCTGAGGGCATTATAACAGGCGTCTTAAGGCGTGCCAAGAAACAAACCACTGACCTGATTTTGCCTTAGGGCATCACACTAATATTCAGAGTGAGGATCCGCACAGAAAATACAGTGTAACTCTGAGAATAAGGCATGGATTTTGATAAATATGGTGTCAAATAAAAATATAGATAACCTGATGTAATAAATCATATTGATCAGTTTAGGCATTCAGATAAATGAAGCATGAATCTCAGGTAGATTGAAAGAGAATATGATTAAATATAAAGTAATTGTGTACTGTAAAGTTCAAATATATAATATGAAGATATTTGGCATTTTATTGTTCCAGAATGAAGCCTGGATATATATCTCTTGGAATATGAGAGAGTTGAATGTGTATTTCTATGAGAAAATATATATTTGATGGGATTTGTATAGATATGTATAGAACTAGGAACCTGTAATGAATTCTCCATTGTCCGTGGTGGAGAGGAAGTGCCTCAGGGCATGACATGTCTGAGCTTGTGTAGTCGGTACTAGAACACTGATATAGCCTGAGGGCATTATAACAGGCGTCTTAAGGCGTGCCAAGAAACAAACCACTGACCTGATTTTGCCTTAGGGCATCACACTAATATTCAGAGTGAGGATCCGCACAGAAAATACAGTGTAACTCTGAGAATAAGGCATGGATTTTGATAAATATGGTGTCAAATAAAAATATAGATAACCTGATGTAATAAATCATATTGATCAGTTTAGGCATTCAGATAAATGAAGCATGAATCTCAGGTAGATTGAAAGAGAATATGATTAAATATAAAGTAATTGTGTACTGTAAAGTTCAAATATATAATATGAAGATATTTGGCATTTTATTGTTCCAGAATGAAGCCTGGATATATATCTCTTGGAATATGAGAGAGTTGAATGTGTATTTCTATGAGAAAATATATATTTGATGGGATTTGTATAGATATGTATAGAACTAGGAACCTGTAATGAATTCTCCATTGTCCGTGGTGGAGAGGAAGTGCCTCAGGGCATGACATGTCTGAGCTTGTGTAGTCGGTACTAGAACACTGATATAGCCTGAGGGCATTATAACAGGCGTCTTAAGGCGTGCCAAGAAACAAACCACTGACCTGATTTTGCCTTAGGGCATCACACTAATATTCAGAGTGAGGATCCGCACAGAAAATACAGTGTAACACTGAGAATAAGGCATGGATTTTGACAAAAATGGTGTCAAATAAGAATATAGATAAACTGATGTAATAAATCATATTGATCAGTTTAGGCATTCAGATAAATGAAGCATGAATCTCAGGTAGATTGAAAGAGAATATGATTAAATATAAAGTAATTGTGTACTGTAAAGTTCAAATATATAATATGAAGATATTTGGCATTTTATTGTTCCAGAATGAAGCCTGGATATATATCTCTTGGAATATGAGAGAGTTGAATGTGTATTTCTATGAGAAAATATATATTTGATGGGATTTGTATAGATATGTATAGAACTAGGAACCTGTAATGAATTCTCCATTGTCCGTGGTGGAGAGGAAGTGCCTCAGGGCATGACATGTCTGAGCTTGTGTAGTCGGTACTAGAACACTGATATAGCCTGAGGGCATTATAACAGGCGTCTTAAGGCGTGCCAAGAAACAAACCACTGACCTGATTTTGCCTTAGGGCATCACATTAATATTCAGAGTGAGGATCCGCACAGAAAATACAGTGTAACACTGAGAATAAGGCATGGATTTTGACAAAAATGGTGTCAAATAAGAATATAGATAAACTGATGTAATAAATCATATTGATCAGTTTAGAAATTCAGATAAATGAAGCATGAATCCCAGGTAGATTGATAGAGAATATGATTAAATATAAAGTAATTGTGTACTGTAAAGTTCAAAAATAAAATAGAAGTGTTCCGCTACCTTTCTGTCTGATGAAATTCATATATATTCTTATGCAATTGCACTTAATGTTCAGTAGGTGGTTTACCATACTTTTTTCTGAATATCTTTGTTAGAAACGATCACTACTTATGTTTGAAGCAAAACATTGGATTGATTATGTTTTTGGTTTTAAAATCGGGCTCTTAAAAGAGCCCTGCAAAAATTATCCCCTCGGTAGGTCACCGAACGGCAAGCTAGCAGCAAAGTACAAAAAAAAAGACAAGCGTTCCCCGCTTTGTCAAATAAAGAATCACGAAGTGATTTTGGTGTATAGTGTAACTTGGTACGCATATATTTGAAGGGTAGATTCATGTTCTGTGAAAGGTGTCGCAAACCCCTGATTTCCATATTTGTGAGATACACCTCGTTTATAATGGAGTTGTATATTAGTTTTAACCACCCTTCATAATTCCAGTTTTAACCATCCTTCATAGTTGCATTTTTATTTAACCTAGCGACGCTAGACAAGATTAATTTGCATCAATGTTTTATATGAGCAGACTGTTTGAAGCGACCTCTAGCAGATAGATAAGGCGTTAATGTTGCATATGAGCAAAAACGCGGTAGTGGATACACTGGTCACCTGAGCTACATATACGATCGAGTACAGCATAGTACAAATTATGTCTCAACTCGTGTTTTCGCTCGATGTGCTATACTCAACCTATAACAGGTTAGAAGTATTTACTTCTATGGGCTATATAATAGGTGCTTTACCAGGTGTGTGAATTGAATGTGTGAATAACTCTATGTAATAGGAAGATATTTGGCATTTTATTGTTCCAGAAAGAAGCCTGGATATATTTCTCTTGGAATAAGAGAGGGTTGAAAGTGTATTTCTATGAGAAAATATATAATTGATGAGAACACGGGTCGAGTATAGCACACCTTGCAAAACCTGGGTCGAGTATAGCATAGTACAAATATGTCTCGACCCATGTTTTCTCTCGATGTGCTATACTCAACCTATAACAGGTTAGGAGTATTGACTTCTATGGGCTATAATAGGTGGTTTACCTATACTTTTTCTATTTTTGGTTTTAAGATCGGACTCTAAAGAGAGTCCGCACAAAAATTATCCTCTCAGTAGACTACCGAAAGGCAAGCGTTCCCCGCTTTGTCAAATGAAACAAATCACGATTTTCAAGGTGATTTGGTGTATAGTGTAACGTGGTACATATATATTCAAAGGGTGGATTCATGTTCTGTGAAAGGTGTCGCAAACCCTCGATTTCCATATCTTGTGAGATACACCTTGCTTATAATGGAGTCCTTAATAGTTTTAACCACCCTTCATAATTCCAGTTTTAACCATCCCTCATAATTCCATTTTTACTTAAGCTAACGATGCTAGACAAGATCAATTTAGATCGATAATGTTTTATATGAGCAGACTGTTTGAGGCGACCTCTAGTGGATAGAAAAGGTGTTAGTGTCACCTGAGGTACATATATGGTTGAGTATAGCATAGTATAAAACTATGTCTCAACTCATGTTTTCGCTCGATGTGCTACATGCGAAGCTTCTGTAAGCGGAGTTATATTTTTGGTTTTAAGATCGGGCTCTTAAAAGAGCCCTACAAAAAAATTACCTCTCAGTAGGCGACCGAAAGGCAAGCTAGCAGAGTTACACAAAAGAAAAAGACAAGCGTTCCCCGCTTTGTCAAACAAAAGAAATCACGAAGTTCAATGTGATTTGGTGTATAGTGTACCGTGGTAGGCATATATTTGAAGGGTGGATTCATGTTCTGTGAAAGGTGTCGCAAACCCCTGATTTCTATATCTTGTGAGATACACCTCGATTATAATGAAGTTGTATATTAGTTTTAATCAGCCTTCATAATTCTAGTTTTAACCATCCCTCATAATTCCATTTTTACTTAACCTAACGACGCTAGACAAGATCAATTTGGATCGATAATGTTTTATATGAGCAGACTGTTTGAAGCGACCTCTAGTAGATAGATAAGGCGTTAATGTTTTATATGAGCAAAATGCGGTAGTGGATACACCAGTTACCTGAGTCGCATATATATGGTTGAGTATATATAGCATAATACAAGTTATGTCTCAACTCATGTTTTCGCTTAATGTGCTACATGCGAAGCTTCTGTAAGCGGAGTTCTATTTTTGGTTTTAAGATCGGGCTCTTAAAAGAGCCCTACAAAAATTATCCTTTCAGTAGGCAGCTGAAAGGTTAGTGAGCAGAGAATGGAAAAAAAGAGACAAGCGTTTCCCGCTTTGTCAAATGAAGAAATCACACAGTCCAAGGTGATTTTGGTGTGTAGTCTAACATGGTACCCATATATTTGAAGGGCAGATTCATGTTCTGCGAGAGGTGTCGCAAACCCCCGATTCTATATTTTGTGAGATACACCTCGGTTATAATGGAGATGTATATTAGTTTTAACCACCCTTCATAATTCCAGTTTTAACCATCCCTCATAATTCCATTTTTACTTAACCTAACGACGCTAGACAAAATCAATTTGGATCGATAATGTTTTATATGAGTGGACTGTTTGAAGCGACCTCTAGTGGATAGATGGGGTATTAATGTTTCATATAAGCAAAAACGCGGTAGGAGATACACTACTCACCGGAGCTACATATATGGTTGAGTATAGACTCGTGGTGAAGCTTCTACAAGGAGAGTTTTATTTTTGGTTTTAAGATCGGGCTCTTAAAAGAGCCCTTCAAAAATTAACCTCCCAGTTGGCGGCCGAAAGGTCAGTGAACAGAGAATGGAAAGGTCAGTGAGAGAAAGTAAACAGGGAAAAGGAAAAAAAAAAAGACAAGCATTCCCCGCTTTGTCAAATGAAAACAAATCACAAGGTTGAAAGGTGATTTGGTGTATAGTGTACCGTGGTACGCATATATTTGAAGATGTGGATTCATGTTCTGTGAAAGGTGTCGCAAACCCCCGATTTCCATATCTTGTGAGATACACCTCAATTATAATGAAGTTGTATATTAGTTTTAACCGCCCTTCATAATTCCAGTTTAACAATCCCTCATAATTCCATTTTTACTTAACCTAATGATGCTAGCTAGACAAGATCATTTTGGATCGATAATGTTTTATATGAGCAGACTGTTTGAAGCGACCTCTAGTGGATAGATAGGGTAAGACTGTTTGAAGGGACCTCTAGTGGATAAGGAAGCCGTTAATGTTTCATATGAGCAACAGAGGTGATGGTTAATCTAAATAGAAGACTAACTAAAGCAGTATGTAGCGGATAGTTTCTAGGTGAAATATTAGCGGAGATATCACACATTGAATTTTACCCCGACCCCTTTTTGTTTGAACCGCTCGGTGGTACTCGACTATATAAAGACGCAGCGCATGTTTGAACCACCCCTTTTCTGGAATCGAAGCTCAATGTTGCATTTCCGCTCTAAGCTCTATGAAAACTTGACGAGGGTAAATAAAAGTATAGAACTAAGAACCGGTAATGAATTCTCCGTTCTCCGTGGTGGAGAGGAAGTGCCTCAGGGCATGACATGTCTGAGCTTGTGTAGTCGCTACTAGAACACTGATATAGTTGACTGCAACAATTCAACGAATGAGCAAGGAAACATCATATTTAGTCTTTAGAATCATTAGTCTCTTTCACACCCACACAAAGTGCACGGAACATGCTGTGCGCCTTGAGACGTAAACATGACATCTGGTGAATATTGCTCGCACTACAGAACACCTTAGACCACGAATGTTGACACTAGAGACATGAACACGCCATCTGGTGAATATTGCTCATACTACAGAACATCTTAGACCGCGAATGTTGAGAATCATCAAAGTGTACAACAGTGTGTTGTCTTATTAACTTACTAACAATACTATAGCATGTTTGTTAGAATACTCGTGAAGTAAGACAATTAGGATGTGGGTTTATGGCAAAGAAACATTCAAGAAGTCATCATATGAACATTTGCATAAAGGTCAAGAACGTTTGCTGGTTGCTGGTGTACACATTGCATGCTTGCACTTGATTTCCGTAATGTTTTAGTGTTAAGATCTCTGGTAAATTATTTGTGATTGCAAGCAAACGGTTCGAAGGATTATTCCGAAATTTGAATATGGGTTACTCTATACATTACTCTCTGTGTTCTATGAGTTGGGTAACTATATTCAGAAGAAAACAGTATGCAATTATGTTCGCTGTAATTTATTCCAGTTTGTTTACATTCCTGTAAAGCAGCCTGTCTTCTAACACTCTCCAAGTCATACCTCTTGTTATGGTGTGGAGAGTGTAAATTTGCCTCGCCTATTTAGTAAAAGTTTGAGATTAGAAATAATCTAAGAGTGGAATAGGAGTCTGAACAAGGAAATAATTTCAACCATGTTATGATTTTAGATTAAAAAATAATGTTGCTGAAGTTGATTTATATTTTGATTAGAAAAAGTGATGTCTTCATTTTTCTTGCGAGGACATTTCCAGCAACACAAGAGCAAAATGTTTCGCTTTGCCAGGTTGATTTTTCTTCTCACAATGCTGTCAATGCCAAAAGACACAAACCTCCTTTGTATACAGTGTAACTGTAAAGGTAACACAATAACATGCAGACAAGTGTTTGTTAATTCGCTCTTGAGAATGGAAACATTACGCGAGAGGACACACCAAAAAACGGAAATATTAGATTTCCGAAACACATGGATGGGACGACTGGATATGGGTTTGATAAGGAAGGTGTTTCCAAACGCACGTGCTGTGGATGTTCGCCATACGGGTGTGGGTTGCAGTGAAAATCCAAACGATATCCGGATCAGGATCTCAGCCGCATGTAAAAAAGTGAGCATATTCAACGAAGAATTTACGACAAACTCTGAGTCAGCAATAACAAACATTTTCAAAATGGAAATCACTCAGTCAGTGACTACATCACCAGAGGAAATGACATAGACAACGACACCAACTTCATCATCATCACCAGAGGAAACTGTTGAAAGAGTAAGACCAATTTTGTTGTGGTCCCTTACAGAAGTCAAAACTAGACCTGAAACCGGACCTGAAACTAGACCTGATTCGCTTCCGCACACAACATCATTCAATCTACCAGTGTGGGGGTGGTGTGCAATACCTGCAGCAGTGGTGTTTATTTGTATTGCATTCACGGTGGTGTTTTTTTGCAAAAGAAAACAATGCTTTTCACCTGGAACACGATCGATGGTAGAAGAAATGGAAAGTGTGGCTCCTACCTCATTGAATACATTGCAGACCTCGTACCTTCCTTCTGATGCATAGGTATTTATATTTTATTTTATTTTATTTATCATTTTTTGTGACAGGTCAGCGTGTATAGATCCAGTTACTATGGTTTATGCATAGGGAATCGTTAAACTCGTAATTTGAGTGTTACAACTTTTTAAGATATCCTTGGATTTTATCCACTCGCGATGTATATATACCTACTGTTTATCTTAATTTGCAACAATTTCAGAGTATCTCAGATTTATTTGCAATGATAATTTGTTAATGTGTGAACAGGTTTATCTGTAAACTCTGAGTTGTACAAACGTGTTGCACAACAAGATGGAAAAAAACCAAAAACTTTTGAAACTATATTGAAACTATGGTAGGAGGTCATTAACTCGCAATATATATATATATATATATATATATACACACACACACATCCCATTGTTCAACTTAATTCGTAGATATTGCATAGTGATTTTCACCTGTGTTTATAAAACTAATATCAATTTCAGAGACGAGATTGAGGCCAACCAACCCTTCACATCTGACGCAGCCCCTTCCCCACTGCCACAGCCACCACTGCCACCGCCACTGCAATCGACGCCCCTCACCCCACCACCACCCTTACCCCTCAGAGACTACTATTCACCACCACCACCACCACTGCAAAGCAGACCTATTACAAGATCCTTAGCAATCTAAAGCTTAGATTTGTACCTATTTGATTATTACATGTAAAATTGGACAAAGTTTTGTTTATAGCATACATATCATTGTTGTGGATGATATCCAGTTGATTTGAAAATAATGATACTGCTCTCAACTTGATCTCATGTTGACGACTGAGTATGTAGAGTACTGATATGGTGCTTTTGATCTAAAGTTTAGATTCATACCGATTTGATTATTACATGCAGAATTTGAAACGGTTATGTTTATGCTGTAACTATAGAATATTTGATGTATTATCGGTTTTTGATCTAAAAGTCTGGATCCCTAGTTGTTTATCTACATGCAAGACTTGATATGGTCAAGTCTAGATCTATAGTTGTTTGTTTACTTGCAAGACTTGGCATGGTTTATCTATATTATTATATACCTATGGCTGTATCAAGTATGTATACTGCCTTCTCCTACCCATGGCATTTTTATACCTGTACAGCACAGTGTGCCGTACAGGGTATGTGATCATGTGACTAGATAAAATATCGCCATTTTTAGGTATATAATAATATGAAAATGGGCTGACTATCTTTGTACGTCAAAATACTTGGTAAAATTATTGATCACTTACATCACTCTGATTAGGCATCGAGATGTATGTGATCAATAATTTCACCCCGTATTTTCGATGTACAAAGATAGTAAGCCAGTTTCCGTATAGTACATTATATATTAATGTAGGAGCTTGGTCTATCATCCCATTTGTAAGTGATAGTAGTTAAGTGATATTTTATACCAGTATTATGGTATATTAAGTTGACAGGGTATACTGAGATAGTATAAATTTCTGGTGGGTTATGGATATTATTATATACCGGTGCACGAATGCCTCATGTTTACGCCCTAGTAGTAATGATTTCATTCGTCCACACTGTGGCGTAATATATATAATACTACTCTCCGTACCACGTGACCACTCATTCTTCTATTTAGTAAGTTTTAGAATGGCATTCTTAATGATTTTAGGTATATAATAATAAAAAAGACATAGTGAGTGCGTCTGAATTTCATCTGTTCCTCAATATTTTAGTCAGAAATACCCACCTCATTCTTCGAATTCGGTGGGTATTTCTGACCAAAATTTCTCTGAACAGATTCCAGTCAGACACACTAACCATGTCTTTCTATATTTCATTTAAGGTTTATCACTCTGCCTACGGCATTGGGATGTATGTGATCAATAATTTCACCCCGTATTTTTGACGTACAAAGATAGTAAGCCAGTTTCCGTATAGTACATTGTATATTAATGTAGGAGCTTGGTCTATCATTCCATTTGTAAGTGATAGTAGTTAGGTGATATGTTATACCAGTAATATGGTATATCAAGTTAACGGGGTATGCTGAGATAGTATAAATTTCTGGTGGGTTATGGATATTTCATTTAAGGTTTATATTAAAGACCGTATTTGAAATGGATGCATTACATGGTTAGTATGATCTTGACGGGGATTATAGGTTAGCATTATGTTGTTAACTATGAATGGATTATTAACTTAGACACAGATTTGTAGTAGATAGGATTATATCGCATGATTCAAAAACCTAAGTATTAACTACTTATGGCATACAGTTGAATTTAACTCTCAGAGACTACTTTTTACCACCCCAACTACAAAGTGGACCTGTTACAAGATCCTTAGCAGCTGCACAATCTCTGCCAGTCTCAAGATTTCCACAGCATACACATCATTGTCATGGATGACGTCCAGTTGATTTAATGATAACATTTGATAGTGATCTCCACTTGATCTGATGTTGATGACTGAGTATGTAGAGTACTGATATGGTGCTTTTGATCTAAAGTTTAGATTCATACCGATTTGATTATTACATGCAGAATTTGAAACGGTTATGTTTATGCTGTAACTATAGATTATTTGATGTATTATCAGTTTTTGATCTAAAAGTCTGGATCCCTAGTTGTTTATCTACATGCAAGACTTGATATGGTCAAGTCTAGATCTATAGTTGTTTGTCTACTTGCAAGTCTTGACATGGTTTATCTATAGTACGTTGTATATCAATGTAAGAGCTTGCTCTATCATTCCATTTGTAAGTGATAGTAGTTAAGTGATATTTCATTTAAGGTTTATATTAAAGACCTGTATTTGAAGTGGATGCATTACACAGTTAGTATGAACTTGACGTGGATTATAGTTTAGCATTGGTCTCACTATTACATGCAAAATTGAAACGGTTATGTTTATACTGTAACTATAGAATATTTCATGTATTATCAGTTTTTTAGTTGCATCAAAAATTTCTCGGTGTGTGTGACAGATGTACGATGTTAGTGTCCCACCTGGTCGTGGCGGGGCCACCAGTACAACATAGTATGTGATGGTCCTACAGGTGCCGCCAGTATACATTTATAGCTAAATACACTGTGGTTGTATTTGATCCATTTATGGCATACAGTTGAATTTATCTACTCAGTTTTCAGTTTTAGTAGCATCATTACTGTATCATGCAGTTTATAAAGTTCAACAAAACTCAAGTCACAACTATTCCATGATATAAAGTCAAGTTTTATTTAACCAGGTTACATGTTTTCGTAGCATCATATACTGTATTACCCAGTTATAAAGTTCAATAAAGTTGATAAAGTTTAATAGTTTGTGTATAATATTTATTATCATTATTGTATATGTAATACGAACATCTCATCCTGCAAGGCGTCATTGTACTTATGATATCATTAACATATCCAAGAGTTTAGATTTATATACATAACATCGAAATTCCACCAAGGCATCATTGTAATCTTAGTTATCAGTGGACATATCCAAGAACTCTTTCAAGCCGGTTCCACAACATCTAAACCATGAACGAAGTATACAATAGTACCCGCATACATCGCTGTTTTTGCCTTGAATTCTTTTGGATGAATATATATATATGTGCAACCCAGGGTAGACGGCTTTTTTTGGAAGTTTGTCATAAACCATTGCACCTTGAAAGTATGGGCTCTAACTTGGTTGACTTTCATATGAAGCTACAATAGGCAAGAACCGTGACCGATAAGGTTAATGCACTGGTAAATTTTAACATCAACCTTGCCTGACCTTTTCTTAAAGGATTGGAGTAGGAAGAGCCCACACTTTTTTCCAAATCAAAAACAAACAAAGCCTAACCCTTTGTAAAGTTAAAGTATGATATGTCGGGAGGTTCTGTATGCCAGGTGGCATACACTCAAATGATAGATCATATCATCTCAGATGAGTTTATCAAAACAATGTGACATGTTATGTTACATTTTCAATGACATCTGGATACATCTCATGTTAGTACTTCCTTGACAAATGACATACAATAGTACATTGACATGTCATAGAATGTTATTATTCAATACATTTACTGGGGTATTGTAGACAAAAGAACCTTGTATACATAATGCTTAGTCCTAATTAATCTACTACCCCTCTGTGGTTGCATTTTGTAAACTTTTCAAGATTCACAGATCAGCGCTGGAAGTTCAAGGGACTCAGCGACCGAAGTATGTTCAGACAACTTCTGATTCCACCTTTGAGCAATCTGTCTGGAGTGCACTCTGATAACCGAGCTCAACTTGGAGATTGAAGAAGCTTAAGAAGAACCCCACGCTGTGACGGTGTTGAAGGTTCCCGATTCAGGACGGTCACTGCCTCCATGGTCTTTGATCAAGCAAGCTTCCTTGCCTTAGACTGATTTGGTCAGAGTCAATTCAGTAACCCCGACACCTGTAGGACAACACCCAGAGGCAAACCAACACAGACACCAGCATCGACGGACACAGGTGGGACCTGATGGATTGAGGTTTTCAGATGTGAAGGAAATGTCAACTGCCCCTGAGGGGATGGAGTGGGAAAATCTAGGCATGATAATGACTGACTCTACCACATTACATAAGCCAACCTGGCATCGAAAAAAAGGGATCAGAAAGTGAGACGGATCCCCCCACGTGCCTCCCGATGCGCCTTACAAATAAATTTTGGGAGGCGAGCGCGTCGATGCATTGCTAGTCCGATGCATTGTGATACACCGACTGAAAATAAGGGGCTGATTCCACCAACACGATGGATTTGTTGTGATATATCTTTGTATATCTTGTTACATCTTACAATGTCGCGATATGTCATACCTCCGTTGATGCAAAACGTAGCCGTGCAGTGTCAGATGTATTTTTTAGTGCTCCACCACCGCGACACATCAAGACACATCGCGACAAATAGGCATGCGATTATTCAAACCTAGCCCGATCTAGCAAGACGCCCAAATCGTGGCTAATCTCGCTATATCTTGTGTGTTGGTGGAATCACCACTTAAGCATCGTAGAGGGCGTCGATGTGCATCGGCTGAGGTGGGTGCCTGGCTTTATCTGTAGCTTGTAGGTTTACGATAGGTATATATATGTGTTCACCAGTCATTAAAAGAATTAATATTCACCTGTAAATGATGACGATGGTATAACCTTTGCATTCCCAATCAAATGATGCTCTTCATTACAAAACTCCCTAAAAGAGAAATCATTAATATGCATAACGTAACTATTTCCTAAAACTACAAACCTAACAAAGCCAAGCCTAATAATAGACCCTATTGAGGTATCCCATAATTCAGTCTGTTTACAAGTTCCGGTGGGCGCTGGCCACAGACGTTATATGGTGATAGACCTTGAACCGTAACCCGATTTATTGCAGTTTATCGGTTTTTATAAAACTTCAAATGGGAAATCCGATGTCAGAAATGGAAATTTCAGCTATTTCTACATATGAATCCGGAATTATATTCAGGTTCTTCAAATATTAATAGGAGAACTGTGATTCATATGGTCGTAATATGACCAGCCAGTCGCGAGCGGAACTTTTATTTACCCTGGGCGACAATATGGAGACTAGTAACCTCTGGAGGGCGTATAGCAATTTCAATCGTAGAGACTTTAATTCCAATCTTAGAGATGTGCATAATTTCAAAGGTCGTCACTGTGTATGACTAACATATTGGAAGGTGTATATTGACTGACTACTTACTAAATTTAGATACATGGGGGCCATCCATAAAGTAGATACGCAGAATTTATGAAGTTTCGGATCCCCCACCCAGCATATGCAATAGAACGAAGAGGGAGCATACGGAAAATTTCCAAGATTTTTGACTCCCCCACAATGTGTGCGTACTTTATGGATGGCCCCATGTTTATTGTATATCTAGCACGTTTAGTTCAGGGGCGTCAGAACCTTTTGAAAGTGGGGGGGGGGGGGGAGCGAAATGAAATATTGCGGACTTTTATTTTGGTATGAAGTCAGATGTTGACATTTGCCTGTTCCACTGGATTTACCATAAATCTGTGAAATGTCTGTGAAAAGTCAGGGCTTAGCCATCATTGCACGCTAAAAGGTCTGACTTTGACATTTTTCCATGGTGGAAAGTCAGGGCTTAGCCATCATTGCATGCAAAAAAGTCTGACTTTGACATTTTCCCGCAGTAAAATCAAGACAGTTTTTACACTTGGTTGATTTCAGGTTTGAAGGTGCTGACTTTTTTGGGGCTAGCAAAAAAAGTAGGGGGGGGGCAGCCCCCCCCCCCCTGCCCCCCCCCCCCTAATTCTGACGCCACTGTAGTTTCACATAGAGTGGCATGGGTAAAGCAGGGGAAGGGCCTACGCCCTTCTCCCCCATTCACTACGAATAACAGTAAAGGAATATATATTAGACTATGAATATCCTTAGATCTATTACTTAGGAGTTGAAATTGTTATACATTGTAGGAGCCAAAACTCCCTTTACTTCGCTATGGTTGCAATTATTATTTCAATTGCAACAGATTTATTTTGACACCTAATGGATTTAAGGAATCTTTATGTACCAGGTTTATGGATTTTATACTCTGTACTTTATTCGCTTTTGATTGCGTGCATCATGATATATTATTATACAAACTAGGGGAAAGTGGGGTAGGTTTCAGATTAGTAGAATGGTTTAGGTCTTATTTAGATAATAGAAAATGCTACACTATGTATGGGGGGGGGGGGAAATCAGAATTGAAAAATGTAAAATTTGGGGTACCACAGGGTTCCATACTGGGCCCTCTACTGTTTAACATATTCATTAACGATCTACCAGCAGCTATTCCTGACGATCAATGCATCATGTATGCAGACGATCTAGTCGTCATAGCTAATGATAAATCTTTACTAGGGGTGGAACAGAAAACACAAGATATAGTAAGAAAACTAGAAAACTGGTATGCTTCGAACGGATTAAAAATAAATATAAAAAAGACTAGGATAGTCTACCATGGCCAGAAAGTTAAGATAAGTGAGGGACTTAGAGGTGATATTTTGATGCATGGAGAAAAAATCGCAGTAGCAGATAATATGAATTATCTAGGGGCAATAATTGATTCAGATTTAAATTTCGAAAAGCATGCGAATAAATTGATCAAATCAATGAATGATAAATGGTTTTTATTCAGGAAAATTAGAAAGTATATAGGGCAAGATACAGCAATAATGATAAACAAGACTTGTATTCTTCCATTGGCAGATCACTGCGCCTTCCTACTTGAAGGAGCAACCATAAAAATTAAAAACTCAATAAACACTTGTGTAAATAAAATATTAAGAACGATGTTAGGCACGAAGGCATTCGTAGGAGAGCGAGCTATTAGTACTGTACAATTAATTACTGAATGTAAAATAATGCAACCAGAAAAGAGGAGGAAAGTTTTATTATTGGAGATTATCAGAAGTCTCTGCAAGACAGGGGGGCTTAAAAAAATCGGAACTATTGGGGAGGATCGAAGAAATACTAGAGCAAGTAATAAGGATAATTTAATACTAAAACACCCAAAAAGGGAAAAATATAGGAAATCGGCTCTATATACCGGTATCCTACTCTGGAACTCTCTGAGTATAAATGAACAAAGAATGGGATCCAAGAAAGAGTTTAAGAAAGCTGTGTTGAAAAACTATGATATACAGAAACTGAGTCATTAATAATCGATTTAATTCGTGGCACTGAATATTTATCGCTCGTGTATATGTAAATAATCTGCAAATGCTCATCAATTGTAGTATAACTAAGACAGGACTGTCTGGAAACAATGTACATATGGAATGATGTAATACAGATATACTGTCTGCAAGCGAATGTATACCTGTCTGTCACAGCTATTTATAATATTGAATTAAGTTATGGTTTAGGATTTGTATATAATACTGAAACATGTACTGTTAACTGTTGTGTCCTGTTTTGTTATATGTAATTTCTTGATCGGAAGAACGAATTTAATATTCGATTTCATGAAATAAAAACCTTTTCAAAAACAAAAAAAAACTTTATTCATGATATTAAAAGTTCATATTTGTTATTTACCTCCAAACATCATATTTGTTGTGTTTTCAGAGCGTGCTTGCATGCGCTATATACATCATCTAGAGGTTCGAGTCAGGGTTAGAGTGGTCACATTGAACTTTCAGTGTGCTTCCAGAAAACTATCCCTTTACTATCTGTGTGCTCTTCACTGTGCTATTGAGAAGAGAGCAGGGAGCCAGTATCTCAAGGTCTTAGAGGTGTGCCTGGCTGACCATGACCAATCACTCAAGTCCGAAATACCTCATGACCCACTGTTGCTTGACCTGTTTGGATCCTAGATAGGCAGTTGAAGAAATGGCAAGTTCACTGGGTGCAAGTGTGTCATAGAGAAGGATGTGTATACTGAATCTAACTCAAAACTTTCAATTGTTATTCATTTATGATTGCACGCTCATTCATCAATGATGACTATACTATTAGCTCCTAGTATTATAAGGACCCTCTCAGTATAACTTTTTGGACATAATTATTAATTTCTTAGTCACATGTTTCACCAACTAGGCTGGGCTTATCAGGCGGCATTTCCCGGCTCAAACCATCTCTTGGCGGGGGAAATCTGTTTGGTGGAATAGCACACCCGGTTCACCCGGCTGTCCCCGCCGGCTGCTGGGTCATCTCCGGGCCATTCTCCGCGTCTCCATAACCCGCCGGCCGGCCAGGGCCAGCTGGCCTGTTGCTCGTCGCCCATCGCCAGCCGGCGCTGATAGAACAATGTTGCTATTCCACCAATGAGGCTGGCCGGCCCGCCTGAAATTATAGTTAGCCGATCCAAACTAATTTGCATATTTGTATTTGTCGCATTTCAAAGTGAGAGGCTGCAATAGCAAGCAGCACTTTGAATCAGAGCGGCACCAAATCCGCTACCAATACTCAATAGCTAGCTGCACCTCCACCTCAACAGCGATGCTTCAAGTGCCATTGTTAGCTCTCGCTTTGGCGGTGAGTACTCTCGTTTAGCACCCTCCCGACTTTTGAAACAGCTCCCTGGATTATTATAGCTGGAACATAGACAAGCGAAAAATACTATAACTGTCCCAGTGCTAATTGTAGAGTTAAATTTACATGTTTTGACAGGTTTAAATGACTCCAAGCCTAAGGTGTGGGCAAGAGACCAAATTAATATTGTAACGATCGTGTGTACAGAAAGACAAGGACGAGTAGATTTCACTGCGATAGCGTTGATGAACCTTTATTCTGGATATGAGCTACAGCAAAGGCCGCTCGAAGCCTTTAATCCTTTGATATGTATCGCTCAGAGTCTAGCAGATGACTGACTGAAGCCGCAGACGGCTTCTGTTTTTATACGGGAGCGGGTGACGTCATCTCCCGCGAGCTCTCGCCCCCCGGGAGAACCCCGGGAGACCGGGTAGTCGGAGACTCCCCCGGACACTCCCCGGACACTCCCCGGAGGCCCTCCCCGGCACCTCCCCGGATATGCAAGAGCCTACAAGAGACGACGCCCCCCTACCCGCTACAATATATTTTTTCTATAGGGAGCCAAAGTGAACCCGTCGCAACCACAGATAGCCGGTTACAAAATACTATTTCCGGGTATAGGCGCTCAGTACTTTGACTATGTGGGTTCGAGATTATATGTGTTCTCCAATCTTTTAGATCCAAATTTTTAATAAACTTAACAACTGTCATCGTAGTTTCGAAACAGAGTTATTCAGAGACGATAGTAGTAAACTACACTTCAAAAGTAACAAAAGTGACCCAAAACGAAAGTCTAGCCTCAAACCCCCATAGGTTTACCGTTTAGCACTAAGCCTCGTTCTTGCGGGCCACCGGAAATGGTGATTCATAAACGGGTATCTGTGGTTTCAGCGGGTTCACTTTGGCTCCCTATCACATTATGATGTTCTCTGTCCATGAATATCAAATTTATCCATATCAGGCAAATATAAAGACTATGAGCTTCTGTAGAATGTAGGAAAGTAGAGAAATTTTCAGGAAAATTAACATGGGTTTTAATATTCAAGCCAAATTGTCCGATACGCCTTTAAGAAAAAAACTAGTAAACGAAGAGTTCCCTCAGAACTGGCAGGCTTGTGGCTATCACCTTGAGAATGAAGAGCTAGATCTAGGAGTAGGCTAAGCCCTCCATTTTTAAAATGGACGCATGATCTAAACTGATTCTGGTCGATTTCTGAACTCGCTAGGTCTGGATGAAACTTGTGATCCTGCTTGTAAAGGTCACGGATATCCGTACTCTAAATAAGAAACAGTGCTTATTATTATTATTATTATTATTATTATTATTATTATTATTATTATTATTATTATTATTATTATTATCATTATTATTATCATTGTTGTTCTACGATGTGAGTGTCTCGCCGATTCCCCGCAAAAACGATAGAGGGCGCAGCGAGAGATTGTAGTTCCAGTTCTACCCACGAGGATCTTTTTGATTCAAACAAAACTTTAAGATGATGATTTATAAATATTCCACATCTCAGCAGGTAAAATGAGTAGAAACATGATCTAAAATGCATATTAATCACATTTATAATACTGATGTAATATTTTATAGTTCTGATCCTGACTTAAAGTGGGATTTTGATATTTAGAGAACCAAATACATACCCACTTATTAAGATTAAGAGAGAAAAAAGACAGTATACCCTTAGCAGCATAATCTTAACTGTTTCATTTAAATATATATATTTAGATAGACAAGGAAATAGTCCTTGTGAGGTGGATATAATTTCAAAATCCTGATTTTCAGTTCGCCGAAAATCCCACAAGATCGCTGAAGTATTCCTGATTTGCACATGTGTAGTTTAACAAACATAGCAGTGGATAGACCATCAGTAGTTTCTAGTATATTTTCTCATTTATCAACTAAATACAAATATGCCTGTTTTACTGATTGGGTTAGAGCTGGATAAAACCTTTAATTTAGTCACTTGATTAAGTACGGACTTAGATCCGCGGATTTAAAAGTCACAGTACCTATTCAGAAACTGGCCAAACAGATACTTAAATACATAATTCAATAGATAAAAAGATGGCAAATTATCAAAACAAATTTTGACAATGTATAAGGGCCATACTGACCTTTAATTTGGTATAATGAAATATGATCAGTCACCAAGGTAAATTACTTAATTCACATGACATTGCTATTTAAAAAAAAAGGTGCCTGCCATAGCAAGGTTGCTTGGACAGGCAATGCCTGCCATCAGAGGAGGTGTGAAGCGCAGCGCCCCCTATAGGGACCCAACTCATATATGCGATCGCGGCAGGGTTCAAGGCGCCAGTTTCAAACCTGCCAGCAGAGGGGAAGGAGCTCTTGAGAATGGTATGTATGAGGCTTGTAAGCCATAGCCTATGAGAAATAACGCTGTATTAAACAACACCAAACAGCCATAAAACGTGGAGCTCTATTGAGCTCTATTGTGGTTTGGAGTACATTAGATATCACTCTATCAATATCTGAACTGATTTTTGATAGAGCTCTAACAGTTTGTATGTAGTAGCTCTTACTAGTTACTAGTAGCCTATTTTTGTATAGGAATCCGCATTCAGCTGTCATTTGAGACCATGCCAAGACGATAGGGGGCGCTACGCTTCGCACCTCCTCTGGCCTGCCATGTATGGGGGAACTCGATGCTGCAGGGAAAGGGTTTAAAGGCATATCCTACAATTCACGCAGGCTCCACCTGGTGATTTTGAAATAATGGCAACTATCAGTCAAAACAAATGTATTTTTTTCTGATTCATTTTAATTTTTTAGAATTATTATTAAACTCAACAGTGCTTACATTTGTAAGAACTTCCACAGACTTAATATGAAGCTCAAAAACATCTCAAAATGAACACATCAAATGTTTTTTCTTCAATTTATCCAATTTTCATTTGCTCGATATTCATATGAAACGTCCTAATAAATGGGGTTTACTATGTGAAAAGTAACTTTAAAATGTCTTTTTATTCCATTCTAAGATTATCAGAAAACTGACTAAAATCAGAACCAAGCAGTGACACCTGACGTTTAAAGGCACATCGGACAATTTGGCTTGAAAATTAAAACCCATGTCAATTCCCTGAGAATTTAATATATTAATCTTCAATTGTTGTGAAACACATGTCTAACTTAAAACAGAGGTTTAGTCTATTTTTCATTTAAAAATCTATATTGTGATTTTATCACAATGGAATATACATGGAAATTCTAAAAAGATGATTTTCACATAGTAAAACCCATGTCATTTTCCCAGAATATAATACTACTCATTTAGGTTTTAAAAATTATAGGTCACCGTCCTTATTTTTGAAAGAATTGAAGAAAACTACAAATATAAATTGCCTATTTCACCTATGAAGATTGGACAAAATGTTAAATTTACTCATGTAGAATTAGAATGAATACAAAAAAAAGTTTTGAATAATAATTGACATGATTTTAAAATCACCAGGTGGCAGCACTGTGAATTGTAGGATGTGCCTTTAAGTTAGTTGTGACTACGACAGTTAAAGATTATCTTGTCGGGGATGTCCGTCGGTCGTTAGGAAAAGGTGAAAATGTTTTTAGCGTGGAATTTACTGCCTTTTAAAACAGAATACCATCATTTACGACCATGGAATAGGGCTGAGGGTATGTGTGGAGGTTCAAACCATTGTTATAAGACATGAATGGGGTAAAATTTATGCTAGATTGGTTCTATACATGAAAAATTAAATAAATCAAATGAAAACTGGCAACCTTGTCTTTTTCATGTAAAAAAACAAAGCATAGGTTTGGTTTTCCAAGTTAAAATCTCTGATGCCTAGAAGGGGCCACATTAGCTCACCCCGGTATTTTTCTCCATAGGCTCAATGTCAAGAGACGTCACGAGTTTGAGTCGGAGTGGCATGAATAAGCTCAAACTCAAAAGAGTGGCGTCTAGATTTTATCCTAACCAGTTTCCATATTTTTTCAGTATCAGAAAGTGGTGGCATAAACAACACTTTATGTCACTACCTGTGACATAAAGAAATCCCATGTTAAGCCTATGGCGTCTTTATTAGGGGTAGGATAACATTAAGAACTCACTCCACAGCCGTGAAGTTTGTGTACCCAATACTCAATGTCTGATTTATTTTATCAATAAATAATGTTATAACTTGGTCCGCACTCCACCTCGCTCAACAGCAGAGTAAATCACTCAGTTTCGCTTCGTGAATTACTCTGCAGTCAAACTTGGTGGAGTACGGACCAAGCTATTTTCATCGAGTGGGTTTCCTTCTAATTACCTATAAACTATTAGCGTTGTTCCATTGTACTATATGTAAAATGTCTCTTGGGGTTCCATTCTAAACCATTTAATGTGGTGCATCAAGCCACGGAAATCCAGATAACTTTCAAAATGTACATAATCAAACAACAATGACAAATCACATTAAGAGAGGGAGTGTCTTTGAAGGTCTTTATTATTTTTATATACAGTGTTTATCGCTTTCCTCCGACGCGGGGTTGAGCTTTGGGCATGGGCCGGGCAGACTTCTGCTTGGACTGAACCTTGGCCTGGGGCTGAAAGAACAGTAAAAATATGTCAGTATCATCATATGAAACAAGTCATATCACAGGCAAGTCAGCTGGGGAAAGAAACAGAAAACACCTGGTTATATATTGGGGTATTTAAGAAAAGATATAAAAACGAATTACAATTTTTTTTTTTTTTTTTTTGGGGGGGGGGGGGGGGGGGGATATATATCTTGAATGTGGAATCTGAGATTGGTTGGTTGGTTTGATTTAACGTCCAGTTGAGCCATTGCAGGTTCTTACCAGACTTTCTCAAGGTTCTTTTACACCACAAGGGTGGTGATCGAATCTATGAGATGAATTCAGGTAGAAACCACACCCCTACACATTTACCGAGGTGAGAGTTCTTTTAGTTCCCACATCACAGACATGGTATGAGGAGGATTGGCCTTTGATATAGCATTAAATCTACCACTACTGGGTGTGAAGGAGAAAGGTGGCTGTACACCACATCACATAGACATGGTATAAGAAGGACTGGCCTTTGATACAGCAGTAAATCTACCACTGCTGGGGTGAAGGAGAAAAGTGGCTGCACACCACACCACATAGACATGGTAGGATAAGGATTGGTCTTTGATATAGCATTAAATCTACCACTGCTGGGGGTGAAGGAGAAAAGTGGCTGCAGTGGGACCCGAATCAACAAAGAAAACCTGAGAAAACAGCCTGCATTAGTGGGAATTTCCCTGCTATCGCGCGACATTTCGGTGTCTAGTGTCTTAACCACTGAGCTAACACCATAACACTTCCATGCTCTAATATTTATTTCCAGGCACATAACAATGTGAACCGATACCTTACTAGTGAATGAAAACCTTCTTTCATTGTTTTTTGAAGGTGCATAGCATTTTAAAACCATGTCTGATTCGTCAACAAATTTAGTTAAAATTCTCTCAAAACCATGCTATATTGTTAACAATTTGCTATACATGGTCAAATATAGGATTTTTGGAACTATTTAATCCAAGTAACTGAAATTTTATTGGCAGTCAGGTACCGTAGTTAAGGAAAGCTAATAATGACCAGAATTTCATAAACTAAAAGAAATTGTTTTATGCAAAACTAAATTTTCCAGGCTCTTTCAGGCTTTTCCAGGCTTTGTACGAACCCTACTTCTCATACGTAGGAAATACGCTGTATTTAAACCAGTGTGACTGGATGACGCAATACAATGTAAATACATTGAATTTACGTAGTTGATACGCAAAGGTTTGTTTTTTCCCCTGGTATGTAGAAGAAACAACGTTGTTTACGCCATTGTGACTGGGGCATTAGCTTCAATTGCAATAAAGCAAAAACAATATGCAATCTTTCTAGATATTTCACCTTTTATCTTCTTTACAGACTAAATAACTGCACGTACCTTGTTAACCTTCTTGACGGCGTCCTTGGCCTTTTGCTTCTCCTTGTAAGCTCTGTAAGTAAAGAAGGGCATGGTTTTAATAGGAATTCATATCAGCATTTCACAAATTACAATTACATGTATTCCACATTATCAGGTCAATTACATGTATTCCACAGTATCAGGTCAATTACATGTATTCCACATTATCAGGTCAGACAATAATACATCGACCCGACAACTGTGCCCGATTCTACCTTTGCCCGACGGATCCGTCGGGTCTGTGACAATCTGCATCAATCCGGTCGATGTATGCACTTCACTGACCCAAATTTATTGCTTTTCCCGACACGCCGGGCATTACTACCATGACAGATATGACTGACTCTCCCCGACTTTAAGATTTTGATGTACGCACTTCACAGGTTGTTCCCGATTCTGTGTTGGCCGTTAATAGATAGCCATGATTTGTATCCCCCTGTTTTATATACAAGTATTTCATACAGATTTATAGGGGAGACAGAGGCGATACTAGATCTGAAAACAGTTTTCTGATATCTTAAAGAGGATAGAAGTTATCAAACTTTGCACTATTGCCTATATAGATTTATCACCCGGCCCGGGGCCCAGCCTCTTTGATCTCAATGAAGACGTTATACGGGGTTATAAAAGGAGGTGTGATCGGTAAGAGTCTGCAAGGTACAAGACATCGACATTTCATTCCAGACTCACCGATGGTCGGGATGAATCAGGAACAAATGCCGATGTCTTATAGGCTTAAGTTTTTAATATTAATACCGAGTTCACAGGTAAACCATTTTCGTTCAACACAACGGGGACTAATATTTTTTGTGTATATCAATGTCACAAATGGTTATAAAACCAGGGATTTCTGGCCATCCTCTAACTAACCCAGTGATCAACTTGTTCAATTACCTTGCCAGACTTTAACTATCGCTTGTTAAATCACACGAAAGAGATTTCTAACGCGAAAAAATGCTCAATATATCATCTGTTTTATACATGGACAATTTTTAAATGCCAAAATAAAAATGCGAAGTCCCATGGTGTCAGTGTTGATCAGTCATTTATGCCTTGATCCAGTTTCCCCTGACCGCCCGACAATTCTATGCACTTGCCAGAGTTCTTGATAGTATTGCATTGTTCAAAAACAACAATACACAACAAATGTACTGGGCTTTACTTTGCAATGTTCACAGACTAAATACTAAACTCCATTCAACCCCAATCTTTCCCACACGGGTTATGCAGGAAAGATGTGATAATACCCGCAGCCATTCTCATTGTTTATCTCACCACTAATATAAAATTCCCTAGGCATAACATTGAGATTCCGTATGCCATGCTGACTGGCATACAGAGTTGTATATGCCACTAGTGGCATACAGAATTATTATCACGTAATATTCCAAAATTGAGGAGACACGGTAGGATAAAATCAAAACCTGATTTGCCACTCCTGCAGTTATGACTCCGGACTTCACTCGGCTTCGCCTCATGAAGTTACTTTGCCAAACTCCAGTCATGGCATACGGTGGCTAAGATTAAAACTCATCCAGTTTTATGATAAAATATCATTATATTACGATAATACAGACCACTGAGCTTAACTGTACATGATGGTTGATAAATGTTGTTTGAATAAAGCAATAATCCGTACCGAAATCAAAAGTGGCCCTGGAGCTTACTGAAAATAGGGTCTACAAGGATATCAGGTGGGGCCATGTAAAAAACAGAGACAATATTCTCTTTGTTTTAGACAAGACAAAAAACTGGATAAATTGAAAATGAATACAAGGATTTCATTGGAACAGGGATGTCAGTTGAAGTCGGAAAAAAGTGAAAATATTTTCAAAAGTGGAATTTATTGCTCCAGTAAAAAAATACAACAAAAAATGAAAAAAAAGCCGATGGTCTGTGGGGGGATCGAACCAGTTTCATTAGCGTGAATGAGGCTTAAGTTATACTATCCTAATTTTATGCGAGAAAAACCATTTTATAAACTGCACCTGAAAACATCGATTACCATGGTAAACTGACATCCCTTTTGGAAAAAAAGAAAAACTGTCACCCCATAACTGTAGATTCCAGAATAAACAACTGAAATTAAAAAAAATAGAATAATAAATAAAACCCCTGCGTGGTACCTGATGGCCTGTTCGCGCTGGGCCTTGCGGACCTCGGGCTTCTGGTTCCTCTTGGCGAGGATGTCGGTGAGGGTGGCTCCAGTGATGGCTCTCTGGAACTTGGCGGTGCGGCGTGTACGCTTCTTCTGCACCTCCTCCTGCTGACCCTTCTTGTGCTTGCGGCGGTAGAGCACGGTCCAGTTGATCTTACGAGGGTTGCGCTTCATGCCGAACGACTTCTCGCACTTGCCGTTGATGAACACAAAGGCCTGCAGTGACGGAGGTAAAGTATCAGTAAATTATCAATGTTTATACAGTGTTGGTTGTTTGGGTAGTTTAACGTCCAATTTGTTCAATTACTTACTTTGGATTTGAACGAATCTTTGAGATGAATGTAGGTAGAAATCTCACCTCTACACATTTACCGTGGTGAGTTCTTTTACTTCCCACACCACGTAGACATGGTATGAGAAGGATTGGCCTTTGATATAGCAGTAAATCTACCACTGCTGGGGGTGAAGGAGAAAAGTGGCTGCAGTGCCACTTTTCTCCTTCACCCCCAGCAGTGGTAGAGTTAAGATAAATACCACACGTTGCGCCTATCAAATCAACGCCAGTAACTATCAGGGGGAAAAAAACCCCAAAAAACCCCACTGCAATGAGCATTGAAGGAGATCAACATCAAATTTGTATACAGTGTAGAGATCAATTTCTTTTAAAATTTCATTTATTTCTATAGATTTGGTTCGGTCTTCTTTTTTTCTGATATAAATCAGGTGTGTCAGTTATGGGTTATGGAAAAAGTGGAAATATTTCATGTGGAGTTTTTTTCCGCCTCAGAGATCCGAATATTTATTGAGGATTTATTGGCGCAAACGAGGCCTAATCAATATTATCTTTGTTTGAGACAAGAAATTACACGTACTGAATTTGAAAAAGTGGATTACCACGGAAAACTGACATCTCTGTATTAATACATAAAATGACGAGGTTTCAGAGCCCTATGCTCAGAGCATTGATTTGTCGGGGTTGACTCCAAAATGTCCTCGCATACGCTCGGATATTACTACGCGTCAACCTCTCAGAGCACACATCCACTTATTTCTGAAACCAGTCAGTATTGTGCATATTACTCAGCTTAAATTGAAGTGTACAAAGGATGTACACTACGGTTGTTCTAATTACAGGGGTGCCAGCTGGAGTCATGGGAAAAAAAGGTGAAAATAAATCACATGTGGATTTTTCTGTCCCAGAGAGACCAGAAAACCTGGGATAATATGTTCTTAACTGTCATGGCATGAAGCTAACGGTCTGTGGAAAGGCTCACACCACTGTTTCATTTGAGTTTGTTTAACATCCAATTTGTTCAAGAATACTTTTTCATTTGAGTAATGACATAATGAAAAGCAATTATATAAACTGAATATGAAAATCTGAATTTATACAGAAAAAACAAACAAAAATGACGTCTCTGATTTAAGATAAATAACCCACAAGTTAAGCCTATACGACATAAACGTCGATCCATGCATGTCAGTTAGGAGGAAAACAACCTCTCGCACTTGACATTGATGTTCACAAATGCCTGGAGTGAAGATCATTTTAGTGTTTCAATTTTAATAAAGACAATACTGGAATGTCAGTTGGGGTTAGGGACAAAAAAAGGGACATATTTTACATGTTGAATTTACTGCCTCAGAAAGACTGACAAAACATGGACAACACATCAGTGTTGGCCATGGAATGAGGCTGAGTTGTGTGGGAAACCACGATTTTATTGGTGTGAATTAGGCCCAATTTATACTATGTTTCAATCTCTATCACGTTTCAAACAAGAAATAACAATTTCATGAACGGGAATGAAGATGAGGATTTCCTTGGAAAACCAACATCCATGGGAATATAAATATCAAGGCGAGGTTAGTTAACTCGTATTTGACATTCAAGACTCAAGTAGATGTTTGTGAAGTCAAGGAAAAATCCTTAACCCTTCCCATCGATTCATAACTAATGTAACGCTTCACACCTTTTAGAAAATACTTTGAAAACAGGCATTTATGTCACAAATTTCTGTACATGTGTATTAACTTTAAAAACCTCATTGGGGAATTTAAATGTTCTGTTATCATACTTATGTGCATTTCTGTTGGTTTGTTAATGAGTTTGTTTACACCCTAATATAGACTAGATCTACTTGCAATCGAGATTGAGGTGAAAGGAGGGAAGTGGCTAAAGGTAAGAAGTTGGCCAATGCAGCTCCCTAACACTAGAAACATTATCAACCCACCCATGTACAACCACGCTGGTACCACGTTGCCACACTACCCCAAGAACTGAGTTGTAAACAATACATTGACAATATCGAATATGCACGGTAACCTCAATATAATCATATTCAAAGTGATCATATTTACTTAAAGAACATTTTTAACGCTAGAATCTCAAAGCGTGATTGTGCACGACACAACTGGCCCAACACAACTTGTCACAAGTCTTCAGAGATTATGAATTCGCCCGTACCATATATAAAACCTCAGTTTCTTGGATCTATCCTTTAAACCATCCTAGGGAATCTAAACTAATATTACATATAACTTGGAGGGAGTCTATGGGACATATTCCAGTGCACTTTGTCTGTTTTGACTGCGATGTCGCAACCATCTCGGCACGACATCCCCCTACAACATGTCAACCATGTTGTTGACATATTATCGCTCACACGAATATGGTTTCACCGTGGATTGTCAACCTTAATTTTTGTAGCACGACGGTTCTACTCATCATGAATAAAGTAGTAGACATGGCGTACCCAACAAATGACAATAAATAAAGCAGAGATCATTGTTTTGATAACAAGTGACAGTAAATGCAACTTACACGGCCATCGGCCTTGACAGTCCTCTTGCCATGGCCGGGGTATATTTTAAACCCGCTGAAGTGGCACAATTCGACCCTAAAAGGAAAAAATAAGAATACATTATGACATAGTTATTAGTTGTCAATGTGTATTTAAACTTAAAATATTTAGATGAATTGGAATAATTCAGATATTCATAGATTTCAAAATTGCGATCACGGGGAAACCACTCACTTCATTTTGCCGGATGTTGAAGAGGTGGATGTTGGGCATGCGCCGACGACTCTAACTTAGGTCTCTGCTTGGAGAGTATAAATAGTTTATCTGCCGTTTCCATAAATACGCATATAAATGTAGATGTTGATTAATAGACAAAGCAATCACTTTATGATTTACTTATTTGATATTTCAAAATTAAATTTCGGGCTCATGGTCGGCCGCAAGTTTTACTAACCGCTGAATCTCAGCTTGAAGACTACAAATATTCACTGCGGAATCAAACTCTGGGTAACTTCCGGTGTAAACAAACCGCGCACGGATTCTTTGATTCGAGTCGAGTTCGCAGTTCAGAGATTTGATATTCTAGGTAGTTCCATTAATGTATAGCATATCTAATATAATCTTTTGGCTAGGCCCAGGCCCAGGTATCTTGATTAAACGCGCTTTACCTGCGAGCCCTCTACAACAACAGACGCAATGATGCCGCTCGCCCTGTCACACTCACACAGTGTCACTCACTGTCACTATCAATGTCAGCGGCCTGACCGCACAGATTCACGAGGAGTCCTAGTCTTACCGGCCTCTAGGCTGTTCCGGCCCCCGAGCGTTACCGGCCCCCAGGCGCGACCCCCCCACACCCCGCATTTATCGCGCACCCGCTCACGCATTCACAGCTTTTTTAGTTTTATCCGTGATGATTAATGCATATACTCTTCAGAAAAATCTGAAATTCTGTTAGACTATGCGCAACATTATGAACAGCTATTTTATTTTATAAATGTTAACTTTATTCAAAGTTTGATCAATAGATTACATTGATATTTAATGGCTATGATACCTTTTATGAGTATTACTGTTTTAAGGACTAGATCTAACTCTATACTACAATAGAAAATCTGATCAATTTGATTACATTTATGATAAATTCCAACAAATATAATTGAATTATTTTTAATCATAATTGTAAGTGTAATTTGTAATTATAATTGTTTCTTATATTGACATTGATAAGTTATGAGCAGGGTTATGGGATTTGAGGTTTCCGATTTCATGGAGGCCCTAGCTGTCATTTTCCAAGAGGTGAAAATGGGTTTAGATGATATCATGTTTTACGTTATTTTAACGTTAAATTTGCGTTTCTCAATAAAACGTTATTCTGGTAAACGTAATTTTGACGGTAATTAAACGTTTCACAATAACGTTTTTCTAGTAACTATAAAATAACGTTTGGAAACGTTATTTTAACGTTTCTTGTTAGCTGGGGAGTAGGTACTGATTGTGGCATTCACACCACTTGGCCAAGGGGCCGGATGCGCCAACACGGCCGGGGGCCGGACGCGTCTAGAGGCCGGAACAACCTGGTACGCGTCACTATCACCCGCCCCACAATCACTCGGTAATACTTGCGGCAGACCATGAACCCGTAAACGCCTTGTTCCGTACGAACCGTGAATTATCATCTCGTTTTGTAGCTTGTACAGCATTGTCAGGACGTTCTAGATCTCGATAATAACCCCTCCCCCCTACCACCCCACCACACGACCCCACCCCAACTCAGATTTTCTCAGATGTGATTGGGCAATCTTTTTTTTTTTTTTATTAAATCTCCTGTATATAAGACCTTTAATAATTGATATATGGAAAGCGTTTTTTCCCCCCTTTCTTTTGCATGTGATCATATTGTATTAGAGAGTCTCAGTTAATTTCGATATAAAGTTTATATCTCTATCTCCATCTGTGACACTGAGACTGAAAAATTCACGAAATGCATCCCCAGATTTGAAATCTTAAAGGCATATCCTACAATTTACAGTGGCGCCACCCGGTGCATTTTAAATAGTCCCATTTAACTATTGAATTTAGTAATTTCTGGCATATTACAGACTCAAAAGACCAAAATCCATGTTTTGTCTAGTTTGACCTAATCCAATAAGTGAAATAGGCCCTTTTTCATTTGCTTGATTTATTTAGGAAATATACTGAATAATGTGGTTTTCTTCAATTCTTTCAAAAACAAGGACGGTGACCTATGATTTTTAAACCCTAAATAGGTAATACTATACATATACTATATTCTGTGAAAGTTTGAGGAAATTGACATGGGTTTCACTGTGTGAAAAACAACTTTTTAGAATCTCTATATAATCTAATATAAAATGATCATTACATTGATCTCTAAATCAAAATCTAGCACGATGACCCCCGATTTTTAAGTTAGATATGTACTGTACAATACTTAGAGATTATTATATTCAATTTTCAGAAAAATGACATGGGTTTAAATTTTCACACCAAATTGTCCGATATGCCTTTAAAAACGCCCCAGTATCTTGATACATGTAAGTGGCGTCAGAATAGGGGTCCGGGGGGCGACTGCCCCCCCCCCCCCCATCTTTTTTCCTGGCCAAAAAATATTCAACAGCTTCAAATTTTACTCAAACAAGTGTAAAAACTGTCTTGACTTTTCAGCATCGACAAATGTCTATGTCTAACTTTTTAGCATGCAACTATGGCCAAGCCTTGACTTTTCACTGTGGAAAAATGTCAAAGTCTGACTTTTTAGCGTGTAAAAATGGCTAGGGCTTGACTTTCCATCACAGAAAAATGTCAAAGTCTGACCTTTTAGGTTGTGACAATGGCCAATTCCCTAAAAATTTAAGACGATGATTTCAAAGTGTTGTGGAACACATATCTAACTTAAAAATCGGGGGTCACCGTGCTAGTTTTTTATTAATAGATCAATATTGTGATAATTTTATATTAGAATATAAAGAAATTCAATAAAGTATTTTTTTCACATAGTAGAACCCATTTCATTTTCCTTAAACTTTAACAGAATATAGCACATATGCAGTACTACTTCTTAAGGTTTTAAAATACGGTAGGTCACCATCCTTATTTTTGAAAGAATTGAAGAAAACCATTTTTTTCAGTACATTTTCCATGTAAACCAAGCAAATGTAAATCGGTCTATTTTACCTATTATGATTGGATAAACTAGACAAAATGTTAAATTTACTCGTGCAGAATTAGAACGAATCCCAAGAAACAAATTTTGACTAATAATTGACATTATTTCAAGATCACCAGGTGGCCTCACTGTGAATTGTAGGATATTCCTTTAAAAACGCCCCAGTCTATTGATACATGCAAGTGGCGTCAGAATAGGGGGGGGGGGGGAAGGGGGCGACTGCCCCCCCATCCTTTTTCTCAGCCAAAAAATATGCAACAGCTTTAAATTTTACTCAAACAAGTGTAAAAACTGTCTTGTTTTTCAGCATCGAATTTTTTTAATTTTTTTTAAAAAGTTTTCTTTTATCTATACTGGAGGTATCAGCTAAGGCAAATGTTGCCCTATATTCTGCTGGCTCCAGTAAAACTAATTCAAGAATCACCTCCGATGTCCTATATAGGACTTACATGAAGCCTGGGTAATCATGGTTAAATAATGATAACATAATACAATACAATCAGTTATGATAGTACATATGAGAAGTACTATTTTAAGACAATACTAGAGGACTTCACTCCCAGGTTACAATCAAATAGATTTCTAATTTCGTTTTAATCTTTGTCTAACTTTTTAAAAAGCATGCAACAATGGCCAAGCCTTGACCTTTCATTGTGGAAAAATGTCAAAGTCTGACTTTTTAGCGTGTAACAATGGCTAGGCCTTGACTTTCCATCACAGAAAAATGTCAAAGTCTGACCTTTTAGGTTGTGACAATGGTTAAGCCTCAACCTTTCATTGTGGAAGAATGTCAAGGTCTGACATATTAGTTTGCAATGATGGCAAAGCCCTTACTTTTCACAGTGGAAAAAGTCTGACATTTTAGCGTGCAATGATGGCCAAGCCCTTACTTTTTCACAGTGGAAAAAAGTCTGACTTTTTAGCGTGCGGCGATAGCTTAGCCCCGACTTTCCACAGTGGAAAAATGTCAATCTGAATTTTCTGCGTGCAATGATGGCTAAGACCTGACTTGTCACAGACCTTTCGCAGAATCATGGTAAATCTAATGGAACAGGTAAATGTCAAAGTCTGACTTCACACCAAGAAAAAAGTCAGCAGTTTTTCAGTTGGTTCCCTCCCCCAAAGAACTATAGGCCTACGGTCGTATAGTTCTTTGCCTCCCCTTTCAGGATGCTATGCTGCGTACGGCCACAGGTGGCAGCACCCTACACCCCAGTGGTTAACACGCCCTCTGTAGGAGTCTCAAGGCGGTGGGAACTGCACCCGAGAGAGGGCGCCACTGTCAGGAGTGTCTCCCGATCTCCGCCGAGCCCCCTAGCGGATACCCCGGGAACCAGCGTATCTCCGGCCTTTCCTGCTTTTCCAAGGTAAAGGGTGGGGGTTGGTTGGTTGGGGATGGGGTGGGTAAACGTTTTTTAACATGTATTTACACTGTGTTATGTGTCCTAGTACTGAAGGTGCTGGTATATACACAATATTACCATGATTTCAATCTGAGTGGCCGTATTCTCCGCACAGTTGACGCAAAGTATTAAAAACTCAGAGCGATAGCGAGGAGTATTTATACGTCGTGTCAACTACAAGGAGAATAAGGCCACACAGATCAAAATCGTGGTAATGTTGTATTTATTAGGCCTACTCACCTTTCGAGTAATTATTAGGGAAAGAATCTTGCAAATAATTAGAAATTCGACCCAGCGCCATGCATTGTTTATATACATTAGTTCCCATAATGCCCGCCAGGTGCCCCCAAAAGCCGTATTCTGCTAGGAGATTCCGGAGGTCCGTATTCTACTCCGTAGCGATCTGGAGGCTCCATAGGCTTAGTATGGCGACTCCGTATTAGTTTGGTAATAATACTAATAGCAATCTGTAGGCTCCATAGGCTTAGTATGGAGACTCCGTATTAGGTGGGTAATAATAGCGATCTGGAGGCTCCATAGGCTTAGTATGGAGACTCTGTATTAGGTGTGTAATACTAAGAGAAAACGCCCTAACTGTGGCCGAACTATGTCTTAGTTCGAGGTCACCTGTGGTGGACGTTCGCCCCGACGCCGCAGGCGGAGGGGCGAACGTCCACCATAGGTGACCGAGAACTAAGACATAGTTCTGGCCACAGTCAGGACGTTTTCTTATTATTACATACCTTAATGCGATCATAAATAGCCATTTTATCAGCGTTCTTTGAAGTAATTTCACTTAACGCAACTCCTCCGTGTTGATACTGTCTGTGCGTCCCGCCTGTGCTAACTTCACGTCTTTTCCTTACACGCACACTAATTCCTCTATTTATTAGAACCTTGCTCATTCGTCGATACGCCGCATCATACGAACTTTAGACCAATCAGAATCCATCTTACAAACAGTCACTCTCCAAACACATGTTATGTTGTTATATTACTTAACTACTGCTGCCTCCGCTTGGATGTTATATCTATACTCGTCAAGCACATATTACCGCCAGTTAGATGTTGAAACATCGGGTTGGAGAGCAGGACTTGGATTTCAAATATCAGTGCGTAGTCGACCGCGATGGAGACAACACGGGAAGTGGATAACGTTATTTTGGAATTTAATCAGTTAAGTAATTTACTCTATTTTGCTTCAATTTAGCTCCAATCTTGTTTCAAATGACTTATAGATGAAATTTAGCTAAAACTTTAGTCAACATAACAACAGAATTCAACGTATTTACACATTTTATTCAGGAAATGTTCCAGCTTTGGCGCCGGCGGTTTACCAGCTGGCATCTTATCGTCAAACTCAAACTTTGCCTATCGGTTATTGCTAATATCGTCAAGTATTCCGCTAAACGAAGCTTACTGTATAGTCTACATATTAATATTGATGTTTATATTTGTCGCATTTAACGTAGCTCCAGATAGTAGCCCCTTTATGAATTCCTGTTGGGAAAAGAAATTCGATTTTTTATTAACGGCCACCCCCCCTTTGCGGAAATCCTCCACTTGCAGTTCGTTGTTTTGCAAATCCTCTAGGAACTCTTGGGTTAAGGCATCGTCCTGAAAAATATAATTTTAGCACAATTTAGCACATGAAACCTTGTTACAAGTGTATTAAATTAGTTTTATTTTAATTTCTAATGATACATTTTACTTACATTTTCAGTGTCTTCGTTCAAGTGAAGGTGGTTAGCTGCTTCGTTCCCCCCCGTCTTCGATTTCTTCCGCCCTGCCGGAACGAGTTCCAGTGACATCGTATCGTCCTTCTGTCAAGAAACAAGAATACATCATCAGCTCACAAGTCATCATAAGTGATATATACAAGTTCTAAATGAATCAACATCTACTTACATCCTCGTGATGGAACGAAGCTTCACCATGTGATATTCTCCCAACATCTGCCGGCAGTGGTCGCTTACCAGGCCTGGAGTTGTCGCGCATTTGTGTCCCATACACGCTCTGTTAATATATGCAAGTGGAAGGAAAAAATCAGTTTGAATTCGCTATGGAAGCGATATATATACGGGAAATTCGTTAAATTTTGCAATATTTACCCTATTTTGCCTAATCTCTATCGGAGGAGCCCTGAGTGCAGCCGTTAATGGACGCTTCATCCCCATAACAGCTGATGATGATCTCTGTTCAAAATGCAAGCGAAGGATATCAATTAATGTGAAAAAATGTGCAGAAAACAAGGAAAATAATTGTGTTTTCTTTTATTTAAAAAATATTTTACATACCTGTCGGTCCTCTAAGGCCATTCGTTCACTCCCTACCGCTGCTGGTAGCGGCCGCTTACCAGGCCTGGATATCTGTGATTCAGCCTCCACCGCTTCTAGACGATTTCTCTCCATAATTGGAAGTTGATGGGGTAAGGAAAAAGTTTTTATTTGCCGATTCAGAATGTTGTACATGCCCTGTTGTTGTTCTGTACTTGCCACAGCGTATGAATTGAGCGATGCCACATTCTTGTGGCCAGATAACTGGGCCACCAGGGTGGGGGGTACCCCAGCGTGGATCAAATTCGTGCAAGTCGTTTTCCTGACTGAGTGATTTGTAATTTTTTTATCACGAATCCCAGCACCCTCTGCACATTTTTTCAATATGTTGGCCAACTCGTTCTTCCCCATCGCCTGTCTTGCGAACCAAATAGGGTTTTCTGCTGTTCTTTTATGATTGATCGACAAGTAAAATGGGAATGAATCAATTTTTGTGTCAGATGGTCTGCGTTGGGCGTATTCACGAAGTAAAGTGACTGGACATCTCTCCCGATTTTCCGGAATTTCCCACATTTTCGGGATGAACGCTCGTGAGGCATTGCAATCACCCTGGCGCGTTTTTGTGGTTCTTTCCGAAAATGTTAGATATTTTTTACCGTCCTTGTCGCATTTCATCTGCACATCACCCCATGTGAGCTGTCGCGATTCTTGGCGACCCCTCATGCCAAAACACTTGGTTGTCAAGAACCATAGGGCATTTCTTAACCCAGATGGCGTTGCTGCTGAGAAACATCCAGATTCCCAAAGTGCATTTTCATCTTCTTCCGATAAGGGATCGCACTATTGGAAAAATATAAAATATATATACTACCATATATTAATATTTATTAAATTGCACAGAGATTTTATTAATTTTTATATTAATTTTCATTAGAAAATCAATTTATCTACTCACTCTATTAGGGTGGTTGCCCAGGCCTTCTGATTTTAATTCCTTTTTCCGACTTGAAAGCACTTCTCTCGCTGTCTTAAATTTCTCCGATTCTGTTATGTTCAATCCATACTTTTTCCGGTCGAGATGCCTTTTTATGCTGCCATATATTCCCGATAAGCTTTGGGGTTCAAAATTTGTACCGTCCTTTCGTTTCACAGTTATAAAATATCGGCCCATGTATATATTTAGTTTCTCAGGTGGAATGTTCTCTATCAAACGAGGATCTTTTTGGCTAGCGACATATTTCTGAAACGCTTCCACCTCTCTCGTTGTTTTTTTTCGGGTTTCTGCCGATTTTTTCCCGTTTATATACTCCAGTAATTCGTTCTCGTCATCTTCCACAATATTGTTTTCATTTAACGTGTCGTTTTCTAAGTTGAAAACGTCTGTAACATCGACCGTGAAAACGGTATCGTCCGAAGTATCCATTTTCCCAGACGCTACTGTACGTCAGAATATTTCTTAGTTATCATGATATTTACGTAGTTAATATTTAGTTATTTTAATTGTAAAATTTTGCTAATATGCTTATAAAATATTGTATTTTTATAATTAATACGTCGTATTTGTTGTATTTTATAATTTAGACTGATTTAAAAGGTTTCAAAATGTACGAATCTATTTGTTTACATTTTCAGATTCAACTTCCGGTCTCTTGTCAACTAGCCTTCACGTCTCCGTGAGTACTATTTATTTTCATTTATCATTTTTTTGACTTGTACCTGTGTCTATTTAACGTATAAATTGTATATATTTCTATTTTGTCTTATGTATCCCACCGTTTTTTATCGTATTTCCCGCAAAGCATGTAACAACTTGGTTCGTACTGCGGCGTATCGCTCCGACAGTCTGTCTGTGTGTCGCCCGTTCCCGTTCGTAGCCATTACGTTGTTTTTCGCTTTGATTTTAAATTATTTACAAAGTTTGACCTTCCCACATTTCTATCACCTTGATATACCACTATTTTTGAATATTACGTACTTGTACTCGTATCGGGGGGCATTTATCGCAAGTTCCAAGTCACGATTCGATGTACTCCGGCATCTTGGATACGGTCGCGATGTCGTCAAATACGCACGCCTATCGCGTTGCGTGGAGTTAGTTACATACACGTTAGAATCGTGCAGTGCGACGAAGCGCACCATAGTGGGCCGGCGTCGCGATATACTACACCCCCGTGAGCGGGTAGTATTTCACTGACGTTCGGCCATAGGTATGTAATAATACTAGCGATATGTAGGCTCTATAGGCTTAGTATGGAGACTCCGTATTAGGTGGGTAATACTAGCGATATGTAGGCTCCATAGGCTTAGTATGGAGACACCGTATTAGATGGGTAATAAATGGATAAACCCGGCGCTGAGAAGCATACGCCGACGTCAGCCTGAGTCTCTATAGGCCCTTTTAAGGTATCCCATAATTCAGTCTGTTTACAAGTTCCGGTGTTTGCTGGTTGCCGACATTGTATGGTGATAGACCCTTGAACCTTAACCCACAATTATCTGGTTTAACAGTTTTTATAAATATTTAAATTGGAAATCCGATGTCAGAAATTTAAATTTCAGCTATTTCTACATTTTAATCCAAAATTATATTCAGGTTCTCAAAATATAAATGGGAAAACTATAGTTGAGGTGGTCGTGGTCTGCCCAGTCAGTCTCGGGTGGAACTTGTATTTACCCTGGGCGATAATAGGGAGTTTATTAGCCTCTGGAGGGCGTATGATGGGACACATCGCCGAGTAGCCTGGAAGCCTGGCCTAGTCACATTATAGGCCAGGTAACGGTTCAATTTTTTTGTGCACTATGGGTAACGCTTCCATTTATTGCACTCTCCTAGCAGAGATCCTGTACTCCATTTCTGCGAAATATATGGTGGGAGAGTGCCACATAGGCAGACTGAGACTGTAGAGCATAGACTGGCCTCAGTCCCTGTATACATCCTTTTCTTTTTATTTCAGTTATTTTATCTGGACTTGTACTAGGCCAGTAGGCCTATCTATCTTGCAGCCAATAGGCCTATAACAGGATTGCTGATTGTAACACTTTTGAATCGACATATTTTTATTGTGATGTAGCCTGGATTGAAAACCAAATGTAATCTTTGGATCTATGACCTGATAAAAAAAGAGAGAAAAAAGACTTTGGCAAGTCTATGTAGAGCCAAGAGAGGTGGCTTGACTGTCAGTTCAAGGTCTTTCTATAGTTAACTGCTATATCTAAAAAACTATGATTCTGGTAGAATCCGCTTGGAGTGTCTCCCGCACATAGAGACAGAGTGAACCAGACATAGGCATGGAGACTGAAGAGCCCCGAGAGTGAGATTTTCATACAGTACTTAACTGATTTTTTTGTGTGTTTCTCTACATAGATGTATTTCTATCCTTAAGATTTGTTTCTGCCTGTACTGAAATCATAATTTAGAACTGGACTTTTTCGATCTCCTTTCCTCGAGGGAATGCAATGAGATTATATTTCGCTGGTTACCTACTATATTTAATTACCTACTATATCTAAAACGGTAGAATTTCGTCGAATCCGCTTGAAGTTGCTCCCGTACATAGAGACATAGTGAACCTGACCTGGGCTTGGAGATTGAAGGGCCATGAGAGTGAGATTCTCGTGCAGTTTTAAACTGTAAGCAGCTACTCTTTTTTGTATTTCTATATGCAGACATGCGTTTTCTCTTATGATTCACTTTGAACCATGCCGAAATCAAAGTTTAGTACTGTAGTTTTCTGATCTACTTTTCTCGTGAGAACCCAATGAGATCCCAACTTTCGCTGGTACCCGAAACTCGGAACTCCCCTGATTCCCCCCACCCACCAAGAGCCTAAGTATTTGGCCTCACTAGAACAATTATCTTTGTGGAGCAGTCAGCCGAGCCTTCGGCTGAGAATTCGAACGTCGGGAGTTCGGATCCCAGCATCGACAATCTGATATTTCATTTTTCTATGTTTTTCAGACTCGACGAAGTCGCTAGTTACCTACCACATATAAAACGTGTAATTTTCCATACTATCCGCTTGGAGATCTTCCCGCACATAGAGACAGAGTGAACCAGACATAGGATTGGAGACTGAAGCACCACGGGAGTGAGATTCTCGTGTATTTAAAAACTCGAACCTGTTCTTCTTTTTTGCAGGACTATACTCAGACAAACTTCTTCTCTTATGATTCATTTCGAGTCATGCCGAAATCAAAGTTTAGTATTGTAGTTTTCTTATCTACTTTTCTCGTGAGAAACCAATGAGATCTCAAGTTTCGCTGGTAGCCCTTTCAAAAATCTGCTGATTACCCACACCCACCACCAGCCTAAGTATTTCGCCCTACCAGACATCTGCGTTTGTGGAGCAGTCGGTAGAGCGTTTGAATCGGAATACGAGTGTTGGGTGTTCGAACCCCGGTATCGGCAATATCAAGTTTCATTTTTCCCTCGAAGTCGCTAGTAGTCGGTCAAATCGGTGTCATATGTAATGATGGTTGGGAACTAATTGATAGTTTCAGGTATTAATAGTAGGAGGCGCCACTAAGCCCTCACCACCCTTCACCTTCTCAAATACGACGCGACGCAGTCGCGTCGTATTATCTAAGAAGTAGCTACCAGTCCCTTATTTGATTTGGATAGGGAACCAGTCTTATCGCCGAGTAGTGAGCAGCTTCTCTTTTTTAAGTCTCAGATGCTGATCACTGATGAAAGAGATCGGAAAACTACAGTTCTAAGTTATGTTTTTAGTATGTCGAAAAAATCCTAAGGTGGTAGAAGTACATCTGTGTAGAGAAATACAAAAAAGAGTAGCAGGATTCAGTTAAAGACATATGCGGAACCATGTGTATCACAGTGCCCTCTATATATCTATACTCAGAACTAAATTTTGATACAGGTGCTGCCATCTGGTTTCATGAAAATATAGCAGTTTCCCATAGACACCAAAAGTTAAGCACTTAGCTTCTCCAGATGGCCCTCCCATAGAAGTTAGCATGGTAACATAGTATTTTTTTTAAACATTTCTCATTTGTATATGTTCGTAAATTCCCAACTATCAGAATCCAGAATTAATTGAAGATAGCAATAGAGCATCAGTGTCATATAGCCACAAAGTCAAAATATTACAGTTTCCCATAGACACCAATAGTTAAACACTTACCTTCTTCAGATGGCTTTCCCATAGAAGTTAACATGAAGAAAATTTAGCTGAAGAAGAGTTCAGTGAAATATATGGGGAATATTATCGGTACACATGGTGTAACGCCCGACCCCATGAAGGTGAGAGCAATAAGAGACATGCCAACACCAACCTCTAAGAAGGACATTCAACGGCTGATTGGTATGCTGAACTACTTGTCCCAGTACATTCCGGACATGTCGACAGTGACAGCACCAATCCGTGTGCTGATGAAGAAGGAAGTCCCATTCCAGTGGTATCCGGAACATGATGAAGCATTTGCCAAGATCAAGGAAATCTTGTCAACCACTCCCGGACTAAAACTATATGATCCAGAAAAGCCTGTGCAGATTCAATGCGATGCCTCAAAGTTGGGAATAGGTGCCTGTTTGATGCAGGAGGGACAGCCCATTGCATACTATTCTAGGGCACTCACTGATGCAGAGAAGAACTGGTTCCCAATTGAAAAGGAATGTTTAGCAGTTGTAAGTGCAGCAGAACGGTTTCAGCGATACATATACGGTAAAGATGTTGAAATACGCTCAGATCATAAGCCACTGGAGATGATCACCAAGAAGTCCATCGACCAAGCCTCACCGAGGATTCGAGCTATGTTACTTCGCTTGATGAAGTACAATCTGTTCGTGAAATATCAACCTGGGCCTACGATGTATATTGCAGATACTCTATCACGAGCATATGTGGAAGATCCAAATGACGACGAACTTGAAATTGAGACATCAATGCGCATCCACTCATTGATGGAACATCTACCCGTCTCAGATGAGATCCTGCGTGATATCACAGATGCCACGTCAGAGGACGAAGTGTGTTGCAAGCTCACACAAGTTATCCAGAGAGAGGCCAAGATACATAGGCGAATGTGATCCATTAGTTCAGCGGTATTGGCCACATCGGGACGAGTTATACATTGTCGAGGGACTGATATTTAAGGGAGAGTGCATTGTTATTCCCTCATCACTTAGGAATGCCATGCTTGGAAAGCTGCATGAGTCCCACCTGGGAATCGAGAAGTGCAAGGCTAGAGCACGCACAGTGATGTATTGGCCTTCAATAGCAGACGACATTGAGAAGATGGTAGCAGCATGCAGTATTTGTCTGAAATTCCGAAGGCAAAACCAAAGGGAGCCACTGCAGCCGCATCCAATGCCAGAGCTACCATGGATCAAGGTAGGCGCCGATATATTTGACTATGGAAGAAAGGCTTATCTTATCATAGTTGACTACTTCTCTAAGTACCCAGAGATCTGTCCTCTAAGGGGGAAGTCAGCCAGTGCGGTGATTGAAATGTTCAAGTCAGTCTTTGCCAGACATGGCATCCCAAAGACTTTAGTAGCTGACAACATGCCATTTGGGAGCTACGAGATGCACCAATTTGCAAGGAGTTACGGGTTCAAGATAGCTACCACAAGTCCTTTACATGCTCAAGCCAATGGACAAAGTGAGAGGATGATCGGCACGATCAAACAGCTGATGCGCAAAGCTCATGAGGAGAGAAAGGACATTTATATAGCACTGCTGTCATACCGCAACACCCCAGTGTCGGGACTACCTTACTCCCCAGCTGAACTCTTGATGAGTCGCAAATTGCGTGACAAGTTACCAGCAACTACTTCTAGCCTTAAACCGAAGGTTGCAGAGAGTGCCTCCAACATGCTCAATGCAAGGCAGGAGAAATCCAAGATGTACTTTGACCGAGGAACCAGATCCTTACCTCAATTGACGCCAGGAGACACTGTATGAGTCCAGTTTGGACGTGAGTGGAAACCAGGTATTGTGTCGTCTAAACATGAAACACCAAGGTCGTATATTGTGAACACTGACGACGGTGGTGTATACCGTCGTAATCGGAAGTGGATCAACAAAACGCCAGAGCCATCCCCACTCATCAGACAGGAGGACCTACAAGATGACACTGACCACCAGTCAGTGTTACCCCAACCAAGGCCAGCAGCTCAAATTCAGACAGAGCCTAATGTTGCTACACAACTCACTGGTCCAGCAGTGATGCCAGTGCCAGCAGCTGCCACTCCACCTAGGCAGTCACCCGTACATCTGGCTGCTCCACCAGATCAGCAGTCGCCAGTTGCCAGGACTCTACCAAGACCTCCACTGTCCAGCAGAATGAAAAGACCACCTACATATCTGACAAAAGACTATGTTGTGCCTTAAATTGTACTTGCTTCACATAGCTAGACAAAACCAAAGATTGCTAGTCAGGGACTCATATATGTCTACATGTGACTATAAAGACTGGTAGTTCATATATAATATAAAGACTGACAGTTAAAGTTTAACCAGAGATTGGTATTCTGGTGCCCATATATATCTAGACATCTTGTTGTAGATTGATGATACAAACTTTAATCTTCTTAAAACAAGATGCACAAGCATGGCAGCGATCTGTTGAGTGATAATAAGGGAAAAACCGAAAGCGGCCGCCCACGTTATGTAGAGTTAACTAGAACCTTTTAGTTTGGTATTTTCATAAACATATCTGTGACAGTGACATGCCTTTTATTATTTTCTATTTACTGGTACAGTAGAACCCTGCCTAACAGACACCCCGCATAAGTGGACACGTCATGTTAACGGTCACCTTTGCTCGGAAAGGATCCCTCTATTAGATGTTTATTTTAACCCTGCCTAACAGACACCCCGCATAAGTGGACACCCCATGTTAACGGTCACCTTTGCTCGGAAAGGATCCCTCTATTAGATTAGTTTATTTTAACCCTGCGTAAGCGGACATCCCGTGTAAGCAGCCATTTGGGTCCAGAATGGAGGGTGTCCGCTTATACAGGGTTCTACCGTATATGAAACTTATATTATCCATAGTTATTTGCAAAAATCAATAGAATTTAGAAATCACTACCAGCATTTGTCTTTAAGTACTGCACGAGAATCTCACTCTCGTGGCCCTTCAGTCTCCATCCCTAGGTCTGGTTCACTCTGTCTCTATGTGCGGGAGAAACTCCAAGCGGATGCTACCGGAATTTACACATTTTATACGTGGTAGGTCATAAGGTGTGGACCACCAGCGTGGGAAAGTAATAGAGTTGTTACCTTGGTGATCTGAATGGCGTGGGAACTCTGTGTTTATGTTGTGTAAACGTCGCTCTGTTGATTGGTTCTGGTATTGTAACTCTGTCATATCCCTATAATCAGACCATTGTGAAGGGGGATGGAATAAGACATTTAACTATTATGACTAGTAACTAGGTAGTAATAGAGTGATTTGTGGTGTATCAAAGGAAACGTGATGTGCTCATGGGAAATTAGCGGTTTAATAGACTGAAAAAAAGTCATGGGAGAGTTAGAGAGGAATGCTGGGACCTGTTTCACTAGTTTCGTGACATGTCTAGATGGTGTGTCCAGTTTCATAAGAACTAGACATTAGACTTTGTTTTGTCCATTCTTGCTTGCACTGTTGGTGCCGCTTTTCATGTCTGTCTAACACTTTTGTCACGAAACTAGTGAAACAGGTCCATGACGTGTAGAGTTGTCTAATTCTTATGTTTGGGGTCTGTCTTTTCCTAAGGGCAGGTACTTGTGGTGTCACGAAACTAGACAACCCCAATGTCTGTATGGTGTCACAGACATGTCACAAGACTAGTGAAACAGGTCCCTGGTGCTGGAGTTCTGAGTGCGGCCCGCCCACCTCCTACGATTAAAGGCATATCCTACAATTTGCGACGGCGCCACCTGGTGATTTATAAATATTGTTCATTATCAGTAAAAACCGGTTCTTTGTAATTCATTCTAATTCTAAATCAGTAAATTTAACGTTTTGTCCAGTTTATCCAGGAAAAATAGGCTAATATGTATAAAATTGCTAGATTTAAATAGGAAATGTACTGCAAGATACGGTTTTCTTCAATTCTTTCAAAAATAAGGACGGTGACCTATTGTTTTTAAAAGTTAAATGTGTAGCACCATATATGTACCATATTCTGTAAAAGTTTGCAGAAAATGACATGGGTTTTACTATGTGAAAAGCAACTTTTTAGAATTTCTATATATTCTGTTATAAAATCATCATGATATTGATCTATAAATCAAAATCTAGTATGGTGACCCATGATTTTTAAGTTAGATATGTGTTCTACAACACTTAGAGATCATCATATTCAAGTTTCATGAAAATGACATGGGTTTTAATTTTCAGGCCAAATTGTCCGATATGCCTTTAACTCTTTAAAAAAAAAATCATTCTTACTAGGGTTCACAAAATGTCCAGACATACACAGGCTCGGCAAGCCTTTCTTCTGCCCGGTCCCTTTATCATGGGGGTAACAGGTTCCTGTAGGCTTAGACTAGATTATAATAGACATACTTGTATAATTGTGACTTTTGCAGAGCTAATAATGAGATGTGATGATATGAATGCCATCTAATCAAATTGTATCAGTAACATTCTTGGCAAGTTATACAACCCTATTCATGGTTTTGTTTTGTCCCATAGGAATCATAACATTTTTGTTGTTTTGCAACACAATCACCAGTTAACGTGTGGATTTAGTATTTGTAACACAAGCTACCGTACATAGCATTATCTCACCCCTGGTACTAGTTGAGCCATTGGAATAACATTAGAAAAATATACTCAACGATCACCCTGGTGAAGTCACAATACTACGCCACGGCCGTGAATTTGCTAAGTATATTCTGATTATTCTGAAGTTGTGATGACATAAAATGTCATAGAAAGGGGTAAGATAAATCCAGAACCGCACATGCATCGTAAAATACTCCACTCATTTGGCTGTGCCATAATGTCAATTGGCTTTGCCTTGATGACGATTGCGGCCCATCCAAAGTTGTGGAGTATTGTCTATACGATTCTCGATGCAGTTCTATAAAGGTTCTCGGAATAACTCAACATGCTTGCGAGTACGATAACTCATACTAAATATGAGATCAACCGATTAATATTTCCAGGCTAAACTAAAATCAGAAATATCTTCATGCTTCGTCTGAGTTCCCATTTGCCATCTAATTTGGAGTGCTTCAGATTATTTGGCTATCGCCTCGTTCATATTACTATATACCTGTGAGTGAACGTCTATGAAATACTACCCGCTGCTATAGGGGTGTAGTATAAATAATGTTCGCGCCGAAAAACTTTGACTTTCTCTCTCTGGAAACTTGGTTTCCCTATTCTTATATACCTTCAAATGTGTTTTAATAACGATAATTAGCGTTATTTCCATTTGCGCTATTTTGAGTGGTGAGTTAATATGAATAGGGGCATGTACCAGATCAAAAAGCAGAATACACGCGCGAACTACGAAATTACTACACATTATATAGTTAAAGTAAAACAGATATATCTAATCAATTGATATGAAAATGATCGCTCGCCATTGTTCGTAGGCAGCACACAAATTCTAGGGAGCGGAACCTTCAAACCAAAACGAGGCTGCAGCTGGCAAAGGGTTTTGTCATTTTCGGGCACCCTAGCTTTCTGGTATCATCGCTCAACTCACTGTACATGATTAATATGTGTAATTAAAGATACTTTGATGTGTTTCTAACAAGATATATCAACAAACTTTGTGGGATACAAGTATGACTGTGTGAATCTGCAAATTTATGTACTTTTGAGCAAGTTTTTATTTTGACATTTGTAGCAGCCTGTCATGTGCAATTTCAGCAGTTTGACATTGGTTTCAATGGCGTAAAAAGGTTAGACCCTATCGCTTTGGTCAAAACAGTAATCTAAGTTCTTGTTTTTTGTCCACTAAATCTCATTCAATTTTATTGATATTTTCAGCAAAGAATTCTATACATATGAGAAACAGTTTTACTAAACCTCATCTTTTACTAATGATTAACTCATTTTACTGCTCGAACTGGCAAATAGGCACTGCACCACTAGGCCGAATGTACCCGTTACTACGTTGCGTGACGTCGGCGCCAATCCCGAGATTGTCAACAAAATGTATGTAGTTCCACCTGTCTTACAAGGGGCGCTCCAGTCGGTCAGTTGTCATCACACTGCATTCCTTGAGAATTCATAGTGACACAGTAATTACCTTTCAGCATTAACATTCATAAAAATAGCTCATGGGCCCAAAGCAAATAATTCCTGTTCACAAGGTTGATAAGAACAGCTATGTCTCAGGCTCTGCAGAAAAAGACAACAAACAAGAACAAATGACAGGACTATTTGTCTACCATTTCATTTGAAGTCAATAAATTGCCCATTTATAACTCATAGTCAGTAGGCCATTAATACATCATCAGTGTAAAGTATCATAGCATGGAAAACCTATTTCACATATGTTTACGTCATGCATATATATATCTATCATTTGGCGTAAATAATTAGGTCCTATTTGCCTTAACTTGTCACACAGCAGACTACGCAGGGCATGTGTCATGATCCTTTGCAAAAACAACACGGTCATCACAAAGAAAACTGTGGAGTAGCCTAAGTTTGGTAAACTGCAACTGAACTGAGGCAATATGCATGGAAAAAACAAAAAGACTAGGAAAATCAGTGGTTCGCCACAAGAAGAAGCTGAAAAACTTTTGTTTGAAGACACACAGCTGGGAAGGCCTAGTGACTTGGTGAGTGAACAAATTCTACTACCAAGGTTGACCATCGATTCTTCAAACATACAAATAAGAAACATCACAAAATTTCATATAAATTATGGAGGAGGTAAATTCACAAAAAAACAGACACAGTAGTTGTTGTTAACAGTGGTTGTTGTATTTGACCAAGATGACAATTAACAGGCGGTGTCATATATATCAATCATAGATCACGACGTTTCGCGCAAATTCAGAGCGCTTCATCAGGTGATTTAATATAAATGTCGATATGTGGTGAGTTTCATGAGGATCCAGAGGAGAAGACAGTGAGCTTTATATGAAATTTTGTGATTTTTGAATTCAAACCACTTGGTGGGAGTAATAGTGTGGCGATTGCATCAGGATTATTCAATTCAATCCACCACGCTGATATGAGAGAGATCTGTGACTGGATCTGTCACAGCTGTGGCATAGGCGCCCACCATGTTAAGCAAATGGAGATTTATATGAGGGGTAGGATAAATGATAATCTACTATTTTATAAATTTAAAAAAAAAAAAGATTTTACTTTGAAAACACCATTGTTCTGGGATTATAATTCTAGTCCTGTATATATAGCACAAGTTCTGATAAGATATCACCCACCCACCACACTGCCACCGCCACCTCTGTCACCGCCACCGCCTTGCAAACCAATCTGCACAGCCATGCTCACAAACGACCAGACAGCCTATGTGCACCCATAGACTTTATCCTACCCCTAATAAAAAGCCGCCATAGACTTAACATAGGCAAATTTTATGTGGCATGCTGTAGCATAAAGTGTTTTTTATGTCACTAAAGTAATAAAAAGAAATTGACCAATCAGAGACCAGGATTTCAGCTACTACGAAAAATGTTCCGGTTGCACTCAAAATGCCCATCCAGATGTTGCTAGCATGATACAGAATAATCGAAAAATAGAACTCACACCTGAAGTGTAGAGACGGGGTAGGATAGATACAGAACCGAACTCGAGTTAGCCTGACTAGTTTTCAAGCCACACCGGTCAGGTCTGCTACTCACTACACTCGGCTATCGCCTCGTGTAGTAATACACGACCTGTCCGTCGTGGCATAAAAACTAATCAGGCTAACTCTCATTCAGTTCTATGTAATACTCTGAAAATGTATGTAGGCAGGGGACTTAAGGTATTATCCTACCCCTAATATAAAATCCCATAGGCTTAACATCGAGTTTCCATATGCCTCGCTGACTTGCATACAGAGTTTTATATGCCACTAGTGGCATACAGAATTGTCATCACGTAATATTCCAAAATTGAGGAGATGGGGTAGGATAAAATAAAAACTTGATTCGTTTTAATCTTGGCCACTGCATGCCACTCCTGGAGTTTTGGCTCCGGACTTCACTCGGCTTCGCCTCATGAAGTCACTATGCCAAACTCCAGTCGTGGCATACGGTTGCCAAGATTACAACTCATCCAGTTTTATGATACTCCCTTTTTAACTGCCAGGGTGGGCAGGACAATATGTAATTATGTCTATTACTGTCTGTGTTTGGGTGTGGAATGAAAGGTTCAGGATAATAGAACAAGTGAAAGTGAAATAGCAATAAACAAGTGATATACATTTTGGGTAGAACACACCTGGGAGCTGTTTCAAAAGCCGGGGGGGGGGGGAGTAAACGGGAATGGCCACCACCAAAGCGACATTAAAAGCGAGAGTTCTAAGGTCTCGTTCAGAACTGGCGTCGCTGTTGAGATCCCGGTACCGGTAGCTATGCCACCATAACAAATGAGACATTTGATAAATCACTATGTATCGGATGATTTAATTATTCCAAATTATTCCTTGTATTTTTCCCCACATTTCAGTTTTTATTTGACGCTTCTATATGAATTCTTAGCGGAGTTACAGAGCCTAACTATTGAAACGGGTACTACCACTGTTGGTGCCGCTTTGGTCCAAAGTGCCGCTCGCTGTTAGCCAGGTGTCGCTATTTGGTTAGTGAGAGCAACTACGAGAGTTTTTTCAACTGATGAAACAGCTCCCTGGCTGGCTAGTCCCAGCCTTGACTAAATAAAAAATGTCTCCCACAGATACTGTAATGCGTGGTGCATGGTCGGCAAGCTGAAGGGAAGCTAGTTTGGTAACCGAACCCTTCTACGCAACTTTGTGTAGCTCAGGGAGCTGTTTCAATAGTTTTGGGGAGTAAAAGGGAATAGCAACTCCAACAGCGAGAGCAATCAGCGGCACCAACAGTGCAAACTATAAAGTCCCATTTCATAAATGGTGTCGCTGTTGAGATCCCGGTGCCATTTGCTATGCCAGCATAATGAATGAGACATTTGATAAATCTATATGTAATGAATAATTCAATAATTACAAATTATTTCACGTGTTTTCCCCCACATTTCAATTTTGTTTGACATTTCTACATGCATTTTTGGCTGAGTTACAGAGCCCATACTGTAGGTGTCGCTTGTGAGACATGCAAGTGATAGCCTAGGGTCGAGCAGTACAGTTGGAAACTGAATGAGTAGTGCAGTTACTGCAGTTCTTGGTTCATATAGTTTGGTCGTTCTCACAAAGAAGTTGACCACTAGAGAAACATGAAAATCTAGATATGGGTAAAAGATACATATGGTATTGTTAAGAGTATGTTTTTCTTTACTTAGATGTGTTACAATAGGTTTTAAGATGGTTGTTTTGATCAGTGCGAGAGGGTATACCCTCTCGTGAACATTGGCAGTAACAGCGGCAGGACTTTTAGTTATGAAACGGTTACTGCCACTATTCGTGCCACTCACACGGAAAGTGCCGTTCACTATTACATCCACCAAGTATTGAAACGGGAACTGCCACTGTGGTGTCATTGAAACCAACAGCGAGAGGATTTTCAACTATTGAAGCAGGTTCCTGGTTGCCAGAGTAAAGGGACTAGATTGGCCACCACCTCTGTTTACACTACGTTCCAACTAAGAGGTTAGTAACGTTAACCCATGGTAGTCCGTTCACACACCGCTCCGCCTTCGGGTTACGGTACGTGAAGGTCTACCAGAGCATAGGTGTTATTGGACAGCTATCTTTGGTGAGAGGAATATCAAGGGAGCTGTTTCACTAGAAGCTGCAAGTGTCTCTCTCTGTAATAGTGGCACCACAGCGACAGTGTGCGTTTCATTAGGAGGTGCACTCAAGCATGAACGGCACTCGGGAAAGGAGCGGCACCAACAGTGGCAGTGACCGTTTCATCAGTAAAATTGGAGTCGCTGTTAGTGTCACTGTGGAGCCTCTGTAAGTGACAGGGTCTACCCTGTCTTTTGTTACGTGTATAGAATAGTCTCACCCACTTCCCGTGAGAATGAAGCAATGAAATTTTTACACGAGTAAGATATACATATATCCTATAATGGTACCAAATATGAGGAACATCGGCCAAGCGGTTCCGAAGTTATCGGCGTTTGATTTCTTTACTCCCTCTGTGCGTTTGCGTTGGTCGCTGTTCTTTTTCACTCCCACCGTAGTGCGGCGGGGTTTCGGCTATTCTTTTTGTCTCCCCCCGGAGGCCGGCTGGAATTGCAGTATTTGCTATGACCAAATTTAAACGCCGATATCTTGTCATATAATGACATATAAATGTCAAATGTCAGACATGCATATGATGAGCATATACATATTGCCTATGGTATATTTCTATTCACATGAGTCTATCTTTTCAAACCGGTATTTCCCCCCAACAAAGTACAGAAAATATACTTTAAAAAAAGACAAAAAACCTGAAATTAATACATTTTCATTTACTACAGATATTTATCTATCACAGCCTATTGATTCCAATGAGCTTTGACACATACCATAATTGTAGATATGTTTAAAGAGAAATATGTTGCACGTGAGATTAGTATAAAAGATCTGCATACACGATGTAATGTTGACCATCTGATGTTTAGAAGAACCTACCTCATGTACCTGTATATGAGAAGATACGCCGAAAAGATTGAGACAAAGAATAACCCGAGGACGAGACAACAGGAAAAAAGATTAGTCAAGATGAAGAGACCTCGCACAACCTTCTTTAAGAGAAATCCATTGTACATAGGGATGGATCTCTGGAACAGCTTACCAAGAGAAGTTCAAGATACCGAGTCCATATACCTGTATAAGAAGAATGTAAAATTAAGAACTATAAATGCCACAGGTGTAGATACTGAACAATTTTAGGAAAATGAACGAAAACCCCTATTTGTCCATCTATAAGGCTTATGATATACGACAGTTGCTACCATCTCATCTCATTAATCACATACAAAATCACCCGGCAACTTTGCTGGCTTCTGCCCATGTAAATGATTGACATTGTTACTGTAGGAAGAATGAACATGCCCTACAGCGGTACATAAAACCTGCAAACCAGCAGACTACCCTGTATCATATTTGTCTGACAATAAAAAAAAATGTCCGATACCCCTAAAGAAGCTGACTCTTTTGGAATTTCTCAATTTAACAACAGCCAAACTGATATGAAAATATCTAATGAGAAAGCTCATGTTTACAACCTTTTAACTTCTAAAATCTATGCATGCAGATATGTTATATAATCTTCATATTATAGAGGCAATTTATGAAAATTCACAGTCAGAGCTTGTAGCCCATTGAGTTTGAATTGCTTAGTAATTAAAAAGGTGAAGCCGCCTGAATTCGATAAAACACGATGACACGGTAAGAAATAAAATGAACCGCTGCCTTCAGCAATGGTTTGTTTTATTGTCAATTTTACCACATATTTATCATGTAAAGCCACAGTAGCCCTGTTTCCATGTACTGCACCATGGCCCTGGTAGAGTAATGCAAGAGGATGTCTTATGCAATTGACCAATCAGTGGCCAGGATTTCAGAAAGCAGAAAAGAAGACATGGATTTGGGAAATAATTTGAATTATTATGATATTATGATGGGATTAAGATAAAATGTATATACCTTACTGATACATACACACATTTCTTTCAACAAAAGTATTCCATGAGCTTGCAGAGGGAGTGGAATATTTTTATCGAAAGAAACAAGGTACACAAGTATGTACCAGTAAGGTAATACATTTTTATTTTATTATATACCTTCAAATATAAGTATTTGATGAATTTCATAGGGGAAATGTGATGACATCCAAGCTAGATTCAAAGTGTGCTGGTATATCTGTTGGCATCTTACTGGAAGTCAAATACAGGATACTTTCAAGCACTTTTTTTTAAAGTTTTCAAAGTTGGGTGGTACATCAATTTATACCACCATACTCTGCTGGTATATATTTTATACCAATACCCTAGGAGAGGTTGGTATTTGTGTAATGTACTGGCACAGGTATATAATAATCTAATGTATGTGAAAGGTGTGAGATGAATCCAGAACTGCAGTCCAATCATATAATAAACAATACTCCACTGGTTTCGATGCACTCTAATCATAACTCAGCTTCACCTCGATGATGGTTGGGGCGCATCCAAACTTGTTATGTATTGTTTAGTTATACGATTCTTGATCCAGTTCGATATGAATATGCCATCTTGTGTGTATGATCAGCTATCCACTGCCACTGACTGTCCACACAGAGTCAGTGAACCACACACAATGGTCAGAATGTTTATATAATATGGTGAAGGGCTGTCAGTGCCGGACTTGATGTCGCAATGCCGACCCTATACCTCAGTATCAGGAGCAGTGATGGCACAGGCTCCTCTGCCTCAAAGTGGGCCAGCGTTGGTTCACACTATGCTCAGTGGCCACCTGCAGGTCTGCTAGCTGCTCCCAGTTCACAGATGTACCTGTTAGCCTCGCCCTGTACATACTCACGGGCATGGTAAGTGGGGGCCTAGTCTTTAGCAATCATTAACAGAACCTAATTACTGGTTTTCATCTTTAAAATCCCATTATTTCCACATCTTCCGACGACGTCCACCTCCTATTTACTTTTACCTCATTTATCCCCACATATGGTCTGCTGGGGTGGACAGCAATCACCAATCTGTTCACCCTCTTGGTTGCCTCGCCTCCCCATGGTGCAGACCGGATATGCTTGCATGCAAGCAGAAAAAAGCGACCGGGATGGGGAGTTAGCTCAGTGATAAAGAGCACCAGACTTGTAATCCCAAGGTTGTTGGACTTTGTTGGTTTGAGTCCCACTGCAGCCACTTTTCTCCTTCACCCCAGCAGTGGTAGATTTACTGCTATATCAAAGGCCAATCCTTCTCATACCATGTCTATGGGGTGTGGGAAGTTAAAGAACTCTCATCTCAGTAAATGAGTAGGGGTGGGATTTCTACCTGAATTCATTGCATAGATTCGATCACCACCCTCATGGTGTAAAAGAACATTGAGAAAGTCTTGCAAGGACCTATAATGGTTGATTGGACGTTAAATCAAACCAAACAAACAAACAATCCCCACATATTCTCACCATTTCAAACTTACCTTACTGATTCTTTCCTTTCGGGTCAGGTCCTATCAGTTTCTGCAAATTTTCCCATTATTCCACGTTGGTTTATACCTTTTATTTCATTTAATGACCATTTCTGCTGTTCAAATAGATCTGCTATATTGTCACTTAACCTATGAACTTTCACAATTTCACCTATTTTAAATACTCAATATTTTTATCAATTCCCAGCAGGTGTAAAATGTTCTCTACCATTCTGAGTTTAACCATTACCTAATTGTTCTGAATAATTCGAAAAATTGTCTGATTATTCTCAATAATGCAACTATTTATTGCCCAACTCTCTAACATTTAAACCTATTTCCATGACATATTTTCCAAGGTGGACAAATTTGTAAGGAGATGCATTTTGCAATTGACATAAATAGGTAGGCAAAATCCTAATAACTATTCCAGGGTTACAACTCAATTACGGGAAATGACAAGAATAGAACTGAGAAAGCAAAGGATGGTCCTACTTCAAAAAAGAAGCAACATCCACTTCTGTCAGCAAATGTCTTCTCAAGGATCACATTCTGGTATGGTGAATCTGTAACAAGAAGATTTAAACAATATTACCTACTTTGCATGTTATGAATTTATACACTAGACTCTTTTCTTTTGCAATTGAGCTTAGGTCTCCTTATCAGAGAAATAAAATACAAATGGTATTATTTGCTTGGATTAAACATAGAATATTATGTCCCTTGAGTCTTAGGCTTATTTCAAGATGAGTTACATTAACATTTCAGTGGTTTAACTGATTAGTGCATTCACTCTGAATACTCACTGTCATTTTTTATTCAGGTGGATGGGCAGCCTCTTCTACACAGCCTACAAGAGGCCACTAAATGACACAGATTGCTATGAACCTTTGCCTTCAATGAGCTGTGAGAAAAATGTAACTAGTTTTGAAAAGTAAGTATATGATCTGTACTTCAGTCAGATTGTGGATTAATCGATTGTAATCCTGACAACTGGCACCTCTACTGTTTTTAATTTAAGCCTCATGTATACCATATAACTATACATTCCTTGCTGCACTTTGCACCATTGAGAAAGGTCTAAAATGCACCACACCTACCCACCCTATTTCTATTGTTCCTGTCTTTCATCATGGTCTATAACTCCTCCTTTTATATCATATATCTCAATTGAATACTTGTACATATTTCATTACTTCTATCTATCATGATGCCCTTATGATCTGTCACTCATCATCTCTCACTTTATCTATAATTTTGTAGCCCACTTTCGGAAAGATTGTATCTATTCCAGCGATGTCTAACACCACCCTATGAGGATCACATAGGTTGCCTCTGAATGTTTTCGGTATATAGATGACTATATGGCCTAATCACACAAAACCAGACATGTTAACTTGAATAAACAAGGATGTTTATTGTACACAAGTTCTAGTGATCTGGAATCAATCAGCTTCACTTTACAGTACCTGGACACTGGAGTGGCAAGTCAAGCCGAAGGAACTTATTTATATGCTGAAGCACATAAAATAGTTCAACCACCGAGGTTTGGAAAAACCTACTACCTTTATGAGACTCCAAGGGATTCACTCCTTACAGAGAGAATGCACAGAGAAAACCTGCTGACCTGCTGCAGACTTAACCTTATATACAGGCTGAGTTATGTAATCCAAGTGTAACACACAGCACTTGTGTGCACAGGCTCATCCCAAATCACCACACAGCAGGGACTGACTTCCAACGTCCTCTGGTGAGGAGTGAACAGACAACCGCTAGACTGACTTGACCCCTACAATTTTATCACAATATAAACACAGCTTTTATCATGTTATTGTCTTGCTACTTCCTACTTTAATGGATAAGGTATTTCTGAAATAAATATGGCATCTGGGCAGTTCTGTCTTTGTTCATTATTATGATAAACCCAACCAACATGAATGTATTATTTTTGTCAGACCTTTAGGATGGTAGTTATCTTCCATGCAGAGTCACATCGGGAGGAGCTAATGGTTTTCAAAATGTTTGGGACATTAGACGACTGTCCAGTTTGTCTTGCCATGAATGCCTAAATATCACCTCCAGATATTTGGAAGTGAATGAAGCCCACTCAATGATCATACATTTATGTTTTATCTCTTTAAAAAGTTTCATATAGATCTTTCATATTTAATTTAGCTAATAAATGACGCATTTTCATTTCTCAAATTCTACATCTTCCTCCTGTGATATATTATTTGCACTTGTTCAAATGAGAACTTCACATAGCATTGACATGCCCTTACAATGTCTTTTCTAGATCATGTTCACTTCAGCATCCATTGAATAACATAATACCCAGTATAATATTAGACTATTAGGAGTCTTTGTTTTTCAGGCGCTGGTACAAACTATCAAAGAAGGAAAGACAGAAACATGGTGCCTTGTTCAAAAATCTTCTCCTCCACAGCAAGACTATATTGATCCAGGCGCTTATTATGGAACTATTTAGTGTAAGTTTCTTTTTGAATATGTGGCATAGCTGAATGAATACTTCAATAAATTAATTTAGATTTTTGAATGGAAAAGGAGAATCATATGACTAGAGTCTTTGCATCAAACCTTGTGTTCTGCAAGTAGGTGATCAAATCTGTTGTTCTGGTCCGTACTTGCTCAATAGTTTTGACGGTCTCGTCTCATCAGATGTATACTATTTTCTAAAGAAGTTTTAGACTAATCATAATCAGTATTGTAAACTTAAAGCAGCAATCTGAGGAAATTTCAATATTTCAATATGTATAATTTATATGATAGTGAAGATCAATCTGAGGAAGTTTCAATATTTCAATAGGTATAATTTATACGATAGTGAAGATCATTTTTATCTTTTCTACTTGGTTTGCCAAATGGTCTAAGGGTGAACACCGAAAAGATCTGTTCAGTAACGGTATGTTTAAGTAACCTTAATCAATTTTTGATTTTATCATCTTGTCAGTTCTAATCTTAGTTTACTGTTAAGATACTGTATACTGACAATAGGAAGCCACTATATCTGCCTAAGGAAGGTGCCTAAAGCCACATATATACCAATGAGTTAATCCAGTTGACACTATGTGTTACATTTCTTTTTCAACAGGAGATGATAAAATACGCAGCTCCTTTTCTGATAACTGGACTGGTTCAGTACCTCAATGGCAGCGGACAAATTTCAGAGACAACAGCCTATGTCTATATGGCCATCTTGTTGTTGATTCTTATGCTCATCAGTCTTCTCCATAGTCATATATTCTTTTGTTACTTCAAATCTGCTATGGAAATGCGGACATTGTGTGCAGGACTAATCTACAAAAAGGTAAAATAATCTTGTTTTCCTCTCTTTAAAAGATTTTCCATGCTTTTAAAAAATTATTTTGGCCAAATAGTCAGCAATGTTTATGAGTAAGGTGTCTACACACTATTCCAAGCCTCTGTTTAAAAAAAAACTTTATCAATGTTACAATCTGCTATGGCAGGTTTTCATTGTAGGTATATAACTTGCACTGGTTCCATCATTGTAATTTCATCGAGCAGTACATAAAGTACACAAAGATGAACAAAGTATACATATGATATAATCGCTGTTTCTTGCCTTCATTTATGCAGTCTTTCTTTTCACCTCACCTTGTTTATTTGACATTATCAAAACAAATTTGAGTCTGCAAATCTTCAGTAGGCCTACAGACTGGGACTCGCATCATCGGTTGCTTACTTACCACTTGGGTGATGGCCAATTGGAGTCTGCCAATCTTTGGTAAGGCTACAGTGTGATGGCTTTGGGCATTTGAAGGAGAGTTTACTATACCCCCTAAAACCCTAGTCAGAATGATGGTGGAAGGCCTTGCTCACAAAGCACGCAACACCAAGGTTTGTGATTGAGTCCCCCTTCCTCTAGAGATACTGGATGGAGGTTTCTATGAGATTATCAGTAAATACATAATATTAACTGGTTTCAGATACAAGCGGCTCCTCCAAAGACTATGTAGCAATATCCGGGCAAATGATAGGATATTACATAGATTCTAGTCTGAGGAGATTACAACAGCTCATATCCTAAAACATGACTTATTCAGCATTGGAAATTTGAATTATCAAAGAAAGGACCAAAATACCTGAAAATTTTCTTAGGCACTACTTTGGACTTTCTGTAATCTGGAGTTTTAAGCACCTATAATCTTTAATTAAACAGCCCTCATAGGTTTAGTATAAAGATTTCGCAATTGGTGCACAATGAAACAGGGTCCGAAGAAAATAGGGTGTCATTTAAGATGTCATTTAACCACCATGACTATGCCAGGCATCTGAAACATCATCCCTCTTTAGAAGTTTCACCACAAGCAGGGTTGAGCAGCTACAAATGCATTCGACTGGGTGTTATAGGAAGCTTGACATGTTTGTTGAACCAGAGTATGCACTCCTGTATGCAACGCTATGGTAGGAGGTTATTGCACAGCCATTATAACAACACTATGTTTAATGACTCCGCCTTGGCTGCTGTAGGAACAAACACCATTGGGCTAGCAATGACAGGTGTGTTGAATGCCACCGTCATTAGTAAGCAATTCCAGTTCAACTTTATTGAGGACAAACTGCTGATTTCAGCTGATATATTCCTCAAGACCCAGCACCTAGGATTATACTGGCACTGCTACTGTGCATATCTCTGATGCAGGCACATTGTGCAATAAGCTTTAATATATTACTAAACTTTGTTCCTCTGTATGTACTTGTCTGTTTCATATCTTTCGTTACTGATACTTAATTTTACCTTGATGTGTTTCAATTCATGTTTTTATTTTGCTGTTAGCCATACCTCATGACTTTGGTCTTCTGTAGGTCCTTTCCATCAGTAACAGGGCTCGCCGTCAAACTTCAACCGGCAATATAGTGACCCACATGTCTACAGACATAGAGGTATTTCATCTGGTAAGTGACCATTCAATGACATAGGAAAGAACATTCAAAATCAATACTATATCAATAAAGATTGCATGAATTATAGTCTCTTATGTTGGTGGACAGACAAACATGTTGCAAGCACTGAGGTACGTTTTATGGGCTTAAGAGAGACCATTGGAAATATTCTTACTCTTCATCTGAGTAAAAATGTTGAGTAAACTTAGATGTTCTCCTCTCCTCAATATGTTTTTAACTGCCCTGTACTGCACAATAATAATATCTCCTTGCTGGGTGCTGATTATAAATAATGTGTGATAATGAAAGATTATACCTAAATATTCCTGTCATAGTTATCAAAGTCAATCATATATAAGAAAATTGGAGATAAGTCACATATTCTGAAAGCAGCTACTCTAGTTGTATGCAGTTGTTCGTCATCTCTTTCCAGTGCATGCTATCCCTTCATGGATGTCTGTTCACTCCCTTCACCCTGGTGGCATTTCTGATATTTGGAGCATTTACAACTGGATATTCAGTCATTACGGGCTTTGCAGCTATAATCCTGTATCTGCTTGGTCGTTTATTTATAGGGAAGTTGATAGGAAGATTCAGGTATGTCCATATATAACATATAATACATTTTTGTATTTGTAAATGTCTAGATTACTGGTCATAGATATCTATTTCCAGTTTGTCTAAAAATATTTCTTCTTTTATACACTCAGATTCTCAACACACCTTTTCCTACGATACTTCTCTATATGATACATTTTTGATTGAAACATTAATTTATTTGTGTGTACAGTTTTACCATTAAATAACAATTGCTCATGCTAAATGGTAGTAAGCTTTGCTTGCGCCAATATAACTATGATTAAAATATCAAGGATTGTAATATAAAAAGACTCAGCACATAAGTTATGATATAGTTTATATCTTTAATTTGTTGGAAATATAATCAAATACTTGCATATGGTGGTGATTAATGTACATTTCAAATTATATGCTTAATTGAATCTATTAATCAGTTTAGTAATTTCTGTAAATATCTTACTGATTAGATTGTTGTTAGTATCCAAACCTCTAATGGTATGAAATATGAATTCAGTACATATCAACCATACAATGCGCATCAACTCTGATATTTACATAATCTTTTCTGTATTTCAAAATAACAAAGTTGTAATTCTTTACATGCTAGGTATTCGCAAGAAACCTTGACAAGGCAGCGGATTCATTTGATGAGTGAAATCATCACAGCAATGAAAGTTATCAAGATGTACTGTTGGGAGAAACCTTTTGCCGAAAAGGCTAAACAATTGAGAAGGTAAATGGAAACTATTCATAGGCCATATTAATAGGGCTACAATAAAGTTCATTCCGAATTAAAACAAGAAAGCTTATGTATGGACCTTACAACAACCATAAACTATACAAATGGATCTTTCAACTATTTCTTATCACACTGTCTGATGACACTATAGCACAGGTTTAAAAGTGTATAAGTAAAGATATGCAGAAATCAGGATTGAGAAATATTAAGAATCAAATGTTGACCTTTGTATAAACACTCACATTTTACAGCAGAAAATACTAATGCTAATATTTGTTTTGTATTACAGTGGAGGTTATGAGACTCAGAATAAAGAAATGTTCATAGCCTGAATCCTTTATTGGAGGAAATCTGAAAATCTATTTAAAAAGAAACTTGGTGTCTGAGACAACATATGTGCCTTTAAAAACACTGAACATTTGGGAAAGAGAGCAGATTTGGTAAATTTTCACTGATGAAGTCAAGGTGCACATAGGAAAAAACCTTTATTGGACAATAAAAAATGGAATAACCTAAAAATAAATGACCTCAAATGAAGATCATGAAATGTTAACCTATATGCTGACTTTATAGACTCCCCGGGCTGGTTCTTGAGTCTCCAGAGGCTGGATGGACAGGAGCCGGTCCATATACAGCACAGGCTGTGACATGGTGGGTCAGGCCTGTGGATGTATCGGCACCACTTTGTGGTAATGAGCAGTAGTGACTGCCTTGTTACCAGTCACAAACCTCTTCTTCTTGTTTACTACATATCAATCTAACATATATATTCAACCATTGATTATTCATCTGCATATCATACCTTGTGCTTTCAGATCTGAAACAGACCAAAATCTTAAACGTTTACTGCTGGTGAACACAGGATACTTCAGTAGCTTATCAGTAGGAATATTTGTAGTTTACATCATACTGCTCACATCATTCCTCAGTGGTGACAGAATTGATCCTACGGTAAGTATTTTTTTTTTTTTTTTAGGTTTTTATTTACCCTGGAGGATGACTTAGGGTCAGACAAACAGTGGCCCTATCTTCCAGCCTCTCCAGCCTTTAGAGGGTTCATAATGCCATCGGTGCCTAAAAAATAGGCTTACATTTTGTCATGGCTTCTTATAACTAGTGTACATAATCAGAGATGCAGATACTCCTGGGTCAGCCCGAGGAGAAAGCTGGGTAAGACAAAACCGCCACTGCCGTATACACAATTTGAACAGGTAAGTAATACAATACATTTTGTTTGACATATGCCTTTTTGCGTGTCAATAGTTGTTAAACATTAAGAATATGTACTGGTGCTGCAATCCTATATCCATTTTGTTAGTTGTTGTGTCACGTCTCCGAGAGGTATATGCACCATTCGGTGGATCAGGTGGAGCTTTACAAGGTAGTTTACAGGGTTTTAGTCATCTTGGCTGCTACTCTCTTTGCTGTATTAGTAAGTTTCTAGTTTTCTTGACATTTGTTGTTTTAGTGTTTTGTTGAGGGTGTTAGATTCGCTGATTTTCCTAAACGCCAACGTTTGAGTGTTCCATAGTTGCGCGGCTTTGTACTCGACCGATTCTTTGTATTTTGATGTGCTAATGTATGGGCATACTTTCAGTACTGGGCCATCGTGTAGTCTAGTGTTTCTGTTTCCGTTGGTTAGGTAGTTAGGGTCCTTTGCTCTTTCATAAGCTACTTTTAGTAGTTGCGTTTGGCGCCTGTCATGCAGGTAATTTATCTTGAATGTTTTGTGGAGCAGGTTGGTCGGTACTCGGTGTTTGGCATTGTAGCAGATACGCAGTCCCTTGTTTTGGCACCTTTGCAATTTTGTTAGTAGTGTGTTGTTAGTGTTATGGATGGTGGCGCCTCCATATTCAAGGAAAGGCAGAACTTTTGTTTTGTAGATAGTGATGGCTTGCGCTTTGGTGAGATATTTTCTTATGAACGATAACATATGTAACTTGTGAGATGTTCGACTGATCATGCTGTTTATGTGTTTCTTGAATACTAGGGTTGGCTCTAGCATTATACCTAGATAGTTGAATTTGTGTACAGTTTCTAGCTCTTTCCCTGCTATGTATAGTCGTAGATTATTGACTTCATTTGACTTTAGTTTCTGGTGTGATCCAAACATCATTGATTTGGTCTTACTGGCATTAATGGTCAATCGATTGTTTTGGCACCATTCTTCAATTTGTTCGAGGTCTTGTTGTGCGTTAGCGTGTATGTCTGGAAGGTTTCTGCCAGATAAGTAGATGACGGCATCATCCGCATACAATTTCACTCGGGAGTGTTTGAGTTTTTTGTTAAGGTTGTTTACAAAATTCAGAAAGAACAGTGGCCCAAGCGTGGATCCTTGTGGGACGCCATAGGATATTGTGCATGGTTCAGATGTTTCGTTGTTGGCGATGGTCTTTTGTGCCCTGTCAGTTAAATAGTTTTGGATCCAATTTTTTATTTTCCCTGTAATTCCTAGGCTGGCTATCTTGTGCATTAGTATTTCGTGGGAGACAGTGTCGAAAGCTTTAGTGAAATCTATGAAGGTTGCCAGTGTAAGATGTTTATTATTTAGGTTGTTGAGTATATCATCTGTGAATTTAGCTATTGTTGTTTGGGTGGAATGGTGTTTTCTAAATCCTCCTTGGTCACAGTTTAATAGTTTATTTGTTTCAAGGTAGGTGGATAAATATTTATGTATGATTTTTTCTAGTAATTTTCCGGGTAAGGGTAGTAGTGAAATAGGACGGAGGTTGCCCACCTTGTGCCCACCTCGTGGTTTCGGTATTGGAATGACCGATGCTTGTTTCCAGGAGTTTGGAAAACAGCCTGTTTCTAGGGTTAGTTTGAAGATAAAGTGTAGTTCATTAGTTAGCAGTTCAAAGCTGTCTTTCAGTACTTTGGTGGCCACCCCTTCTATTGCACTTGATTTCATTATGTCTATAGTTTTTACTACCTCTACTACGTCATTGTATGTTATTTCTATGTTTTCTAGTTGCGAATCAGTCTTTTCATTGTCATCTACCCAGTCATTAGTAAAGTTTTCTGCTAGTTTTTTACCTATGTTACTAAAGAAGTTATTTATGTAAGATGCTGTCTCACTTTCTTCTACTTCCTCTCCACTTTCATTATTTGTTAAGTTGATTGTGCTACTTGTTTTACTGGCTGGCAGAAGTTTTTCGATTTTTTGCCAGAACTTTCTACAGTTGTCTCCGATTTGTTGCTGTATGTACTCTTTTTTTGCTTGCATTATTAGTTGTTTCATACGATTACGTAATCTCTTGGCATTGACCCAGTCTCCTTCTAGTTTGGTATTTTGTGCCTGGCGCCATGCCCTGTCTTTCTCTAAAATTGCATCTATTATCTCATCGTTGATCCAAGGTTCTTGTTTATGTCTGATTTGGTGCTGTCTGATCGGGCAAACACTGTCTAAGATGTTGGTAATATGATCGAGCATGAAATTCCACGCCTGTTCTGGATCTCTTATGTCATAAAGTGGTGCCCAGTCAATTGTGTTTAGCCGGTCATGCATAACTTGTTTATTGTAGTTTTTGTACGATCTGCCTCGGTATTGTTTTGTTGTGTAAGTGTCCTTTGTTTTCTTTTTAGTAAGGTAAATGGCGCAGTGGTCACTAAAGCTGTGGTCTAGTGTTCCGTGCTTTTGCACATACTTGGTGTCAGTAAATATTAAGTCGATTGTGTTGTTATATCTCGTTGGTACATTTATTATTTGTTTTAGGTTAGTTTCTATCTCTATATTATTTAATATTTTTGTATCGTTGTTGTTGTTATCGCTATAGTTAACGTTGAAGTCCCCCAGTATAGTAAGTTCAGCATTGTAATTATTTTTAATGTGCGTAATTTGCTCAATTAGGGTATCTGTGAAATGTGTGACATCTCCTTTCCGAGGTCGATAGATAATTCCTACTATATGATTTTTTTGTTGTTCTGGCTTAATATGGACCCAGAGACTTTCAATTACCTCCGTGCTCATGTTGTATGCCTCTAGGACGTCATAGGTTATTTCACTCTTTATGTAGGCTCCCACACCCCCACCTGATTTTACTTGCCCATGCTGGTTAAGCCATTTCCTGTCATTTCTTAGTAAATCATATCCTGGTATGTCAAACATAGCATCATTAAAGTCGGTGGTTAGCCATGTTTCGGACAGAGTAAACACTTGCACTCCTGAGTATCTGATGGCTGTTCCAACTAGGTCCGATTTATTTTTGAGGCTCTGCACATTGGCGTGAGTTATATGGAAACCCTTTCCCATGTCTGGTAGTCTGTCAGTCATGTTTATGCATTTCTATGTTGGGTCTAGTTGTAGGTGTAGTCATTGCTATATTTGTGTTCGTACTGACATACGTGTGGTTCACCCACCAGGCCAGGTCCCCGTTGCCCCCCCTAGAGGTCAGCATCTGTATAGCTTAGTTGTTAGTAGTTGGTGTCTGCCACCAGGGCCCCGCCCGTCCCAAACCTGCGTCATCTTTGCGTACATTTAGGCTCCGCGAGTGGGGAAGTGATAATAGTGTAGATGTAACTTACAGTTGTTGATTTGCTTTGGACTAGCTGTTGTTGAGTTTTGCAGTGTTCTGTGAGTAGTTGTAATGTGGGATACATCTGGGTTACTATCTTGCTTCTCACGGGTTGTGACTATTCTGCTTAGTTTTCATGGTAGTAGCGTGCGTGCCCACGCCTTCATCCCTAAACAACATTGATACAGAAAAATAGAATAAAAGCAATTCAGTGAAAAGTATCGGGTATCACATAGTTCAGACTCTTATTTACATGGTGTTCTCAGTTAGTGTAGTATACTACATAAGTCATCTTCGGTGTAGTAGATCATTTACCTAGTCCATGGGAATCTAGCATTCCATGGAGTCAAGAATCATAGATATGGAGAACAGGTAAGGGCTATGTACATCACTTATGGTTATACTTATTACTTGCAACATATAACAATAAACAGTCAACTTGTAATATATAATTTCTTAGCTCTACTATTTCCAGTTACTCATATACTCACAGTTGGTGTCCATGGGCGTGGTCTATCTATTGTTAACGATAGAATTATAGAGTCATTTACAGGTCTTATTAATGCTTAAAATGTGTGAATTAATAATATTATTGCCGATTGCAGAACTTTAACATCGCGTTTATTAAATTAATTTAGATGTACTTTGATTCGAGATATAGGTAAACATGGAGTATGCAGCAAAAAAGTAAGTACAGTGTGATATGCAATGTAAGATTTATAGTGTTCCAGATTTTGATTCTAATGTAAGAGTATATGAGAGCATGACTACCACTCTCTCAGTCTGAGATCCGTTTGTGTTTGACAGAGGCGTGATTTACCACTCCCCTATCACTTGGCACTTCAGTTCAGATATGATAGTATGATTGTCCACTCTACCATGATTGAACATTTTATCACAAAGGTTATACAAGATTTTGATCAGTTGTGTTCAATTGCAAGTCAGGTGAATATTCGCTTGCAGGGTGTACACGATGTTTCGTGCAAATTTGTCTTTCGTATTGGGTGTATAGTGAATACCGTCCGTGGTAGTCCCAGAATAGCGATGGCCCATACGGCCATGCCTGGACTTGTGCACTTGCTGGTGCATGTGAGGTGTTTGGATGGATTCTAGGTGATTGAGGCTATTTATTGCTTTGTTTACTTCCACTGCTGCGTTGTTCATCTCAGTCTGTTCCTCTTTAAAGGCTTCTCCGTGAGTATTATACATCTCATATGACTGATGAACTCGCAGATAATGACCAGTCGTGCATACTTTGCTAATGTCAGCTTGGCTGTGGACAGTTCTGACATTAAATGATCCACTATTTCTGTTGAAGTGTCAAATTTTGGCACTATATTTCTAAAGAGTAGCTTTGTAGAGCAATTGTTGATACCTGAGGCTAGGTATAGTAGGTCATATCTGTCACGATTCTTAAGTGTCGGTATCGCCTTACTAACTGTTTCCTGGATGGTTGCCCCTCTGTACCACAGAACGTCAAAAATAACATTAGTTATTCCCTGTGCATGCAGTTGGTCGTCTAGTCTAGTTTTCAGGCCGCCTCCTCGAGAGTCAGACAAGAGTAGCACTCTGAACATGGTTGATTGGTCAAGTGGGTCAGCGTACAAGATACAGTCATGTAATTTTCGGTTCAGGTACTCACTTGCTTTCTTTGAATCTTTTAATGATGTCGCCCATCACGTTTGCAAATCCAGGTTTTGGTAGTGCGGCAGTTCCAATATTTTTGACGTCGTAGAGTGTGTACCCACTTCCGAACGTAGTGTCTCGTGTTGCTTCGTAGAAGTTGTCAGATTTCGCTTTGGTTATCCGCTCCGCGATCCACTCGTGTTGGTCAAGTTTGAGGTTGACAACTTCCTCCAGCTGTTGTTGCTCGATTCTTTTCCAAGCTTGATCTCTTTTAATCTTGCGTGTAATGGACTTCACTGTGTACGGGTTGAGCGTTTCTTGTATTTGCCTGAAGGCTGCCTTATCATCGTGAAACTTGGCCATGCGCAGCCCGTACACATGCTCCGCGGTAGGGCCGCTTAGGCCATTGTGAACATCAACAACTCTACAGGCGTAGAGATTTGAGAGTGGACTAAGATGTCCTTGGAAGAAGACTCTATCCCCTGTCACAATTGTAGCAGCATTCTCTGTTGTTATTTTTAGTGGTAGATCTCCATACTCCTCTGGTTTGTAGTAGCGATCATTGATTGTGACTCCTTTGTTCTTGACTTTGACGTTCGTTACTCCGCAGTGTCGAGCAGCTTCCGCAATTGTTTGCGATTCCTTTCGATCCATAAGCTCATTGTCATTTAGGTCGGCTGTTATTATGACATTATCATAGCGTGTTCCTTTCAAGTTTGATTTGAGACCAAATATCTCTGAGATCTGTTGTTTTGCGACCATTTTCACTTTGATTGGCCGATGCCCATTGGTTTGTTTTGGTTCGGTGTGGCTTGTTGTTGTTGCGCTGGTTCCTTGGGTCTCCCTACTCTGAAGGCCCCATGCGTCATGGTAAATGGGAAACTGAGCTTCATTTCAGAGAATAAACCCTGCATTATTTCGTGCATTCGCTCGTGATCCTTTTCCTCTATCCCCCTGATTATCAAGTTGAGATGTCTAGCTTGTTTGTTGGTGTTTTCAATGTGTTTTTTTATTTGAACGATGTCTGCCGCATTTTCGTCCGCCGTACGTTCCACGCTTGTGACATGGGTGTGCAATCCTTTGCATTCATCGATGTGTGCTGTTAGTTTACCACTTAGCTCATCAACTTTCGTTTCAAGTGTGGTATTGCCCGATCTTATTTCAGTTAGTTGTTTTTTAATCCAATCCATGGATGCTGCTAGTCCCTCGAGTGTAGTTGGGGTTGCTTCGGTTGGCTGGCCAGTTGCCATGTTGTCAGTTGTTTGTTTTGGTACCTCGAGTCCTTGACAACCCTTCCTATTATCGCTCGATTGCTTCGATGCAGAATCTTTTCTGGCTTTGCGTTCAGCCGTAAGTCTCAAATCCATTAATGTGAGTACTTTCTGTAGGTCACTGCAACTTTAGTTTAACAGTTGTGTACTATTTGTTGGTCCAAGTATGCATTATCCAAGCACTACGGAACAGTTCGGTCGGAGCCCGATCAGCACACGTCCTACTCGTTGCGCGCCATGTTATATATACCAACAAGTTGCCAACAAGATACCAAGTATTCTTTTTAATCTATATTTTCATTCATAATTATGTTCTTCAATTTTGAATGTGCAGGAACTAAAGAAAAAGTGCATATTGATTTTCATACCATCCTGTGTAAAAGTAGAGTAAAGAAGCAAACCTTCAATGATAACATCGTGCCTAACTGGGTTGGGAGTAATGCGGTAACAGAAAAATGCTGCCATAGGTAAGGATGCCTCCATATGACTTTAGCCTGCACCCAGCATCATCCTCCCACCGGTCACGTGACATACCTCACCACAAGCCCTCAGCCTCACTCTCTCCTGCTCCGCCATCCAGTGGATGCTTATTCATGGTTTCCAGGTTAGAAGCAACCATTGATTGCATAAAGGTTAAAGTGCAGACTTGTCCGGGAGGGAGAAAATGAAGCCTTCAACTTCAGGTAGCTAAACCCACTAATTCTCTGCCCCACGGGCACTCTCAGTCAGTCACTACTGGCAGTATGATGAGAGCCACCTAGCACCACCCATATGACCAACCTCTGGCTGCCCACATGGCCACCCTCCCCAGTCCAGCCGCCCACATAGCCAGTGCGACCGGCCACCTAGTAGGTAACATGATGGACATTTTAGTCAGCCGGGCTCCCTCTATGGCAACTGGAGACCATATGGAGAGAACAGCCATTGTTAACTGCTCATCAGCTATTCAGCAGCCCCATGGGTAAGACATGCTTCTTACCTCATCAATGTGTTCCCTGTGGGACTAAGAGAGAGAGGACCCTCTCACTTTCCAAGCACATGTCTTGTTCCACCTTGTGATCTGGTTACCCCCTATGCAAGCAGGCTGTATTTGCACGACCTCATAGAAGATGCAAAGGACTTTGCATATGCAGGGGTACACACCTTCTCTGAGGAGGTGCTCTCTAAAATCGCTGAGGGTAGTTTCATGTGGGCGGACAACACCCACATCCAAATACTCTTGATTGGAATGGATTGCTCCGTGACTGCCTGCCTTGACTCAAATCATGTGGCATTGGTCTCGAGGTCCCAGTGCCAGAAGGATGAGGCCCTGGATACACTGTGCCTGGCCTACAACTCAGTGGAAGGATTCAGAAAGCCGGTTGAACACTACTGCTCACATTGCAGGTCCCAAGGCCTTGCCCATCTCCACGCTGCATCAAACTGAAGGCGGCTGCCAAGGTTGCCACATTTCAAAATGAGTATTGGAAGAGAAACAATGTAACAAGAAATTGTGAACTGTATAGTGATCTGTCAATCCTGGAAATGTTTGGTTGCATCTAGCTATAATGTTTGACAACGTTCTGTCCTGTAAAATTTCAGAGAAGTTGCCCACACAGTGTTAAGATATTTTTACTCTTATTACACATGTTAAAACTTTCCCATATTCTATGTTTGTCTTTTCCTCCAAAAAAACCAGGAGCTATGAAATTCCTTATTATGTTGTGCATGGATAATCTTCTATTGTATTGAATGTTAATTCCATGTACGTTTATGAAGTGACAATAAACTGTTTAAAAAGAAATAAAAAATTAGGGACTGGCTGACTTTCTAGCTCAGGGGGTTACAAAATCCTGGATACATGACACCCTGGTCCCATCTGGGGTCCCCAGGTCATCGCAACATGCCCCCAAGCCGATCAGCACCTCACCTCAACACTTAACCCTTTCTGGCAGGGCAATGCCATATGGCATTCCCCTGGCCAGGGCCGGACAATGCCATATGGCATTCCCCTGGCCAGGGCCGGACAATGCCATATGGCATTCCCGTATGGAATGGATGAACCACTCTGTATTTGTTCCTTTGTAACTTTTTGAAAATTTTTCGCAGAATCATAAAGATTTTATGAGGTATTATCCTAAATATTGCCAGCAGGTCTTTAAAATATCGGAAAGTTCTGATAAAAAATACAGATTTACTGGAAATTTTGAATTTTGAATTTCTTTTACGACCATACAAAGGCCACAATTGGTTCTGGTGCCTGCTATAGTATGGGTACATGGTGAATGATGTGTGCCTCTTGAAGGGTTAAGGGAGCACCTAAGCGATTGCCACAACCATCATCTGTGCAATTATGTGGAGTTTGGGTGGCCCCTAGGGTTCCTCAGTGACCTTCGTTGACCGACACTTGTTCCCTCCTCACTGAACAGCACAGCTAGCTGAGGCGACAGGTAATGATAGACCTCTCCTTCCTGATGGGGGAATGTATGGGGGAATGTAACATTTTTTCAACTCCCCAACATCACAGAAGGGGAGCAGTTGGGCTACACTCTCCCATCAATACAGGACCACATATTGTCTAGAAGGATGAACTTTCTGCAACTACAGACAGTTGAGAGTCGACCCCCTCAACCTGCCACTTCTGGGGTTAGGATAAATGCCCTCACTCCTGGTTGAAATGTGATTCTTTTGCAATGTCTATTTCATATGGATTTTTTATTGTGGTCATATATCCTTCTTTTCAGACCACCATATTGCTCTTTGGCTGGATTCAGACCATGAATGAAAATGTATTTCTCCTTGGACCCCAAGCACTTGGAAATGTCTATGAGACATTAGGAGCTACACAACGCATACAGGTATTAAATGTTCCATGTCGATTTCATATTAATTTTGTGAGGAAAGGTTTAGCTTTCTAGAATTCTCACTTCATTATATAATAGCTAAGGGATGAAAGTCACTTTTGTAAAAAGAAAAATTGATTAGATACCCATTACTTTTCATAATCTAATCATAATATGTGCAACATCATGTCATTATATGTTATCATGAATTTATCAAAATCAGGATAATTTTTTACAGCAATTCCTTAACTCTGAAGACTTCATTCAGGATCCTCTGGTTGCAAAAAATTCCTCCTCTGTAGCTGTGGTGAAATTTACTGATGCTGATGCAAAATGGGAACCTAATCATGAAGATGAACGAGTAATATCACATTTCATTAGTTCCTTGTTCTCTTTGTGAGGTTAGCCTTGGCCATGAAAAGACAAAGAGTGCTGAAGCTCTCTTCTTATGTATCTCAATATAAAGTTAAAAACAGGACTATACAGAAACTGGATTCCAAGTCATCTAATAATTCTGAAAATATAAGTAGATACACATAAACAAAAAATATGTATTCAAAATATTTTCATATATTTACATAACCACTGTTTATATGATGGTAGATGTCATCTACATCTTTGGATAAAGTAACATTTTCTGAATTTTCCTAATAGGATGAGAGAACCCTTACACTGGAAGATATCAATATCTCAATAGACTCGGTAAGGTCCTATTATTTCAGTATTTCAGTAGATATTTCATAATCTAGAATTTCCAGGGAGTTGATATCATAAAGAGGAGAGTGAACATATCATCAGACCATCATATGTTAAAAAAACAGAGTAGAATTGGTAAAATTGTCTAACACTATGATTGTATCTTCCTGGATAAGAATTTGTCCTATTGTACAAAGTCAGCCATTCATTAATGGCCTAGTAAAGTTGTATTGTAGGTTTGGATAGTTCAAATTCTAACATTCTGCGAACAATGATAGACCTTTGTATTTATTTAAAAAAGGAGACACTAGTAGGCATCACTGGCAAAGTTGGCAGTGGGAAGGTAAGCACCAAAGTATAGATTTAGTAAAGATAAAACTATGACTTGAGATTCAACGTGAAGCCAGAAGTGACTGAAAAATATCATACTTATACAGCCAAAATGTAACCTATTTCAATCTTCAAAACAAAGAAACAATAGGGATATAGATAATTAGGAAACTTCTTACAAAGTCCACTTATCAAATGAGATTGATAAGATTTAATGCCTAGTGCCAACCTGCTCATTTTATTTGTAAACATATTGATGACAGCTGGGATAGGCTTCCCCATAATAACTTTATCTTTGTAATACTCTCATGACAATTTTTTATCATGTTGACAGACGTCGTTACTGATGGCTATACTTGGTGAATTAGAACTATTACATGGGGAACGGCAAGTACATGGATCATTGGCCTACATTTCACAAGAGCCTTGGATTCTGTCAGATACAGTAAGGAAGAACATCATCCTAGATCTAGAATTCAACCAGGTCAGGTATGATTCTATCTTGGAAGCATGTACACTCAATGAGGTAAGTTATATTTCTAGATCTAAATCTATGCTGTCTAAATACACCATGTTGAGATGCATCTTACCTATATCTTCTGAGGGTTTTGAAAACGTCTTCTTTGATCTGGAGAAGGCCTTTGATACCATCTGGAAACACAGCACCCTTAGGGACATTTAGCAAATGGTAGGTATAAGGCCACTCAAAAAAAAAACTTGTTTCTCATCACTGCGCGCATCAGAAAAAAAAAATTTAGAAGATTTTTTTTTTTTTAAATAGTTGAACCTTGATAGGAATTATGAAAGGTATTTGTATTTAGTATCAAATTAAAGCTCCTGATATCAAGGATGCATTAAATGTATAGCCAATAAAAATCTGGAAACCCTGCGCCACTTTGGCCCAGTTTGGAGGGTGTCTGGTTATGCAGGGTTATTTGTGCGCCCTCTGGTTTGTTCTAGGCACACTCACTGTATATGTTCACTATGGGAAATCCAATTTTTTTAGGTTTTTCCGTCCTTACTAAATAGTTTCGACCGTCTGGTCTCATCAGGTGATTGTATCTAACCATTTAGGTCTTACCTTATCTATTGGGAACTATTTTGTTCTCAAAATCCCATCAATTTTGATTGATTTTTCCTGAATTAAAGTTCATGCCCTATATGATCAGTCACTTTGTAAGTCACTCAGGTTCAGGACTACAGATATTCTGTGTTAGTATTTTTCTCTCCTTAATTGTGTTATCGTCAAGGCCCTGTTACATAAGTTTGTCGCCAAGAATATCCCAAACTGTTTGCGATACAAATTTTTAACGGTTATAATTTTTTCTATTATGATTGAACGCTATATCACGATCATTGAGATATTGCTAGACTATTTATAGCTACAACTATGAAAATTTAGTGATGAATTTCAGCAGGGAATTCCCTCGTGACATCATAGTATGGGAGGGATTTCCCGAGTTTCCATTGCTATCTGGCCTGTTTTCAGTCACAATTATCGTTGGCATCAATCTTTTTCTCTTTTTGAATTTGTCTTTATTGTTTTCTATTTTTTACACACACAGGCCCTTTCACTCCCTGAATGAGGAGTTGGTCTATATTTCATCTTTGTAGGAGGTTACAAAGTGAAATACCATCGCAAAAAAAAGATCCCTGTTGCTAAACCATAAAAACAGGCAATTTTGACTAATATAAGAATAATTACAAAATAAATGATATTCCTCTCATATCTTTGATTCATTTTCCTTTTACAGTAAAACCTCGCTTAAGGGGCAACTCCGTTCCGAGCAAAATGGCCCCTCAGGCGAGGTGACCCCTTAAGTGGAGTTAAAATGAACTAAATAAAGATTTCTGTTCTGAAAAAACTGTTCCCTTAAGCGGGTGTCCCCATAATTACACAAGCAGGACTGCCATTTTAAAATATTTTTTTCAGAGTAAAATACAGGGCTGCCTATTTTATTTCGTCAGCCAGAATTTACCGTAGTATATTTTAAAATGTATGTGTATATGTATAATAATAAAAAGTTGCTTTTTAGCAATCTGATAAAATTAATATAAATTGAGACAATTTTTGTTTCTTAAGACATTGATTCGACAATTGGATAGATACAACATTAGTGACTGCTGGAGTGCTGCGGCGACTGCTGACCCTGATTAGAGGCGAAGTCATGTTTCATAAGTTTTTTCAGGGAGCAGGTGGGTGGGTGACCGCGCTGCAGGCTGCCCCGTTGAGAAGTGAGGCCGTTGTCGGTGTTGCGATCCAGCAGGTCACGTGTTAGGTAACGAGATCTTAAAACTGGAGTGAGAGAGAGGTTACGTGGGGTGGGGTGTGTTTCAGGAGTAACAGAAGTTTTAAAAAGATTGGCTTCCTGCCAGAAATTATTTATAATTTACAATTATTTACAATCGAGGTGTCCTCGACGTGGGGTTCTACTATATAATAATGAACAACATGTTCAACTATGTACCAGTTTGTGTTTTAGGAACAAACATTAAAGGTCAATAGGGATAAAAATATCTTTTATTGGGAATCGCTAATGCAAGACCTGACCGTTTGGTCGGGTCCAGTGTTTTGTAACAATGGCCCTCCAGCGATGAAGTCAGCAATGAAAACTGTCTTTTTGTAATGCTCAATCAGCCTGTAAGACTCATCCCCTGGTAGTATAAACTGTTACTTCTACCTGGGCTTATGAGCATTGCTTTGCCACAGGCACCCAGTGCTAAATGGTTAAGGGGACAATTTGCTTGGAACAGAAATTTGAATCTAGTTCATTCTAACCCCGCTTAAAGGGACACCGCTTAAGAGGACAATTTGCTTGGATGGAGGGTGCCCCTTAAGCAGGGATTTACTGTATCTAACCAGAAAAAAAACCTACAAATGCATGGATTAAGGAGTAACAGCACATAAAATGTCTTTTACACCATGTCTACAAGCCATTAGGCTGCATTATCCAAAGAATGCTGTCATCAGAGATATCAAACAATTCTACACAGAACTCAAGAAGGAATGTGGCAAAGGTAGCCATGTGTTCGCTACCAACAATCGAGGAAAGCAAAGTTGCAGATCACACAGCCAAGAAAACAGTTGCGGCCCACACCGTTCCACATACAGTAATGAAACAACGGTCCAAGGATCACATTCAAAAGTCTTGGCAGGAGCTTTAGTACCACACTAGAAACAAAATACTACAAGAAATTGTAGCATCTATATCTGTAGACCGGTGACACCAAACTGACACATTGGCACCTCCTAAGAGGTAAATTAGCATTTGTGTGTCAGACATGCAACATTCCCTTTGGTGTATAACACCTCATGCTACTAGAAAGAACAGGGACATATCCTGAAGAATGCAATAGCAATACACAGTGTTTTTCTCTAATACTGGCAAGAGTGAAATTCTTGACTTCATAAGGCAGTTTAAGATATTTCATAAGATATAATCGAGAAGAATAAGCTGCCTTGATTAACCAAGCAGCATACCCTGTTATTCCAACAAGATAGACATGCAAATGTAATTGAATGAATTGGATGTTAAACTACCTAGGGACTTGTCCAGCTCTGCCATATCCTTTGGGATATCTAACAGAGCTAGCTTGCACACTGTCTATAGTGAGAGGTAAAAGTTTGTCATGAAATCATATGAGATGGAAACTAAATAGCTTTGTTTTTGTTGCATTACTCATTGTCATTTTAGGTACAGTGTGCCTCAAACTCATGACACATTGACATATTTTCTCAATTTTTGAGAATGTTTCATTGAAAATTCCTTCTTGGTTTCTCATTTCAGGATATAAAAGGGTTCAACCTTGGTGACTTGACCCTTGTAGGAGAAAGGGGACTTTCTTTAAGTGGTGGACAGAAATCTAGATTGAATTTGGCAAGGTATATGATCGTTGACATTGATCAGACAAGGATCTCATTGCAAAGTCTGGAATATATGAGTGTGGGTTGTTCATCCCATATGGTAAAATATGAAAATTACAGCATGGCCAGACTTGCTATTAGTATTTGTTCAAGTAATGGATTTTTCTTTTGAGACTTGAGCCTGTGCTTTCCCTTGGACTAATTGATGAAGCTCACTGTGCAATAATAAGTAAAAACATAGTCATGACGCCCATACGATGATACTTATTTGAGGTGATGGCCAAAAGTCCTTCCAAATGAGTTCGGAGAAATCCATCTGACGAGTTCAGAAGGATTCCTGGCCTTCCCCGAGAATAAGTATCATCGTATTGGCGTCACTTTAAAATTTTTTTTATTAGATTGTTTATAATCTGCCGAAACTCACCGAAACTTGACTGCACTGTCACTCTCAACCAGCGCGGAAAGTACCTTACGATACTTATCGGAAGTCACATACACTCTCCGAGCAGAGGTTAGTTTTGCTCAAGCTTGCCAATGACCAGAGAGACTACCATATGGAGAGTGATGATGATTTGCGTATTTTGCGCATTCCGAGGCTTCTGACACAGGCCACGGAACGAGTTATCGTGTATATCGACCAAATATCGAGGCATCTAACATGTAGCTTTAACCTGAAACAGTTTAAATATGCGTACCCAATCAGAAACAACACTTGCCGACTCATATAAATAGACTGCATTCGTGTGATGTCATTAGCAGGGTTTCCCTATGCTCTAGGAAACCCCGCTAATGACGTCATCGGCCGCTGCAAGTCAGCGTAACCGCGCGGCAAGTTTTGTTATCGTTTGATCTCACATATTTAAGCAATTTAAACAGTATCCCATGAATTGAACATGTTATTTACATCGACATTTGTAAAATATGCACTCTAACTCGTTCCAGCTTGCACTAGGCAAAGTGAGGACTTCCGCCATTTCTAAATCTTCCCCCAAGATCCATGCTTCTGGCCTCTCAGCCAATCAGAATGCGATATTCTGCAAAGTGCGCAATATGATGTTCAAAGCGCGCAATATGACGGTCAAAGCATGCAATATGATGGTCAAAGCATGCAATATGACGGTCAAAGCATGCAATATGTATTTCAGTACAAAGATACACGGCATATCACGCCATATGTAGTAACTTACTATACCCCTAGGAAAAGTAAGTATTTAGACTGAGCTAGTGCATAGGTTTATAATGATACTCCGGAGGGGGCAAACCTAACCAACTATTACCACTCATAATACAGGTAAATACATAGCAAGACAACTCCATGTATTAACAACTAGTCCGAAGCTATCCACCATCGTGGTAACATCAATAAAGCTTCATTCATTCATAATTGTCACTGGCAGAAAACATAAATGCAGTAAAAGAATCAAGTTAAATGTACTCAAATCATGTGAATGATAATCTTAATGAATCTCATATTGGATATCAGAGTTTCCTTGTTATAATATAAATAACTTGTTCATTAGAAATATTTTTAAGCTTTATTTCTTTTTGTATTTGGCAGAGCTGTGTATCACAATGCTGACATATACCTCTTTGATGACCCTCTATCTGCTGTTGATGACAAAGTTGGACATCACATATTTAAAGAGTCAGTGTTTCTTTTTTAAGTATTCATTTGGACAATTAACTAACATGTTATTGACATTTATAAACTTATCTTTGGGTAGACTTGCCCCTATTCACTATTGTCTGTGGCCTCTTTAGTTTTAATTTTTAAAATACCTGATTGAAATATTTTCTTCTCTCCATCTTTCACATATTGTGATACAGCACTCCAGAGAGAAAATGCCTTAACTGATTTGAGGGGTATCTTATGAAATGCTGTATTCATAAAGAGATCCATTTGTTTTTTTCCTTAAAAACTTTCTTTATTGACACTCAAGAGTTGGTTACATGAAGTTTGAGATACATGAAACATCTGTGTATCAACAAAGAGGCTGTAAAAAGGCTATACATCCTAGCTGATTTTCATCACCAGGCCATTTAGTTTTAATCTATCAATAAATGATCAGGAGTTTGACCAAGAATACACCTTTCAATCTTCATTCCAGATGTATCTGCGGGCTACTGAAGTCAAAACTTCGCATCCTTGTCACACACAACCTCCACTATCTTCCTCTTGTCGATAATGTCATGGTCATGAACAAGGTTGGTCAAATACTTCTGAATATCTTTTAAATTTATATAGATTGTCAGGACTTCTATCAATCTGCTGAGTTTGATTGTTGGCAGATTTAAGAAGAATGCTACATTCCCATGTAGAAGCCAATTTGTCAAAATGCTTATTAAGTCTATAGTCACATTCAATTTTTTTTTTCATTAGGACATAATTCAGCACAGATCAGTATGGACTCCTCACAAACAGGTCTACATTACGGCAATAGTTTAATAGGCAATTGATAATGCTCTGTGATTTTGTAGACTCTTCAAAAGCATTTGGTAGCTGTGTTAATCATGATTGTAAGATGAAAGTATTCAGGGAGGTTGGATGTTCCATAGGAATTCTTTGCTGCTAGACCTCAGGTTACTAGAATTCATGGATTTTTATCAAAGCACAATCGGTAAAAGTGGGAGCATCAAGAATCAATTATGAGTTTGGGATGTTGTTAACGTTAACCTGTGCATTAGATAAATAGCAAATAATTAAGATTTATTGATTTTGGCTTACATATTTCAGGGAGCAATAGTGTTACAAGGGAAGTTTAAAGAAATATCAGATCAGGTTCTGCATTCTGTCGACACATCTATCACTGAAAATCATGAAGATGCCATTGCAACTGCGGAAATATGCAAGTCAATTGCAGAAACTCATACTGGACTTACAACACAGACAGCAAATATAAAGGTAAGTAAATGTGTTTGTTAATTATCAGCATTACATATATTCATTGATTATGGAAGTGACTGGAACCATGAAACAGAATCATATCTCAGAGGTACTTTTATTACTGTTCCACTAGGATTCATGTTTGATATGTTTGATATGAGAATTTTGTTATTACACTTCTTCTTCTATGGATACATTTAAGTCCCTATGTCATATTGCAGGAAGGTGATGCTAAAAAGTCTGGAACCAGACTTGAGGAAAAAGAATGTGGAAAAGTATCATTTCAGACATACCGGAAATATTTTGATGCTGGAAATGGGAAGATATATTTAATTTTGATTGTACTTTCCATATGCCTATACAGGGTAGGTTGTAAATCAGTACAAAAACCTTATATTCATGGCAGTGCAATGTCGACATGTTTGACAAAAGATTTAATTTGATTCATAAGAACAAAAGACAACAATTGCTTCATTAGTTTTAATCCTCCCAAAAGGGCAACTTCAGGAATAAATAACTTTATGTATTATTCATAAATTTGGCTCATAAAAAAAAGAATATATGATTGATAAAATAAAAAAGTAGTAGAATCTTGTTTAAGGAGCACCCTGTTTATTGGGATATTTTTGATTGGAACTGAATTGTTTTTCTTCTCTTTAAGAAGCCTGTTTGATAAATAACTATATCCAAATACATTTTTATACAGATATCAGAAATTGGTGCAGGCTGGACAATGTCACAATGGTAAGTTTTAGTTGATAATGCAGATTTCTGTCATAACCACTAATAAACTGTTACAAAGTTCCATCCAAGTAAACCTAAGTTTGCTTATTTCTATTTTCTCTTCTCTTTGATCAAACTTTGTCTGACCTGAAATGATATGAATTAAAATTAAATAGTTTACGGTATAAAAAGCTACGCATAAGTCTCGAAAACACACTTCCCTTCTGTCATAATATCCCTTCTTAAATTGCATTTTTTTCGTATTTTGAGATTTGCACCCGTAGTGATTGGTTTGTGCCATGGTTGTGTGTAGTTACCTGTACATACTAGTTCTAGGCCTGTGGTTGGGTGTATAGGCAGATCATACCTGTGCTATCAACCTTGACCCTAGATCACTGTCATGCTAGTCTGTAAATATTGAGTTTAGCCTAAGTTTGTGAAGATTTGCCATCTTCTTGTTCATATTTTGTGTCTTTAGTCTAGTATCTCACTGAGGCAAAGCTTTTCTGGTTGCTGTTAAAACAGAACCACCTTTCTCTTTCATCCCCAGCAGTGGTAGACGTACTACTATATCAATAGCCAGTCCTTCTCACATCATGTCTTTGATCAAACAAATGAGATGACAAAATGCTAGAATGTGTAAAGGCTGCCGAAGGAGAAAGTGGAGGCTCTACAAATAAGTGTGATATTTTGCGTAAATGTTTGTTTTCATTTGTAAACGTTCACTGTGTTATGAGTATAACCAGGGATGTAGTAAGGTCGTCTGCTATTGGCTAAGAGTTAAATCTCTGGGAGATTAAGACCAATTAGAGCCGTAGCGTCGTGAAATCCAGAGCAGAAGACAACGTTCATATGAAATTTCATGATGTTTCATCTTAGGATGCCATATTTTGAGTGCTATAAACTGAGCATAAGGAGTACATTTCAGCTTGTGCTAGAGACAAGTTAATTTGCCTCTACTTAGCCAACATTAGTAAACTCACATGTCAATTCCCTCCAGGTACTCAGAAAGGAATCACACTGATAGAAATAACACCGCATCTACCTCAGCGCTATCAGAGTACAGTGACAGATGGTTTTCATTAACTGTGCCAGCCCTCATCCTGAGCACTCTTCTATTTTCTGAACTGGCTGCTGGACTGATATCAGTGTTTATAGTGGTTGCAGGACGTCAATTGTATGATCAGATGTTCAAAGTTGTTCTTGGAGCTCCCTCTTACTTCTTCGAAACTAATCCTGTTGGTATGTTTTTAAAATCATAATAGCTACTATTACATGTCTGCATTTACCTATTATGTGTGTATGAATAAACATTGCTACTAATCATTTTTTTAAAGTTTTTAAAACTTTGGAATACATAATAAATGTATCCCTAAATACTTCTGACCAATATAATTAAAGTAAATTTTGGTTTGTTGAAGGCTATATTCTGCTAATTCCTAAAGAAAAGATTGGAAATGAACTAGAAATGTTTACACTGCTGTGTCTGAGCCATGTGTTTGTGCAGAGATTATCTATATTTTAGTCAGGCCCTTTATAACATTTTGGTGGGCATGTGGTGAGTAAACCATGCTCAGATATTGAGAGTTAAATCACCTGAAAAACATTTATATCCTGCTAGATTGAATATGGAAATAAGATTTATTGATGACCATGACTTTGTTAATAAAAATTTGTATATTTCAGGCCAAGTGCTGAACAGATTTGCACGTGATACTGGTTTCATGGATATTAATCTGTACAGTCCTCTGACAAATGTGATCACGGTAAAATTAATCAATGAATATATATGAATTAGGCTTTACTACATCCTTATTATCATATACCCTTGGTCGAGCAGCTAAGAAATAGTACCTATTGCTGGGGGTGATGTATTGATAATTGTAACAGAGGCGGCATTGGATTAGAAAAATGTTTATTACATTTTTATGACAGGAAATTGATTTTTCAGTGACCTGAGAAAGAGAAAATATTCAATACATTTTATAACGTTAAAAATTGATTTTTCAGTGTACTGAAAAAGAGAAGATAAATCTCAATTGGGAGAAAATGCCAATGGGCATGGGGGCATAAATGTCCAAAATTTAAGAGTGCTGGGAAGGGGTCCGATGGGCTAGCCTATGTGCCATGGTGGCATATATCTCTCTTGGGAGCCCCAACGGCAATTGCATTGTGGACCGCCCCCGCCTCAGAGAATAAAGGATAACCCTCTCGGCCGCCGGGAATCCTATGTCTGCCAGAGCAGCTCACATGACAGCGCTCAAGAGGTGAGATGCATACCAGATGAGAGTATGAAAGCTGAAGCACGGCAAATCTATCACCTGGGGGGGGTGCCGTCCTATGGCGAGTCTTGGTTGACCTCATATGAATCTTTAGATAGAACAACAATACTTGGAGGTCCTCCCTGCATAGAGTATGCGGACCTCCCCATGTCGCGGTTGATGGAGAGAGGATATTTGAGGCCCTGAGAAACGTGAAGTATGATATGAGAACAGCTGCCTTCAAGACGAGGGCTGAAGGGCTGGCCCTGGAGATATAGTGCACCAGCTGCTGGAGTTCTGGAATGCGAACTGCCAGAACTGGGTGCTGTTTTATAGTGGTGACAATCGTTAATAGTGATCGTTTCCAGTGCATTGCATTTTATAGTCGTGATAATTACAAAACAGTGATCAGTCACATGTGTGACCGATTGAGAGTGCCTGTTTTGCGTTGCATAGTCGTGATCATCACGAGTGATTTTTCCGAAAACGATCTCGAAAATGGTCACTATCAGTGACAAGGCTATACATGTCACTATTCTGGCCAAACATAGACTTACTATTCTGATGACGTGATGACTTTCTGTACTTTACTTCACTGCGCATGTGCGAGTACTGGGAATCCCAGAAATAGTGATAATTTTCATTTGATCACTATAAAAGTGATCGTTTCAACAGTGATCATCCGATTAGTGATCAAATCAACAGTGATCGCACTGTAAAATAGTGAGCGGGACTATGCAACGCAAAACAGTGACGTTCACTAATACGGTCATTAAATCAGTCACTCTTTTTCCGTGGTCACTAATAAAGACGTCGCTGTCTATAAAACAGGACCCTGGTGATGTGACATGTGAGAGGAATTGGTGGGACCCTTGTTGGACCACCAGGACCTCTTCTGCAAAGGTGGATCCATGTCCTTGCACCCGATCTGGGGGGATTTGGAGGGTCATCGCGACTGTGTTGACATCAATACCCAGCCATTCAATCGCTCGAGCGGGGGCTGCACTTGTCCAGAGTGAGGACAAGACCCAGAGTCACCATCGTTTCCCGGAAGTCTTGGTAAGCATAGCAGGCCTTCTCCTGGGTGGCCTCGGCTCCAGTGAAGTCGTTGATGTACGATAACGCAAAATGCTGTCCAAGACCCTGCATGTGTTCCGGAAGGTTGGCAATGGTGGGGTGGGTGCAGGGCTGAGCGTAGGGGAGGTAAGGACCGAGCTTGACCCACGCATTGATCCCCCAGGGGGAAATGACATATCAACAATAACTCGATGGCTGGTGGACCCCCTCTTGGGACGAGGGGGAAACTGCACACCAGGGAGTGAGAGGGGGGGCCTCGAATGGACCAACAAAAAAATACAAAAAAGCAAGATTGAACACTACTAACCTTTGCCATGATCTGATTTATGGAACCTGACCTAGTACCTTATCCATGAATTCGTCATTTAGCCAAGCCAATTTGTAGCCCTTTGTGTTATACCTCTGTTGGACCACTGTGGTCTCTGTGATTTGTCATTTTTCTTTTCCCATCTAAGAAGTCACTTGGTTAGACCAATACAGCACAGGGGACTACTAGGAGTTATCTAGATGTTTGTACCTATTAGACCTTAAGAAAACCACCCATCCTGTAAGCTTACCCAGTAAGCAACACGCGGTATGCATCTATTACACTGGAGCCACCGGAAGATAGGACTCACGCTAGAACTAGAACTCCAGGATAAATAAAAAACATTAAAAATTTTTTTTTAAAAGGCACCGTCCCCTTTCTCTTTTTCTAAATAGGCATCAACATGAGATGCATAATTCTTGGCCAAAACATGGTTAGAGGCTGACCCTAATTGGGGGGGATGGAGCCTGTGTACCCCAATGGCCACCCATATGACCATGGCCATGCACTGATAACCAGACCCAAGGGAGCCGGAATTCTAGCAAACATATAATTCAGGTGATTAGAATCCTTGATCTTCATATAAGCCGCATCAAGTTCTTCATGACCCTCCAAGACATGGGGGGCATGGTCAGACAGCCCTGACCACAGAAGCATATATACGGCAGGCCCGAAACCTGAAGAACTGGGGCGAGAGCTGCCGTATCTGAGCGGGCGACAGTGGCAACATCTGCAGTATTCTTGGCTTCTGTGGTGGCCCCATCTAGCGAGTCCTCCGGAACATGCTGCAGCACGCTCTGCTGCCATGGCCACAAGCACAAACAATGTGATCACAGTTCACAATATAAGCATCCGTAAGAACATCCATGTGAGGATCCACGTGAGGAACAATGTGAGTAACATCAAACGCAGCTGGGCTGGGGATCGGACAGGGCTGGCTGCAATAGTAGGTACTTAAGGGAAACTAGTTAACCTAATTGGGATGGTCCTCGTCCCGCGTTACTTTCACTAAACCTACCGCATGAGCTCGTAGAGTGAATGCGGTAGGTTTAGCGAAAGTAACAAGGGACGAGGACCCATCCTTAATAGGTTAACAAGTATCACTTGTACTATACACCTCTAAATATCTGTAAATATTTAAAAACTTGCCAAAATGTGTCAATGTTTGAGTGCTAAACAAAGTCGTCTGGGCAGGCGGAAGTGACTTTCTGCTATGCGACTTTCTCACAATGTTCATAGCCACGATTTCGTAAAAGAAATTCAAACTATTAGAAAATTCTTTTCTTTGGGAATAATAGTGTCATAATGTTATTCATAAATTTTCTGTAATTTTTTTTCTCCAGATATGGTATTTCCGATAATACACATACTCACGTTTCAGATTAAGTGTTCAAAGTGTGGTGGTATGGTGCCATACCGGCACAGTATAGTGGTATGCCTCAACTACCACTTGGATAGCAGAGGTTGGTATTTGGAGTATTTTGGGGCATAGGTGTATAGTACAACATGGGTATCATCAGTGAGGTGAGCCAGGCAAGCCTGTGCCTCGCCTATCGGCAAACAAATTAGAGGGGGGTGTGGTCACTGGATCTGCGAGTTTTGCATACGGGACTCGCCAGGCTTAAGTTTCCTGACTCATCTACTATAGTGGTCATTAATATATAGGTAACAAAAACATTAAGATACAGGACATAGTGCACTGATATACACTTTCAAGAAAGTTTCAGCAGTTTTAACAATTATACCACCTTTTGTCAGCCTACCCACCTCACACACACATCATAAACAGGTAATCAATACAATCTGGAGTGTTGTCCACATACTGTCCAGTCAGATTTGATAAGTTTCCCCTGAAATGGGGTCAAGAAGCATTCCATATCAAAATAACTGGCCCCTTGAAATTAATTCTTAATACAGGGGAACATTTCCATTCCGAGCAAATTGTCCTCTTAAGCAGGGTACCTCCTTAAGTGGGATGTCCCTGAAGTGGGATTTTACTTTATTTCCTATACCCAAAATAACCTGATATAAGGATATATCTTGGCCAAATAAATTTCTGTGCTGTTGAATATTAAACGTTAAAATATCAAAAGGCTTTTGAAACCATTCTATTTTATCGGATAAGCTATATTTTTTGGGAATTAGAGGTGTTTTACTTAATTGGTTTTCATCTCACTTTCATATCAATCAACTTTTGGTAATAACATGATTTCAAAATGTCAAAAAATTAATTGTCGAGTCCCACAATACATGAACTGTTATACATGAATAATCAATTATTGGATTATATTTTCCATTTTAAGTATCTCGGTATTACATTAGACCAATGTAGGCTTAATGTACTTTGGGAAAAACAAACTTTATGCGCTTAAGAAGATTAGGAAATACCTTGATGTGGAAACTGCTTTATTACTGTATAAAACTATGGTTCTCTCGTATTATGACTTTGGGGATATTTTAACCCGTTAAGGGCGAATGATGCCTTGAGACTCTGGTCAGGTCTGCTCCTCATTACACTTGGCTACGCCTTGTGTAGTAATACATGACCTGCCCGTTGTGGCATAAACATTGTCAAGTCTAACTCTCATTCAGTTTCTACTAATTATTGTACAAAACTCCTGGATTATGTTGAGTTTAATGATAGGTCTTCTCAAGACACCCAAGTCTTTTTTTATTCCCGCATATCATTTGTATCTTCGATATCTGGATCATAAATTCAATATGTAATGATTCAACTTGGTTTTATATTCGTATTGGATATTTTCTGTGATTGATTGTACATATTAGCTCTATAACCTAGCCAGACGCTACTTGTAACCCTGTGACTCCGAACAGACCAGCTTTATATAACTGTGCAGAAGGCAGTACAAAAATAGAAAATTTAGAAAAAAAAGAAAATGGAAAATTAAAGTGATACCAAGGACACTGCTTGAATATTTAAAATTGTTCAAAGGTGAGACCTATACCTTGCATATGTCATAAATGTTTATTTTTGAACAAATAATCAATCTGTTTATCTTGATTATACATATGTAGCTCATGTCTGGCTTGATTGCATTCACCATCTTCTCATGCGTCATATTTCCATGGATGATTTTGGGCACACCTTTGGTTGCTGCTGCTGTCTTCTGTTTAGCATACTTCTCCATAAATTGTGTCCGTGATCTAAGGAGACTTGAGGGCAGCTGTAAGTGTACTCTTTATCCTTATTATGTATGCAGCTCTTTATTGCCTATCTATTGATGATCCCGGTGTTTCATATCTAACCATTACATGCTTGTTGTCCAATATACATATAATACTCCTCCTATACATTTCACTGTTTTGTTGAAAAACTTGTTAAGTTGGTGCTGCAAGATGTTTAGTGCCAATATTCTGATTATCCACATAGTCAGTTATTTCTGTGTAATAAGCTACAACAATCAACCATGTCTGTCTATATAACTGGTTTAACTGGCTGGTAGTCTCCTGAATACCTGAGATCTCTGAGTGGGGATAATAGGCTTCTTTCAGTCTTCATAAATACACAGCACAGTTGGCCAAACCTTTGCATATTCTTTGGCATCAGATGGTATGAGAAAACTTATTAGATATGTTAAATCTATATCTTTATTTATATGAAAGAACACAATGTATTTAAAGGTGGGATTTTATTAGACAGTCTAACATTTGAAAATATGCAATGTGCATTGCAGTTCGAAGTCCAACATATTCCCACCTCTCAACTACACTTCAAGGCATTCAACTCATTCGTGCACTGAGGAAACAGAGTTACTTTCTGTCACAGGCATACCATCACATTGACAAACATGCATCAGCATGGCATTTATATCTATACAGTGCACGTTTTGTAGGAATACGTATTGATTTCTTGACATTTCTACTGATTGGGAGCTACATGGCAGTTACAGTAATCGTAAACTCATCAGGTAAGGAACATAATCGGAGTGAAATAATTGAAATCTATTGTATTCATTCTTATGACCTTATGGCAGAAAACTCCATTCAGGAGAGGGAAAAATGAGTGTAGAACAATGTATATATGTTGACCATGGTTACTAGAAAGTTCAGAAACAAAGAGTTAAAATTATAATTGGTTACTCATGGCCTATGGTCAGGGGTGATCATTGCCCCTATGATCTTTTCCCCTCTAACCATGCACCACATGTGCCCTTCCACATCCCCCTAGCATCTCAATCTCAAACTATGTATCTCACAAGCACTTCTGCTCTACCTCCATCTTCCTCATTCTCAACTCATCTCTCACACACTCACACACTCACATACTCATTTTTACCTACCCATCCACACCTTTTCATACTTATTTTAAAGCTCATCATTTCGCATACTTATAATAATTGACTCACAAATACAGTAGTCCATATTATTTATTATTCATATTAATAAATCCTTATCAATAATTTATATCAATAAGGTCAATGATAGAATTCTATTGGTCCAGCTACAAACCCCTCTTTTCTATCCAGGGATATGGGGTAATGAAAACTGTGTACTGGTCATAGTATCCAGAAATGTGTCAGTGACTAGTGTATAGTTGATCAAATAGGGAGGGTTGCAATTTATACAAACCATATGATATTAAAATCATCACTGGCAAGTCAAAAGGAAAACTATTCTTTTAAATAAAGGAACTCTGATTATGATTCAGCTAAAATTGAGGTGACATTCAGTACAATGAGATGAAGTAGCCTGGGAGCAATAACTACATAGAAGTTTGAATATAATCAATATTGGCGTAAAGTCGTTAGTGACATAAGCAGCCCTCCTGGCATGTGCGACAGACTGGAAAGAGACTGCTCAATACTGATTGGCTGTTGCTTCTTACAACAATCCCAGCACTGAGTTTATAAACTTACCCTGTACCCAGATGCCACCTGCTGTTTGTATATAAGCTGCATGAACATGTCATTGAAGCAGCCTCAGCTCTAAAGCTCAGTTCTTGACTCATAGTAGTACATAGAACATTTGTGTTTGAGTTCTTACTCCCCATGCCTTATCCATGCCTTATGCAAGTAATGGCCAATGCTTTACACTGGCTTCTCCAAGATGTAGCCTTTACTTTGCTTATATCCCAGAAAGATCCAAACACTGACTTCACATTGTTTGTTAAATGCCAGTTGAACGGCTGAGCCTCACTATAATTGGATTATTTACTATCCTGTGTATTTCACTGGCAGGTATGCAAGAGGCGACATCCTCTGGCCTAGCTATGATCTACTTGCTCAGTTTCATGGGACGCATACAATTTGCCACCTTTCAACTCATTGATCTAGAAGCAAATGTAAGTGATTACTCATGGGTGATTATGGGGAAATATCTACACTAGTAACTTTCATCTCTTGAATAATTTGACAAAATGTAATGTATGCAGTCTTTGTTACCATTATCATCCGGTGTTATTCCATTTTATCTAAAATGTTCATTGAGATATGAGGATATACCTATGATATATCTGTGAGGTATCTATTTAACCATACATTTGTCACATTTGAATGGACATTCAATATTCAGATCTATATATCAGAGTGAACCTGTACATGATATAATGTATAACAGATTCCATTCAGCCACATTATTGGATTAATTTGAAGAACCTTTCAAATATAAGAATTCTTCCATTCTCCTCCAGATGACATCTGTAGAAAGGATACTCCAGTTCTCTCACCTGGAACAGGAGGCCCCTGCACATACTGATGTGAAGCCGCCACCTGGATGGCCAACTAAAGGAGCAATAGAGCTGACAGATATGTGTCTGACTTACAGAGGTCAGAACAAACCTGCTCTGGGTCCCATCACTGTCAACATCCTACCTGCTGAGAAGGTTTGTGAGCTGATAGTCTCAAAGTATGACAATTGCACTGTGTGCTTGTATGGAAATCACTAATTGATTTGTAATGTGCTTTAATGTAGTGTAGTGTGAATGAAGTAGAGACACAATGGTACAGTGGGAAAACACAGGAAGGGGATATAAGGAGTGGAAATTATGTATATGTGAGTGACCAGTCACATGTTTTTCGGACGACTGGAAAAGAGATGGTGGTTTTTATCCCCTAATTAAAAAATCCCATAGGATTAACATTGACTTTACGTATGCTCCGGTATGTCGCATACAGCGTAAAATTCGCTCCTAGGAGTGTACAAGACGTTGTACACATGACCAAGGAATTGACCAATCAGGGACCAGACTGTGAGCTACTACGAAAAAAGTTCTGGTTGCACTCAAAGCGCCCATTCAAGAGTTCTATAGCCTGATACAGAATATCATTGCTTCCATAGGTGCCAGTGTTAACCCTTTAAGCATGAGTGGCTGCGGCCATGCTCCTCGCGTAAGAATAGGTACTGGTGGCAGTTTGCCCTGCTAGAGTATGGGTGCCCCAACATGCCCCGACATGTCAGAAGCCTCATGACATGCTACGACATGTCCAACATATGGACATGTCATAAGCATATCGGAAAGCTTCCGACACTGCACCCATATTGTAGCATGTCACAGACCATGTTGCAGAAGTCAAGGTCCACTTGTGCATGCTTCTGACACGTTTGATTTTGTGTTGTAAGGCTGTATGACCAAATGACTAATAGCCAGAAACTTGACATGAAACTATTATGCCAGTAAACCCTAGCCTAAAAGAGGGCGACACCTTCTGTAAATACTGTATACGTTATCTATACACATAAAATGCTTATTACTGCTGTGGGAGTAAGTCAAACCAGATACCCTCCAAGACCCTTGGAGGACAAATAATAATAAAACCCATCTTAAACTTATGCATGTTTAATGCCAAAGAATATCAGAAAAATATGTGTAGACTCGTGGAAATCCCAATCACCAATAGTCAGAACCTGAGGCTTTTCATCTTGTTGACGTCGTTTTGACGAACTTGCTCTACAAAATACCGCTGGGCTGGCTTGCAGTTCAAATCCATTTTAGGAGACCTCCCTACAGATATTAATAATATTCATAGACTGTGATGCATTTTGATAACAAACTAATCTCATAATATGTTTCTTGATTGAATGCAAATAAATTATAGTTTAGACCAGAAGTGGCAACTCAAGGCAATGTTGGTAGGCACATACAGAAAATATACATACAGAAAATGGAATGTTAATCCTAGAATTGTTTGGATTATATATGCGATTCTAACCACATTAAATCTATCTATGTCTGTATCATTCTATGGAATCAATTAACCTGATTGATTTCAGGTAGGAATAGTGGGACGTACTGGAGCAGGGAAGTCTTCAGTATTTGTCAGTCTGCTAAGGATGGTTGAACCTACTGGTAATATCTCCATTGATGATATAGAAGTTGCAAAAATTGGCCTGAATGACTTGAGAAGAAACATTTCTATCATACCTCAGGTAGGCTATCTTTGTAAAATATAATCTGAATATTTAATAGGTTCTAAAGATCACTTACTCTTCAAAGATGTGGAAAAACACTTCTCCCAAGATGGAAATCCACTTTTCCTGGAAACTTTTTGTTTCCCCCTTGAAGGTGGTCTAATTTCCTTGGACATATGTTCAATGCAATATGCATTTTTTTTTGTCTGTATGGTGTTTACATTATTTTACAGGATCCAGTGCTTTTCACGGGGTCACTCAGAATGAATCTAGACCCATTTCGAGAATTTGAGGATGAGAAGCTCTGGTCAGCATTAAACCAGGTAAATCTCCAATGTTTTATTTGTCCATGAGACACTCCATGATTGAAATGTCAAACATATTTGAGTTCAAATTTTAAGCAATTCTTATATGACATTCTTGCTGACAAATGCTCCAGACTGGATTAGGGAGGGTACAGAATTGCAAGGAACTTCTCCTGGTAAATTCCCTTGTGCTACATGCTTGACCAAATTTCAATGATTAGAAGATGCATTTAGCTACGAGAATGACAAATTGAATTTCATATGTCCAATTAGAATGATATATGCAGAAGATAGCATGGAAAGAGAGGATCACAAAAATATTTGAATTTAAAAAATCAGTCAAGTAATTCAAGAATTATGGAGGAAAGTATAGTCAGATTAAGGTTGAATTTGAGTAACTGGAGTATATAGAAAACAGTGGTAGTTTAGCAGAACCGGGCGACTTCATTTTGGTATAGAAGCATAAAATTTGGCACAACGGTAGAACTTGATGCAACAATCAAAATCCTAGTAGGGGCCTAGCTCAATTTTTTCAATATGGCTGACAAATTCAATGTGGCTGCCAAAGTTAATAGAAACTGCACTTTTCCTGTAGTGGACAGTAAAATACCATCAAGTATGCCATTGATTTTATATCTAGAAGCCCTAAGATATCAACCTATCACTTAGAGTTATTTCTTATCTGTCAGCGATCTTGAAATCAAAAATGGCTGCCAACATCAGTCCCAAAACCTATGTGAAATAGCAACTCAGCTATTCATTATCATATCTTTTAGTGTGACACCTTCAGGTTAGGGTTTTTGGGGGCCACAAATCCAATGCAGTAATCAGAATTTGTGTATAATCAATATTTGATGAGATAGGAAGATCTATTAACGATCAACTCTCGCTAGACGTCATGACAAATCATTGCTGTACACATGGTCACATCATCCTGAATAACATGAGGATCAATTCTATTCTCCTTTTTTTCTACAGAGGGTTTAGACAATGTGACCTGATTATGGTGCTGCCATCTAATAGATTTCACCTATTATTGTGCCAAGTTTCATGCTTCTATACCAAAATAAGGTGAACCCCATTTTTGCATGATTCTGTAGGACTATAGATGGCCTGGCACCACATAATGATTAGCACAGATGAACAGATTTATTACCATAACTCTCTAGATATTGATGGTAGGGACATGATATTTAGCATACAGGGGTATTTGCACATGCTGAATCCAATGGAGATTTTTATTTTATGTTTATTGATAATGCCATAGTTAATTTGCATATCTAAAGGGAAATCTGTAATAATGATGCATACATTTTTGCACTCCTTTATAATTTAGATAATGTCATACAAGGCAAAGCATCTCTTTGACTTGTAAATAGGAGTTTGGACAGCTAATTTGCATAATTTATCTTGAACCTGAAGTCTCTAGAGAATTGATAAATTCAGTTGTTCAATGTAGTTATATCAAGATGCTGGTAATTCACATCTATAAAACCATGGCATAGCATACATCAAATTAATCTTCTATGTATGGTCTTTGTAATGGCATATGCATATAATTGTTTGGTTCATTCATTTTTGTGTGAAGAGCTTTCCTTTTTTTTCAAATTGGTGCTTGATCAAGTTGTTCTAGTCAGAGAAATTTTGTTCTATCACTAAAACGAAGCCCGAGATGTCCAGGCCAATCTTTCTTAAAGTCACAAATTTAAAAAAAACATCGCACCTTTACTCTTATATATATCGATGGGCGCTTATGGAGAACCATTTGAAGAGCAATTATTGAGAAATGTATTGTTTTCGCACTGACTGACGGCCACCATGTGCGTTGGTTATGTATTTATCATTTTAAAAAGATAATCCCTGGTTGAACTCATGATTCATTAAAATCAGATTTCTTATGAAAATAACAAATTTTACAAAGAGATGCATATATCATATAACCCCTCACCTGAATTAACATACACATAAGTATGGGTTCTCCTATATGTTCACCTCTTTCTATGTATATTGAGACTGTGATAGGATGTAATACTCTATCAGTACAATTATCATATCGAGATGGAGAACAAAGAAATGTTTGTGTCTTCAGGTAGCACTTCGAGAGAAGGTCTCAAGTCTTGCTGGAGGTCTGTCTGCTGAGGTTGGAGAGGCTGGTGATAACTTCAGTGTTGGCGAGAAACAGCTTCTCTGTATGGCTCGTGCTCTGATGAGGAGGAACAAGATTATCATCGTAGATGAGGCAACAGCAAATGTAGACAACAGGTTGGCACAGGACACAGTGTTATTATAACCCATTTACTGGTGCACTGTGTGAAGACCACCAGTTTATTCCTAAATATGCCATTGTGGAAGTGCATGTATCAGCTGAATATTGAGTTGTTTTCATATGTATATGCCCGGATTTCACACCAGCATATGAGGCGTATACAAAACTGTTACCTTTTAAATATGAATGTGTCTTGGCTGTATTTCACACCATATATGAGAGGAAATATCCTCTGCATAACAGGTATATGCTGGGCATATATGTTCTGATAGAAAATAAAAAGGGTTTGCTCCCACTCCTTTGTGTTGGGAGTGTCTCTCCCTAGAGTCACAGTGAAGCCCTGTTCCCCGGCCGGCCCACACAAACACTGAAACCACTGCCGCCCCCTGCTGTTGTGCAGCACTGGGTTCTTCAGAGCCTCCCGTTAGCACTCTCCACCTCCCGTCAGTGCCCACTGCTCGTCTATCTATGTTAGTTGAAGTAGAGGACTTCTATGTTGGTATTTGGTCAGACTTCAGTATGACTTCAGAAGAGGGGTGTTTTAAAAGTAAAATCTATCTAAAAAACATTAAAAAAACTAAAGGAGGCTGGGTTTATTATAACATATTTATAAAAAAATTGATAATATAACATTGGATTTTCCAAATACCAAGGATATAGTCTAAATATTGTACAGTGGTGTCCCCAAGTGGCTGCGATCAGAACTATTTGATAGTGGCGTAAATACAACAGAATCAATCATATATATGAGATATGTAAGATCGCAACATGGACGCTTATATAGGCCTACAGATGAGGCGCATACATAGGGGGAATAGGTCAATCTTGTATATACAAAAGCATACCTATATACGCCGGCGCATTCATATGTAAAATGGTGGTGTTGGGGTTGACAAGGTTAAAGGCCGATTGTAATAATTATAATATTTCATAATATAATATGACACACTGTCCTTGATACAATTTTTTTTGTTTTCTTAAAATTCTGAAATATGATGATATGCTTCCATTTTGTAGAAATTTAATCTTTATTGACCACTTTTTTCCCTTTTATCATAAAATATATCTTCAGAAATCTTTGGAAATCAAGCCATAAGACATCACCTGGGACCTGTTTCAGTAGTTTTGTGACATGTCTAGATGGCGTCTGTGACACCATATGGACAGATCACAAGACTGCAATCAATGACACGCCGAGTTTCACTCACTTCTCGTAGGAATTAACCCTTTAAGGACGGCTGCATGTGGCCCAGCTACTGCCATAAGGACGGGTGCTGGTGGCAGTGTGTATGGCTAGAGGACATAATAGTTAAAACTGATATCCAAGTTTGTAATCATGCAATATGATACATAATTATAAATATTTTATTTCTTTTTGATAGAAACACTAAATATGATGTTATATCTACATTTTCTGAAGATTTCATGAAAATTGCTCTATCATTTCTTTGTTAAAACATTTTTGTTAAAATTGGGACAATGATGCCTCAAGGCATCATGCGTCTTTAGTGCGGTGATGCCTCCAGGCATCATGCATCTTTAGTTAGGTGATGCCTCCAGGCATCATGCGTCCTTAAAGGGTTAAGCAATGACACTTTAACATGAGTAGGGGATACATATAACCTATAATCTTTCCAAATATGAAGAAGATTGGCCACTACGATTTTCTGATATTTGCTAGTCTTTTTCCGCTGTTGCTTGCACTGTTGGTGCCGCTGTTGATGTCTGTCTAGTCCTAATGTCACGATACTACTGAAACAGGTCCCAGGACATCCTCAGTTGATGCCTTAGGGTATTTTCTGGCTAGTGCTACTTGATGCCTCAAGGAGTCACCTGGTTTAAGTGGGTTAAAAGGAATATATAGTTGACTGTTTGGCATACATGTTGCTACTATATCTTTTATATCTTATAAAGCCATGTAGATATGATATATTATGAATATAATATAAACAGATGCCTACATAACAATCAGATAATGATTGAGAGTTGACTGTAGGGGCATTTAAGCATTTATTATTAATAATTGAAAAATGGCAAAAAGAAAGAACTTTTCTCCATGAGAAGGCGGAGATGTGGAGGCAGTGAAGGATCTCCGATGAGTGAGGCTGTCTCTCAGTCCTTCCTGGTGATTCGGGCCTCCTCCTTTTTGATTATCATATCCTTGATTTCAGAACTGACAAAATTATTCAAGCTACACTGCAGACTGAGTTCTCCAATTCCACAGTGCTGACAATTGCACATCGCATAAACACCATCATCACATATGACAAGATCATGGTAAGTGCTATTTTGTATTACATCTTTTTCAAGATTTATATGATAAAGCAAATGAAAATATTTAGAGTCAATGGTTATCTCTCCTACTTACTTTGTCCATATGATTCTCTCCATTCTTATTATTTGAACTAATCATCGTCACCCTCAAATCTACAAAGCTATGAATTAAATCCTGTCCCATTTCTAGGTGCTAGATAATGGACACCTGGTTGAGTTTGAGCATCCATACAAACTCCTACAGAACCGTGAGGGAATGTTCTACCAGAAGGTGGTTCAGCTAGGAGCAGATGTGCTCAGCCAATTCACTGAGCTGGCTCTGAAGTCTTACTCATCACCAAGGCAACAATGCCGTGAAACTGGATGTGAGCAGGCCCCGATATCACTGAATGAGGGCTCAACTAACCTAGGTTTCAGGCCATCAGATGAATAGGAAGCTAAGCCAAAGGTCAACCTGAGCAGTACAAGATGCAACCTTCCCAGCTATTGGTGTTGATTCATGAACCAAGGAAGAATGTAGCTATTGACTTGACATACATAGATATGTCTTTGCTGATACTGGTGTACCAGTTGCATGTCTCCTTGATAGGACTCTCATAGTAGATATCATACTGTGGTTAAAGCCTATTGTTAAACACTTGGATATAGAATTTTGATACTAATGAGGCATTACTTATATTTATCATATGCAGCCCTATCTACTGTGTTATTAAAAAGATAACTGCCAGGTATTTTATTTGACAATGAGTAGCCAGCACCCTGTGTATAAACTTTCTTTCACATTAGATTTGGCTTTGTTTCATCACATTAGCTATCTGGAAATTATCAATGGTTTCTGAATCAAGAAGCCCAGGGTTCTATAGCATAAGAAATATAATTTGTGAGGCAGTTGTCAACAGTATGGCCTAGATGTTGATGTAGAATATAAATGTAGCTAAAAATATTAAAATAAATTAAAGGTATTTAACCCTTTATGGGCCGTGGGTATATTGCAAAGCTGTGTGAGAAGGGATGGGCACTAAATGAATCACCTCGCCAATCATCACCTAAATTGATATGATCGTATAGTATTTGATATAACACACTATAATTACTATTATTATTTGTCTATTAACTACATATCTATTTTATACCTATATTCTATGCATGGTTTGTGCTTATTGACCCTTCATACATATTCATAGACACTATAATCTGTCCTAAGTCTGCCCCAAGAAATTGCACCTCTTACATTAGACTTGGAGTGGGAATCTTAATATTAAGCACATTCCTGGTATTACAGCCATGAAAATATGTTTAATGAAAAACATCATAATGTATTCTACTCTGCCATTATATCTATTTTATGTCTCTTTCAATGTCATAGTATTATTTCTTTTCTTTAATGAATCTACTATGTGACAGGCTTTCAGAGACTACATATTATCCATGTTTGGAATCTGAAGATCAAATCTGTATTAATCATTGTTCTGAGGAGCGAGGTATAACAAGGTCTGTTCCATTAAAGCCTGCCCCCACCTACCACGATTCTGGTCCCGATTTGCCTTACGACCGCCTTCCAGACACCATTCCGATTGTAGTGTGAGATCTGGCAAAATCGTGGGAGGTGGGACAGGTTTCTGTGATTCCATCTACGACAGCTCACGATAGGCTGCGATGAAATCGCCAATCGTACAGGTCCCGATAATTTCCAACATGTTGGAAATTTCGTAGCCTGTCGTAGGGTATCATAGCAGCCGCTGGTTTCATCGTGGAGCTATCGTGACCATAGTTTATGTTATTGGTTCTCCCAAGGCGTTGCCACGCTCTATGATTTCAAACTATTGGACCTATTGGGGACCTCCCGATAGGTCACGATTTCCGCATTTCAAATCGTAGCGATCGGGAAGCATGTCGTGGCCTATCGTGGTAGGTGGGGGTCCCCTCTTAATCTTGACAAACCATGGCTGATCATGGCTGATCATGAACTTATGCCACAAATATTGTCTACATTTTTGTAACCAGTGTCAGAATCATTACTGAACTATTTGTCTCTTACCCAAACTTGTTCCAGTTTAAATAAACAATTCAAAAAGAAAAATTCACCCAAAAAAAAGCTTATAAATATGTGATTGAAAACACACCTAAACTGCTTTCCACGGTCACCTACTGACTGTATCGTTGTTTCCAAACAATCATACTATGAGAAAACGTAGTTACTGAGCCCATAGGGGTAGCCGCTGGTGGTCATTTGATGAAAAAATATGGCCCTCCCACCTGCGGGGTCGGGCCGTATTTTTTCATCAAATGGCTGAGAACGGCACCCGTATGGGCTCAGTCACTATGTTTCCTTATTTCTATACACCTCCTACTCGTTTAAAATGCCGTTTTATTAACTTTTCTGGTCCGTGATTCAACCCCCTGTTCCCGTATATTACCACTGCCATTCACTACGGCCTACCAGCGGGAAAACCCGGCAACTGTGGCGCCTGTGATACTGGAACTCTGGGGTGTGGTTTATAGTCGTGACAATCGTTAATAGTGATCGTTTCCAGCGCATCGTGTTCCATAGTCGTGATAATTACAAAACAGTGATCAGTCACAGATGTGACTTATTGAGAGTGACCGTTTTGCGTTGCATAGTCATGATCATCAATAGTGATTTTTCCATAAATCATCAATAAAACGGTCACTATTAGTGACAAGCCAATGCATGTGACTATTTTTATTTGACATTGCCAAAGAACAACATACAATTTCCGAAATTGACTTGGCAAAGACAATTTGGTTGTTGGCAGGTAAATATCCATAGAAATAGTGATTGTTTTGAAGTCCTTACCAAATAATGGGTAGCCTTGCCTACCTGTCCTACATCTACGGACTCCGTTAGGATGGCCCGGCTGAGACAAATTATCCTCCGTTTGTCACCGACAAACGTACATAAATGTTCCGAAATCAGTAGATGGGCATTGGGCTTTACCCCTTATCCGTGGATACAGGGGAAAGAGTCAAGTTTGGGCAAATACAATTTATTTTAATTTTATGAGAACCTTAATGACATGAAATATCAATAAAGTAAGTATAATGTGGTCAATTAAGGTTGATAAATACATATTGGGTAATTGAATGAGATGTCAATTATGATAAGTGTATATAGTTATATAATACAAAGTTATAAGTATATGTAGTTATACAATATGTATATAAAATAGGCCTACGTGAGTAGAGTAGGAAAAAGGTGAGGCTGGCTGGGAAGTAAAATGTACGTGGTGAGGTACAGGAACAGAGTGAGAGGTAGATGAGAGCGGTGTGGTGACACGTGACCGCGTGGTTCACGTGTCCGACACCAGATGGGGGTGTGCAGGGTGCGCAGGTCGAGGGAATGCGCCAGGGGGAGCAATGACCGCCCCTGACCAAAAGCCATGAGCAACCAATTAAGGCACTGAACCCTGCAATTTTCTTTTTTTGAATCAGCTTAAACTCATCATAGCTATTTATGTTTCTAATACTTGCAGGTTGTAAGTTCCATAGTTTTTGACCATAATAAGGAAGTGAGTTCATAAAGTTAGTTGAAGTGGGGAAATTTTGTTTAAAGATTAGCCCCTCTGTACGACGAGTGTTCCTTTGTAGTCCCTAGGCCAATCTGGAAAAGAGGCTCATTAAGGAGTTGGCTGCCCCCCCTGGAAACATTTGTTTTATTGTTTTATCTTGTAGATCCATCCTTCTAGTGAACATTTCCACTTGTTGTCGCTCTGGCAAGTGGTCAGATTACCATGACAATAGCTGTTTAAGAGACCTCCCGTCAAAATGCCTGAACGCCTATAATTCTGAGTGCTGGAAACCATTACTTGGTTCTGTGTTCTTTTAAGTATTAGAATGACTCATTAGATTAAACTTTGATAGTGGGCTGCATAATCTGGTCCTTTGTGGACTCATTTTTGATACCCAGTTCCAATGACAGAGTGCCTGAAGGCTATTAAATCTTTTCATATGCAGTTTTTTGCTATCTGACCATATTGTATTATCCCTTAGTAAAATTTTGAGGTATTTTAAGGGTTTTGTGATATCAGGTTCCAGGTGTATTACAGATTTTGCTATCCCTGCTGCTCATGTTGTTTGACATATCTGAGAGTCGGTACTAAAGACATATGTTGTCTAAAGGCTATATGACCTTTATATATGCAGTTTTTTGCTATGTTGCCATGTTCTGGCATCCCTTAGACACATTTTAAGCTATTGTTTTGTGTTCTGTGATCTCAGGATCCAGTTATATAACCAATTTTTCTATCACTACTATCCAACCTGGAACTTTCTCGGCTTTAGTCTGACATCATGTCCAGACCGCTGCCACTCCGCAGATTTCTCTAGGCCTCGCCTTGCTCGGTAGTAAGCCTCCACAAAGCGTTCCCGAAGTTTTTCCACGAAACCAATGGGGCAAGGTATCTCTGCGGATATCCTGGGTACCCCATATACTATGTCTGCAGCCATCACAATCTCTTCTCCGAAGACCAGTACACTGCACGAAAACCACTATTATACATATATATACGCCATTGCGATAACGCACGTATCGGCAGTATCATGGCTCGTTTATATTTGTATACACCTCTTATACGCGTCTACGTTTCGGGCGTCTACGAGACAGTTTCCATATGTAGATGCACGCGACTTGGCTGCCTTTCACGCCTGGCGTATTTAAGATAAAACATACTCTGCGCAATATATATATATGCCAGGCGTATATATGATACACAAAATATAAAAAAAAATTGCGACCCGCGACCCGCCCCGTCGTGTGGGTGTTGGTAGAGGATGCACCAACACTGACCCGCCACCCGCCACCTCTCAACACCACCCCCTCCCGCCCCCCCGACACTCCACCACCCCACCACCCTCTATCCACAGTGAAGCCCTGGTACACAACCCCCGCATCCCTTTGTAGACGGATTAGCGGCCGCTCGGCGTGTGTAAGATGTTTTCCGTCCTGAGTCGGCCGCATTCACAAGGCAGGGGCGGAGTCGGAGTCGGAGTCGGAGCCGGAGTCGGAGTCGGAGTCGGAGTCGGAGTCGGAGTCGGAGTCGGAGTCGGGAGTCGGACTTCAGGTGCACAAAGACACTGGGGGGAAGCGATTATATAGTAAGCCTGACTGTCTACACATTGAAATGGTGTTTGAAAGTAAGATCTTCTAGAAAAACGATAAAAAAAAACATAATGCAAGGTTTACTTTGTGTAATTAATCAATTTATACTTAGTTAGGTTTCTATAAAATAAATTGGTAATATAAAATTGCAATTCTCATATAATACAGACTTGGATGGTTAATGGCAAATGAAATATGCTACCAGTAGTGTCCCCAAGTTGCAAAGATCGGAACTATTGGATGTTGGTGTATATACAACAGAATCAGGCGTATATATGACGTATATGAGACCGCATTATGGACATGTATATACGCCACTAGATAAGGCGTCTATGAGACGGATAACAGGTCTAACTTCTAGACGCAAAATCCTACTATTAGACGCGTTTCGCATACATATGTAAAGCGCTAAGTTTCGTGCAGTGGTAGATTAGGTGAACACCCCATACTAGAATGATTAGTCCCATTGTAAGCGTGCACTATGTATGGTGCTTCACAAGTGCTTCCGCGCAGGTAGCAGCTTTGTGATCTTTCATGGGATAGATCTGCACATATTTTGTGTAATGATCCATCACCACCATCATACACGTGTTGCCGTCATCGGACTCATCGATACCAGAGATGATATCGAGAGCAATGCGTGCAAACCAGACTCCGAATAACTCCTGTTGTAATGGCATCTTCACTAGACCCTTGCCGGGCTTAACCCTACAACAGATTGAGCATTCTAGAACCCATCGCTGGATGTCTGCGCTCATTCCGGGCCAGTTGTAGTGTCGCTTTATTTTAGCGGCAGTCCTCTTTTTCCCGAAATGTGCCGAACTTCTATGTTCATGGCACAGAGTCAAAAGCCCAGGACTTAGTGCAATGGGTACAACCAGCTGTAAGTGTTTCCGTACTGGACACAGTGGTTCTCACATTACATAACACATTATCCCTCACAGTTAACTCCGTCCACTGACTACATAGTGTCTGGAACTCCCGGTTTTCAATCGACAGCTCTGATCCTCTTGGTCTGTGGAGGCCATTCTTTACCAGTTTAATCAACCGGGACATCTCCGGATCACTCTGTTAAGCTTCATGGATCTGTTCCAGCGTCCACTGATAAAACGCGGGATCAGGATTACCCATCTGGTGCAATGCAGCCAAGATAGCATCATGTTCCCCACAGTCTACACAGTCGGGTCGTCCACACTTACACAATGATCTCCGTGAGAGACTATCCACGTTGATGTGTGACTCACCGGGTCTGTGCTCTATTTGGCAATTCTTAAGTCCGAACTCGGATAGAGCCGCCAACCATCTTCAGATCATTCCTTCGGCGTCTTTAAAGTTAAAGAGCCATTTCAACGAGGAATGATCCGTACGTAAAGTGAAATCTCCACCTCTGAGGAAGTGTTGATATTTCCTTATGTATACTACCATGGCGAGGATTTCTCTCTTTGTGGTACAGTAGTTCCATTGTGCCTTATTCAAGCTATTGCTCGCAAAAGCTATCGGAACTTCAACCCCATTCTGTATCTGCGACAGTGCCGCTCCAATACTATCATTGCTCATGTCAGTATCAAGGATGAACCGACCTTGGGGCAATGGGTAATGGAGGACTGGAGTTTCCTCAAACCTTCTTTTTAGTCCCGAGAAAGGGTCTTGAGCCGCAGGGTTCCATAGGATCTCCTTTGACTTTCCGGCTTTATCTAGGACTACATATTGCTGTAACGCGTGGGCAGTTTTGGAAAAACCCGGGATAAAGTCACGATAATATGAACAGAATCCAAGGAAAGATCTCACTTCTTTTATATTCTGGGGTCGAGGCCATTTGGCCACTACGTCCCACTTAGATGGGTCAGCGCGGATACCATCACTCGCGACCATCCTACCTAAGTACTCCACTGAGCGTTTAAACAATCGACACTTCTCAGGTCTGAGTTTCAAGCTGTAAGACTCTATTCGTTCAAATACCTCACCGAGGTTATCTAGACATTGCTTCACAGTGTTCCCGAAAACAATGATGTCATCTAAATAAACCATTGCAATCCTCTCAACATCTGATCCATCATGGATTCATATGTTGCGGGGGCATTGCATAGGCCAAAGGGCATTACTGTAAATTCATACAGCCCTTCATGGGTAGTGAAGGCCGTTTTCAGCTGATCCTCACTAGCCATATTTAATTGCCAATACCCAGATTGGAGATCCAAGGTGCAAAACCATTGGTTCCCTCCCAAAGAGTCGAGACTCATCGATCCGCGGTATAGGGTTGGCATTCTTCCGGGTGATACCATTCAGTTTTCTGTAGTCAATACAGAACCGGCAAGTACCATCCTTCTTCGTAACCATAACCACAGGGCTGGCCCAAGGGCTTTCACTGGGCACGATTACTTCTTGGGAAAGCATATTCCGTAACTCCTCTTCCAAAACTTCCCGCTTGATGGGCGGTAGCCTTCAGTAGGGTAGTCTAAATGGAATGTTTCCCTCTGTATCTATGTGGTGCTCCGTGCGATCAGTTCTACCCAATGGGTCTCCTGGTCGTGCAAAGATCTTACTCCACCTTCCTAGCATACTCCTTAGTTCACTCTGTTCCGCAAGTCACCTTCCCCAGGTATTAGCACATTTACCATCTGCTGAGGGGCTATGCTCACATCCTGCCTGACAGAGACCACTGAAGATATCCGTCTACAGGAGCATTCTACTTCCAGTTGTTCCGGGTGTTTAATCCGGAGTACGCCTTGCTGAAGGTCCAATGACACTCCATATAGCGCCTGGAAGTCTATACCTATTATTCCATTCTCCTCAATATCACTGAGTATGGGACTCCACACTAATTCAGTGTTACCTACTGAGATGGGTATAATCACCTTACCGTAACATTTTAACGGAGTACCCACTGCACGAAACTTACCGCTTTACATATGTATCCGAAACGCGTCTAACAGTAGGATTTTGCGTCTAGAAGTTCGACCTATTAGACGTATTGTAGACGCCTTATCTAGTGGCGTATATACGTGTCCATGGTGCCATCCTATATACGTCATATATACGCCTGAGTGGGGGGTGTTGTTGGAAGTTTGCGGGTGGCAGGTCAGTGTTGGTGCAACCTCTACCAACACCCACACGACGGGGCGGGCCGCGGGTTGCAATTTTTTTTTTTTGGTATCATATATACGCCTGGCGTATATATATTGCGCAGAATATATTTTATCTTAAATACGCCAGGCTCGAAAGACAGCCAAGTCGCGCGCGTGTACATATGGAAACTGTCTTGTAGACGCCCGAAACGTAGACGCGTATAAGAGGTGTATACAAGTATAAACAAGCCACGATACAGCCAATACGTGCGATATCGCAATGGCGTATAGATATGTAAAATAGTGGTTTTCGTGCAGTGACCATTTGCAGCCCGTACACTTGCTTCCGAAACTTTACATTCCGGATCAAACTCAAAAGTTTTATATAGATTGTGATTTAACACAGAGCGACTTGCTCCGGTATCAACCAACAGATATACTTTCAACCCTTGAATCCTTACAGGTACATACCACCTTCTCCCTCCTAAAGGAGAAGGCTGCTGAATGAACCGGGAAATACCATTGAGGGTGCCATCCACGTTGGCATAGCCATTGTAGACAGGGGTGTTTCGGAGATAGATACCGAGAACAGATTGTAGCAATCTGATCCGAGATCTCTTCCTCTCTGGTCCGAACAGGATTTCTACTGTTCGCGTGTTCCACGGTTTGTTTACTCTGGCGTACAGTTGCTTGGGCTACTGTTTCGCCACCTACTGCAGCCCTTTCTAGTTTACCGGATCCTCATATTGGGAATGGTAAAGCTAGCAGGCCGTCTGTAGACTCCACAGCAGCCAACTTCTGGGGACATTCCGGGGAAATGTGCCCAGCTTTTCCACACTGCCAACAACGCAGAGTATCCAATTGGTTTTTCTCCAACTCCAATATTAGCAGTAACATTTCAGCCACAGTAGGAGATTCCTCGGAACCTTTCCCCGCAGCCTGTTCTTTCATCTGGGGATTCCCATTTCTGGGTTTCCCTGGATTCAACCGGCCACGGCCCCTACCGCGGAAGCCACGACGTCCGAGTACCATTGACCGCACTGCGGAGAGTACATCTTCCACCTCGGGGTCGCTGGTTTCATCTGTTGCCAACTCATCCTGTTCCCAGGAAGGGGTCAGCATAGCTACCCGGGTTTTACCCACAGGCTTGCCATACTGTCTGAACAGGGCACACCTTTGTTCATAGGCATCCACTATTCTTAGCACCTGTATGAGGCTCATCCCAGGTTCCCATTTCGAGACCACCTCCATTCGGATGTCCTCAACTCTGAGACCCTTCACAAACTGAGTTTGTAGATCCTCATGCAGTGCCAGCGAGTCCAGTCTAGTACCAGGGTAGACTTCCATCAGCAGTTGCTAACCCATAAGCACGAGCGGACTCATCTTTACCCTGCATCAGACTTAGGAAAGTCGAACGGGGGTTCAGTGTTACTAGCTGCCCATAGTAATAAGACGCCACTTCCACAAGGGCATCCCATCCGTGCGTAGCTGAACGCTGGTAGGCACGTAAAGCAGCCACTCCGGGTCCATCGCGCAACGCTCTCATGAGGTACGGCAGTGCGTCGGTAATACTCCACCCATTGCACTGGACATCCTCACAGAACCCAGCAAACCAGTGCTCCCACACCATTCCTTTACCAAAAGGCTTCGGAACGTCTGGCTGCTTCCGCCGGTCTCACAATCGGGACATCTCTAGCTTGCGCCAGAGATCGATTGAACACCCAATCTGAGTTACTCTCTGCAAGCACAGGGTTTAGTCCTAATTCTGCTATTGCGGAACTAGACGGTACTTTCCTATCACTAGCGTGCATAGAGTTCCTTAGAGAATCCATCGGGGAAGCAAAGTTCAGCGTTGGAGGTCTCCGGTCTATACGTGGTGGCGTATATATCTAAGGACCCGTGACATTCCCTTGTGGGGAGTATACATGGTCCTTAGTTACGCTCTGCCAGCCTGGCGGAGGAGTCCTATACTTTAAAGCATACTCTGCCTCTGCGCACTGGGTGTGTTCCAACACTGCCTTTTCTTGTTCCTCGACCAACGCAAGCTGTTCTTTCTGCACGCGCAGAGACTCAGCGGCGTGTTTGGCCCGAGAATACACATCTTGCAACATCAACTTAGTGGCCTGCTGCTCTTGGAGTAGACGCTGCTTCACTTGAAGTTGCTCGGCTTCATGATCAATCCGAGAATCGGTCTTAGGCCGGGTTACTGGGGATTCTTCTTCCCCACGTTCAGGTCCCTCCTCGGAGTCGCCTATTTGGCTTACCCCGTCCAGGTCCCTTTCCTCCATTGAGTCTGCTCTGGGTGCCCCATGTGGAACACGGTTGAGCTTAGCTGCTCAGCCACGTTCTTTGCAGCCTTCCTCCGTGGTTGGCTGACAGCTTCCTGCGGAGTACGGACATCTTGTGTCTTCTCCTTCTGCGGCAGGACTCTGCATGGCGATCTTCAACCGGGTTTTTACACCCGGTTTCTCCGCCATACCTCTCCTCCAGTGATCTTCGGCTGTGCAAGCAGCCAAAGATGCTGGTCACGGCACCAATGTAGTGTTCCCTCTAGTTGCTGAAAGTGTATTACCACTTTCCGCAATTGACAGCCGACTAGAGATTCTGAGACTTTAGTCGCCACCCTGTACTTACCTTGCTAGTACAGGTGGGTTCAGCTTTACTCACTGGAAAGGGGAGGGAGACACTAGATCTACCAACTACCGCTTAACCAGGAAGACAAAACCCGACTCCGGACTGTTTTAGTTAACCGTGCGGATAGACTTTACAATACGTTAGTGCTCCAGGGCACTAACTAGTGCAGGAAGAGATACTGGTCTCTTCAACGTTGAAAGGCGTTACAACACAACCTAACAAACACGTGAGGCTTCAGATGTTCACTCCGTAAAGAGGCACTGTTGGTCCTGCTGGTCACACTGTTGGTCTTGCTACATCAATGTATCCCCTAACGGCATAAGGCAGTGAGGTGGAGAAGAAGATGTAGATGTGTGGCGAGTGGGTGACCATGACTTTCCCACTGTAAAGTTCCCACGGTAAAGTTCAAAAAGCTAAAAAAAGTTAGCTTCACTGAAAGTAGCCTATAAAACTAAGTAAAAATTTATGAAGGTATGGAGCCTTACTTTTTACTACTGACATTTTGTCAAAGAACTTGAAAGATCTTGAAATATACTACAAGATCATATACTTTTGAATCAATAAGATTCAAACTTAGCCCCTGATTCTGCTTGGAAGTGGGTCCAAGTGCAGTTTGATTCTAAAACTGTAAATTCCTGTGTTTTGTTGCTCAGAGCTCCATGGAGGGTATAACAGAAAAGTGATGTGTAAACATGTATACTTATAATGTGACACAGTCAAATTTCAGTAGCAGGCACTTATCCATAAAATTGGGACCAATTTGTTGCCATCATTACCTCATTGTGATATCCAAGATCGTGGTATGTCTGCATGATAACTGACTGACAATAGCTTGGTTAGGCTGCAATCTGCTTAAATTGAACAGACTCGCTACTTGACAAGTATATCCAATTACCATGCTTTAGTTCTGCTAGGATGCCTTGTCTTATTGCCAAAGTTTCTTTCCCACAAAAAGTTTCATTCCCACACAGTTAGATTAGCTTCACTTGATAGACTTTGATTGGAGTAATTGGTTTCTCATAGCCTATGGTCAGGATAATGTCTCTCCTCTAAAGGCGCCTCTGAAGCACCCCCTATTGCATTATCCACAAATTATGCTCATTTCCCTCATTTACGGTTTACCTTCAACAGCACTGCACGAAAACCACTATTTTACATATATATACGCCATCGCGATAACGCACGTATTGGCTGAATATAGACTTGTTTTCATTTGTATACACCTCTTATACGTGTCTGTGTTTCGGGCGTCTACGAGGTAGTTTCCATATGTAGACGCGCGCGACTTGGCTGTCTTTCATGCCTGGTGTATCCAAGATAAAACATGCTCTGTGCGATATATATACGGCAGGCGTATATATATGATACAAAAAAAAAAATTGCAACCCGCGGCCCGCCCCCTCCTGTGGGTGTTGGTAGAGGATGCACAAACACTGACCCGCCACCCGCGACCTCCCAACCCCACCCCCTACCGCCCCCCCAGACACCCCACCACCCTACACTCACTCTACCCACAGTGAAGCCCTGGTACACGACCCCCGCAGCCCGCCGCCCACCGCCCGCCACCTGCCGCCCGCCGCCAGCCGCATTTGTACAGGTTGACTCAGTGGGAAACCCTCCCCCACCTCCCAACCCCCGCCCAAGCCCGCCGCTGCCCGCCGCGAGTTGTTATGGTGTCGGATGGGGGCCGGGTACACATGTGCAGCCGCATTCACACCTGTGCGGCCGCATTCACACCTGTGCGGCCGCGTTCACACTTGTGCGGCTGCATTCACACGGGGGTAGGATGATTTCATGATTCAACTGTAAGTTTGAACAGGGCCATTATATACTGAAGCTGGACTCACCACACCTAGAAATGGTGTTTTAAAGTCAAATCTATTAGAAGAACGGTAAAAAAATAAATAAATACAGGGTTTTTATGTGTAATTAATCAATTTATACTCAATCCGGTTTTATAAATGTTTTATAAAATAAATTGGTAATATAAGATTGTATTTTTCATATAATACAGACTTGGATGGTTAATGACATATGCTACCAACATTTTTACCAACTCTTTCCGTTCTATCATCAGATTAAAAATTTCCTCTGATAGCCATTCCGCTTTTCTTTGCTCAAATGAGAAAGTTTTTAGCGGGCATACCCTGTTTAAATATTTGCAAATAACCTTCTCTATTATTTTCCACTGTTCCTCTGGATCTGTCAACAAGTAATAATCTCGCCAGTAATATGCATATAATGCATCTTGTAGATTAGGTGTACTATAGTTTTTATACGAACATCCATAGAATTCGCAGGGTTCTTTGGGGGGGGGGGTGTGAATTGTCTTTTAACTATAATAGCCAGGTGGTCACTTATAAGGTTTTTATCGACCATCACTGTTAATGTTGCTTTGTTATCTGATAGAACATGATCAATACTGCTACCGCTCTCTGGTCGAGTTACCTCTGTCACATAGTTGATAAGGTTATTATGTTTCATAAAATTTAGAAAACTACGGCTATTTGGTTCTGAACGATCTAGTATATTAATATTATCATCCCCTAGGTATATCTTTTCAAAGTTCTTATATTTGGTTGAAGTCTGAACATCTTTCAGGAAGGCGAGAAATTTCTTTAGGTCGCAGCTTGGTGCATAATAATAGAAAACAAGTAAAAGCTTTTTGTTATTGGGTTTATCTAATGACAGCACAATTGCCTCCAGGTCTTTAGTCGATAAGGACATTGTAAGATCAGTATCACAATATTGTACAAGTTTGTTTTTTATGTAAACGCACATTCCTCCTCCAACCTTTACCAC